>LR812525.1:56984771-57242271 GCA_903798195.1 Danio kyathit
TATATATATATATATATATATATATATATATATATATATATATATAATTTATTTTATTTTTATTTTTAAGTAGTATTAGTCGTTACAATCTCAGCTCAATTTCAGCAACAAATTTGAATGAATTTAGTAAAACATGTTATCTTTAAGAATGTGCCAACACTGCTAAACATTCACACTGCATGAACAAGGAGAAGAAGAAAAAAACAGCAGGTAGCCTATAATAGTATTGCCTTTACAGTTGCTGGTGTTCGATGTATCTCTGGATTTTAGAAAGCTTGTCAGCGACATCCCTGTCAAATCCAGCAATAACAAGTTAAGTTATGTTTCATATACACAGCATTATAGATTAAGCCATGCTGTTTTCTTATAGGCATAATTTGCTACTTTATGTCACTGAATATATATTTTATTTTTTTCATGTGGAACATTTCAGGCCCTCATAGCCAGTCTAGTGAAAGGGGTGTTTTTTTTTCTCTCATTTTTTTTTCCTGAATTTGTCAGATGGTCACACTTTTTGAGGTACCAAAAACATTTTCTAAAAATTTAGAATAAAGAAATATGAAGAGGCTACTTATTTTTAGTCTACTTTAGGATATATAACTAAGGAGAAAAATAGCTGTCTGTTAAAGGTTTAAATTTAAAACTGTACCCTATTGTGATTTATTAGACAAATAACAAATTGTCCAGCACTTTCAACTTTCTTCAGTCTCAAAATTTGGCCATTTGAATAATAAAATAAATAAATAAACATAATAATAAATGTAGAGCTTAACAATTTTTATAGCTTCTCATGTAAGAAACGTACATTTGAAAATTAATGGATAACAACAAAAGCCTTATAAGTCTTAATATGGGCCGCTTTTGGTGCTTCACAACTTTTGTTTATTTTTAATTTCAAGATTAAGATCCAATATTTAGAATTAAATTTACGGTAACACTTTATTTTGATGGTCCATTTAAGTATTAGTAGACGGTCTGCTTAATATCTGATGTTACTGCTCCTTCAACAGACATTTAACTGACTTTGACATTTAAGAAACATTTAAGACATGTAAAAAACTTTGCAAGCACATGTCAAACCTAACCCCAACCCCAACCTAACAGTCTACTTATAATCTAATGAGAATTAGTTGGCATGTAGATGCAATGTAACTTAATTTTAACAAACAAACCATCAAAATAAAGTGTGACCAAATGTACTTATATAATGTTATTTCTATAACAAAAATACAGTGAAAGTTGACTTTACTCGCATTAGATTCCGCTTGGTCTTAAAGCCCTTTTTGATGGGTTATTTTGGTAACTTATGATGGCATAACAGTCAAAATAGGTCAAATGAGCTCATGTATGGGACAAATACTGGATACTTTGCCAGTGGGGGGTGAGTATGTTTATATAGGTCTAAATAGTCTAAAGACATGCGGTACAGGTGAACTGAGTAGGCTAAATTGTCCACAGTGTATGAGTGTGTATGGATGTTTCCCAGGGATGGGTTGCAGTTGGAAGGGCATCCGCTGTGTGAAACATGTGCTGGATGGGTTGGGGGTTCATTCCGCTGTGGTGACCCCGGATTGATAAAGGGACTAAGCCAAAAAGAAAACGAATGAATGAATGTAATGCATAGCCCCTTTAAAGCTGCGGTCACACTGGACTTTTCTCCCCCTAGACTTCCATTCATTCGCACGCGAATGCATCAGACTGGAAACGCAAGGTCATGCATCAAGTTTCGCAGGTCGCTGCGGTGCAAAGTTCAAACTTGGTAAACTCTGACCTGCGAAATGGCGTCACTTGACTGCGTGAGACGAATCAAGGATCAAAGCATGACCTTTTTGGACAGAAATTTAAAACATGGACCAATCGCTCACTTTTTTTTACGTCTAATCATCTTATTTAATCCCGCCCCTTTTCGCAGCGCTGCACGACAGAATTTTGCATTATCAAACTCTAGTGTGACTGCAGCTTCAAGGACAACAACTCAAATATGTAAAGATGGCTTTTGTTGTCCTATCCAGGACTGTGTTGCTCCCAACCAGCTTGTTTTGGTTGTTTCCCTCTAAAGAAACTGTTGAATCATGCAGTTATTCTTTTGATATCCCTCAAATTTAATAAAACAAAAACAAAACAAAATCTAAACACACTGGACTTTCAAAGATTTATCCTAGAGCTGAGAACTAGCTTGTTAGAGAATAAAAAGCAGGGATCTCTAACCTTTCTCCGGGTGAACTGCCATCCTGTGGACTGCATTTGCAACCCTGCTGCAACTCCTGCAGTGATTAACTTGAGCAGGTGGTTCAAGTGTGTTTGATTAGGGTTGGAACTGAACTCTGGACAACAGCTATTCAGGAGCAGTGTTGACATTCTGACATTCAGGATTTTGATAATACTCACTATTGAAATCCCATGGCTCTTTTATTTATTTATTTTTTTATTTTAAAAACATTTCCATACAAATAATAAAGGTTAATTAAGTTAAATCAATAATATTGAAAATACAAGTTGTCTCAAAAAGTACTCAATGACAAATCAAATTAAAGCAGGTGAGATAAGATGCAAAAAACACTCACTGGGATGATACCCTTTCAAAAATACACATTTGTAAAGGCTCCATATTGATACCTTAAAATCCTTTCATTTTTTTTTTAAATAAAATTTAATAAAGGCTTTTATTTCAGTATATAAAGGTGCAGTAGGTTAAACTTTAACATTGTTTTTCAGATAATCAAGAATGTTCACTTAGCATGTTTCTTAAATATTTGCAAACATATTATGTTATGAGTCAAAAACATACATACAGCACCTTCAATATACTTCCACCTGAAATGGTATATTGAGTAGACGAAGTTTTCATTTTGTGCATCATTTTCTAGCAGCAAACTAACAGCATGAAATGTGTTTTTAAGAACATTGTGGCTGAAGCTGTCAAACTGATGTTAGTAGGTCCTCCACAATTGTTCACTTAAAGAATAACAATGTGCTATAGCAAACTTAAAAAGTGTAAACGTTGATTTCATACATCATTTATAGGGTACTAATATGTAAAGCATCAGTAAAGGATGTTTAGGCACAAATGCATCTTTTGTGCTTTTTTTGCTGAGTGTAAAGTAGCTAACATAAATATTTATTGTTTGATACCACTGAGTGTCTGAAAAATCCTCTTTTACAGTGTCTTTGCATGGTTCTGAAATACTGACAGTCTAAATGCCAAAAGAAAACATGTTTAGCTGATTTCAGTGAAATAAAAAAATGTATGTTTGGAAATAAATAGCCTAAGGGCGTACTCACACTATGTACAGTTTTGTTGAACCCGGCCAAAGCACGCTTGTCCCCCCTCCCGTCTCCCCCGATGGCCCGCATTCACATTACATTCGGGCCTGGGCACGCTTACGTCATCGTAAGCGCTGTTCAGTTTAGGAAGAAAAGCGCTCTCGCTCAGCACAGTGGGGATTTATTTAGTTATATCGTTTAAGTCGTTTGATATGTGGTGACACGCAGTCAAATATTTCGCCGAACAGATCAGCCACTTTTGACGCTCATAAAGTCCTCGTGCAGTGAGGGTTTTGCATCTTTAATAATCTACGACAGTTTGCGTTCATTGAACAGCACGAATGATTAATTAATCCATATGATACAGTCCCTTAAAAGTCACGTCTCGCTTTCAGTTTCGGGCTTGGGCCTGCTTGCACTCATACTGCAAGCAAACCGCGCCTGAGCCCAAGTGAACCGCGCTCAGGCAAACCTCTTCCAACCGGGCCAGGGCTGGCCAAGTGAACCGTGCTTGAGCCCGGTTCAGAGCACTCACACTTCTCAAACGATCCGGGAAACGGGCCTGGGCACGGTTTGGATATCATAGTGTGAGTACGTCCTAAGTCAGGGGTGGGCGACGCAGTAGCGCAGTAGGTAGTGCTGTCGCCTCACAGCATAAAGGTCACTGTTTGCCTTGGCTGGATCAGTTGGCGTTTCTGTGTGGAGTTTGCATGTTCTCCCTGTGTTCGTGTGGGTTTCCTCCGGGTGCTCCAGTTTCCCCCACAGTCCAAAGACATGTGGTACAGGTAGGCCAAATTGTCAGTAGTGTATGTGTGTGAATGAGTGTGTATGGATGTTTCCCAGAGATGGGTTGCGGCTGGAAGGGCATCCGCTGCGTAAAACAAATGCTGGATAAGTTGGCGGTTCATTCCGCTGTGGCGACCCCAGATTAATAAAGGGACTAAGCCGAAAGGAAAATTAATGAATGAATGAAGTCAGGGGTATTCAACCCTGCTCCTGGAGATCGACCTTCCTGCTGAGTTCAGCTCCTACCCTGATCAAACACACCTGAACCAATTAATTAGGACCTGATAATTACAGGCAGGTGTGTTTGATGCGGGCTGCAACTGAAAACTGCAGGAAGGTCGATCTCCAGGAATAGGGTTGAGCACCCCTGGCCTAAGTGTTCAAACATTTGGTGCTGCAATGAACACTGCGAATACAACAATCTGAACATTCTTAACAATCTGGAGTGCTTTTCTCAAAACCATCGTTAGCCAATTAAGGTCGCAAGTTGCGTCATTACAAACATAGCATGTTGATTTACGCGTCTTAAATCCATCATGCCAATGAACATTCACAAACTGTGTGGCAAACTTGTACACTTGCAACTACACCTCTGGAGCTGTAGTTAGAAGCTTAGTTTCTGGCTGTGTTCTATTCCCAGTTATCCCCCCTATGCCCTATTCATTTAGAACCTTATAACATTTAAACTTGGAATGATTAAAAAAAAACATTAAGGTCATCTCTTTTGGGTGTAATTTGCTTTCAACTTATTTTTACAGCTCTGTTTTAGCGATCTTCATATTGACAATTAAGATCCCTTTGTAGTGCAATTTGAAAACATTTATCCCATTTTGACCACAGCCAAAGTTATTACCACAGGTAGGTTATTTATTAAGAAATGTGTCTGTAGCCTACTGTATATGACATGGGCCTGTTGGTTAGAAGATTTCTGCAGTGGTTTGAATGTGTCAAAGTTGTTAAAAAGTAGACTTGAAAATGAATATACAATATCCTAATTAATAATAATAATTATTATTATTAATAACTTTTCTCACTAAATAGCCTACTGTAAATTACAACCATTAACAATTTATTATGATTTATATGAGATTAGAATATGTGTTAGCTAAGTGGTTTTTATGTTGCAGCATGCAATATGGCATAGTCTCAAAAATATTTTTGTAAAGTAAACATAGGCCCTATATCTGCCGTTTACATATATTTCAGTTAATACAGAAAACGAGTGTATGTATTTACCTAAACTAAAAAATATGTTTTTTTTTCTTTAAAGAAGTTGTTACTCCACCCAGTTTAGAGTGTCATTATGGAGGTTTTACATTATAACTTGGTTCAAATGATGCATCTGCTACAGAGAAACTACGATTTTGGGAAACACTCGTCGCTACATCGTTCTTTTCCCAAACATCATACCATGATAGTTTAGCCATGAGTTATGTCGTTGTTTGGGAAACGCATCCCTGAACAATCTTTCACATTTTGTGAAAGTTTTAAATCATTATTCAGTTTATTTGGAAGTGCCATTAATAACAACAGCATGTTCATTATCGCAATACATTGTATTGTATAGGTGCACGTCTAACACACATATGAAGAGTTAACTCTATTTTTATTAATTTTCATAAATCAAATTGTTGTACATTTAAAAGTTAATTTCCAACAACAACAACGTGGGTATTTGTTTGGCTTCAGCCTAAAACATATTGTATGGGTCAAAAGTATTATTTTATGTAAAATATCATCAGAATATTAAGTAAAGCACATGTTCCGTGAGCATATTTCATAAATTTTTACTGAAATGTATTTTTTATTAGTAATACTTATTGCTAAGCATTTCATTTTGACAGCTTAAAAGATGATTTTCTCAGTGTTTAGATTAAAAAAAAATAAAAATGATTCTCATATTCCAGCTTTTGTGGTGAAATCTCAATTTTTCTAAAATAGAAACTTATGACTGGTTTTGTCTGGACCATAGCTCTAATTTTATCAAATTTCATAAATCAAGTTTTAATGCATTTAAATTTATTTCCAACAACAACAAAATTCTGCAAATAATAATAAGATGAATCCACAAATAAATCAGCTTGCTTTTATGTGTTGCTTTGTGAAGCTTACATTGAATCAAGCCTGTATTTAATATTCATATTGACTCATGTATGTGTGCTAAATCTGGAAAATTGAATGAACATCACCAGAATATTGTTTTCATGCACAATAAAATATTAAAAGCAAAATAAATGTAACTTAATAATAATCTTCATTGTCTTTGTGCAGAAAACGACACACCATGTTGTGCAGAGCAGAATTACAGAAATGTGATTTGTACAGTGTGATCTGCACTAGAGTACACGTCCTCCCTGTGCTGCTGAATCGGTCATGCCGATTCATTGAGTCACACTTGTGAAAAATGAGCACTTTGACACGGCACCATTTCATCCTGCGTTTGGCATGTTTGACTTCCCATAGAAACCAGGTTTTGAAATGGTTTCTGGCAAACCCTCCTCCTCATGTACTTTGAAAAACTCATCAGATCTAGACAAACACAGTAATTACCTATTTTAGATTCAAAATGTGACAAGATTGCATCCCTGAGAGGGCAGGATTGACTCACATCATTTACAGGAACTGATTCTCATGCAGAGTTTCCGGAACATCTTAAAATACACCTGTGCAAAATGTGGAAAATTCAATATATTTTTAGGGGAACATGTTTTAGAATTCAATTTTTGGATCACTGTATTAATGAAACAATGCATAAGGATGGTA
Organism: Danio kyathit; assembly: GCA_903798195.1. Classification (NCBI taxonomy): domain Eukaryota; kingdom Metazoa; phylum Chordata; class Actinopteri; order Cypriniformes; family Danionidae; genus Danio; species Danio kyathit. The sequence continues at coordinate 56,991,585 of LR812525.1, forward strand.
AAAGTTGGCAAAGTTATTGTTTTAGGGTTTATTCACTTGCTGAATTGGATTACTGCATCTGTAGATGTGCAGGGTTTTTATAGCATGTTGAGCTGGGCCATGTATTTACAGTATATCTCTTACCTGATGTTAGATAAATAAAGGGAAAAAAGTCAATATCAGAGAGCACAACGGCTGAATTCATCAACAGAAAAAAAAAAAAAAAACACTGATCATTTGCGTTCAAAGGCACACTGTTCAAAATAAAGTCCATATACACTACTGTTCAATACTGTTAGGTGTGGGCTCAGTAAGATTCATTTTCTCAAATAAATTAATATATTTATTCATCAAGGACACTTTCAGCTTATCAATCATGAAAGTTAAGACTTGTGCAATGTTTAAAAATATATATGCATAATTTCAAATAAATCATGTTCTTTTTGCCCTTTCTGTTCATCAGATAATAAAAAAAAAAAACTGAATGTGACACTAGACCACAAAATCAGTTTAATGTTGCATTGGTATTTTTTTGGCAATATTTGTATGGGCAAAAATTATAGATTTGTTTTACTGCTAAATGCCATTAGAATATTAAGTAAAGATAAAGTTCCATGAGCATATTCTGTTTATTTTCTACTGTAAATATACAAAAAATTCAGATTTTTTTATTAGAAATATCTATTACCAAGCACTACATTTAGACAGCTTAAAATAGGATTTTCTCAGTATTTAATTTTTTTTAACATATTCCAGCTCACAATATATCATAAAATCTCAAATCTCCTAAAGTTGACACTTATGACAGGTACAGACAAAACCAGACTTTGGGCCCTATTATACACCTGGCACAATAAGGAGCAAGACGTGTTTGGCGCAATTTGTTGCTATTTACAATCCAGCGCAACCCTAATTTCCATGTTTTGCACTACATTGTTTAAATAGCAAATCCATTTGCTATAACTCTTTTGGCCACACTTCATTAATATTGTTCATTTATTTGTTTGCTGGAAATTAGAACTGAATTTAGAAATAGTTGTGAAACAAATCTTTGCGCTTAACAAACAAAAATAATTATGTAGGCTAATGGATGTCTTCAGTGGAGTGCGTACCGTTTCCTTATACATGAAAGTAAAGGAGTAAAGAGTAAAAGTAAAGAGAAAGAGAGAGGCAGAATGGTGGAGGCTCGTTCTTTATCCTCACGCTGCAGATGGTCTGTTTAACTGTTTTCTCGCTAGTGAGGCATTCAGTTTTTCCACTTACAAAGTCCGCCATGTAAATAGCAAATGAGCCATGGCACGACGCAACTGTCTCTTAAAGAGAATGGGAGATGGGACTCTGATTGGTTTAATGCACGTTAAGCTCAAAACACACCTATAACCCGTTAAGAGAATAAGTACAACCCTGTTAGACCATGTGCTGGGGCACAGAGTGTATTTTTCTGTCTTTAAAATAGCAAAAGTGGATTCGGACTACCCTCAATGCTTTTGTGCCATGCGCTTTAGACTTTGCACCTAGATTGTTAAAATAGAGCCCATAGTGTCAATTTAGGAAATTACACAATCCCAAAATGTATCATTTGTTGAACAATTTTAGCTGCACAGCTGTTTTCTACACTGAAAATATGAACACTTTTCATTTAAATTGTATTTATTTATTTATTAATTTATTTATGAGTAAAAAACAAACAAACAAACATGTGACACTGAAGTCTGGAGTAATGACTGGAGTAATGACTTACACGTAGCCATCACATGAATAAATTATTATGAATTATTTTAAATATATTATAGTAGGAACAGTTATATAAAGCTGCTATATTATTTTAATTAATACAAATGCAGGTTTGTTACTGTATGACCTTTTTTTTTTCAAAACAGTTTCAGACCTCTGCATTTTTTATTATCGTTACTATCATTTCTTCTTTTTTTTTATGCCTTATATCTTCAGCTTCTGATTGTAAGCGGTAAAAGATAGCAGTTCATTGGTATCCTGCTAGGTTAATGTCATCTAATACATCCCACAAACAGAACCTGAGTACTGAGTCATTTTCGTGCTATGACCTGCAGTCTCCTGTCCCGCTGAGATGAGTGAATATTTTCTAAAGAAGTCTGAGAATCTGAACAGAGACACTAAATGTCATAGAAGGAAAATGTTACAGAGAAAATACAAAACCATCAGAACTCACCCGTGAACACATTGTCATAATGTTGCAAAACATTTAGTCAAATTCACTGCAAACAGCAGAACTGAGAACACAGAGGCGTCTGTCACAAATAGATGAGATGAAAAGATTGAAAAAAGTTGCTGAACAGATGTATATAATAGAGTTAAGCAGCATCAGAGCAATGAAATCACATGAATACAAAATAAATAAGACAACAAAAACAACAAAAAAAATGAATGGGTACTGATGGCATCAGTGTAAGATATCAGCTTAATGGTGATTCAAAATTAAATATATAAATAATATGGCAAGAAAAAGAGCATATGTTTGCTAGCAGTGCCTAATTTGTAAATTGCGAGGTCCCGGAACAGATCGGGGTAACGGATCCGGCATGTCCACAGTCCAAAGACATGCGGTACAGGTGAATTGGGTAAGCTAAATTGTCTGTAGTGTATGTGTGTGAATGAGTGTGTATGGTTGTTTCCCAGTGATGGGTTGCAGCTGGAAGGGCAGTTGGTGGTTCATTCTGCTGTGGCGACTCAAGATTAATAAAGGGACTAAGCCGAAAAATAAAATACATATATCTTATTTTTCTCTCTTTGTTATATATATTTTGATATTTAATTTAATTTGTGTTATGGAAGTGTTCAGTATGAAAAGTTAGTTTTTTTATTTAAATTGATCACTATAACGGATACAAATGGATACACGGAAGAAGATTGAACATGGTCACAGCGTCTCAGCAATGGTCTCAAGGTTTAGTTCCTGGTTTAATTAGAGAACAAGGTACTGACACTTCTTATTTCAGTGTTTGTTGTATTGACTTTGTTTTGTATATTGAATATAAGTGATTTCAATGTGGTCATGTCATTGGCCCATGAACATTTCCTGCTTGTTATTAAACTATTTATTACTGTAACAAGAGGCAATTCAATCATAACTTAATTTTAAAACAGCTCCATGGCATTATTTATCAATATATGGGTCATTTTGGATTCTCAGAAGCTACAGAAATTAAAAATGTAAAACAGGGAATACGTTGGGACCAGGGCTTGACATTAACTTTTTTGATTTTCCAACGTTACTAGCCACTCTGCATTTTCACTAGCCATAATTTTGTTGCTGCGAAAATAGATTTTACATGCGTAAATTTGACTTTGACATGCTAAAATACTTGATTTAAATTTTGTGTTATGTCCCCATCCCTCCTCATTAATTTCACTTTTTGTATGTCGTGTATGAGCTTGCTCAATGAGCATGAGCAAATGGATCATGGTTTCATAGTGTTATATTGCAATTAGTTTTTATTTCACATGACTTTTAAGGGTTTACTAAATGTATCTCTGACCACACCAAACAATAATTATTTCTTAGCCACAAATTTTAAACAAGCAAAATATAGCTGTATACTATACTTTTTATTTAACAAAACATTACTTTAAAAACAAAGAAAAGCAATTGACTTTAAAAAAAATAATTATTGTCATATATCTAAAACTATGCACAGTAATCTGTCCTGGCTAAAGGTCTCTCGGATCACCAGTTAACATAAATGGAGAGTTAATCTCCCATTAAAGCAAATGTAAAAAAAAATAATAATTAAACCATATTAACAGAAATAAAAGCAAATAAAACCGTAAGCAAATGAAAGCAGGTGAAAAACATACCGTGTGTGATAATGAAAGGATCTGTTCAAAGTGAAAGCAACCGGTGCTGCTTGCAAAACCACAAATTTTGAGCTCTTGAAAGCAGGAGGACTGTGGGTGCATGTTCATCACTTTTTGTCTAGTCTATTTAAAAAGAGAACCGATCACAGTTGCGTTTCCAGACACGGTTGCTTCTCGAAAGGAAACAGGAGTGTGCACGCGTTTTAAGCAGTCGCGGGCATCACATCAGCTGTTAGCGCGAGTGATCATCCTCTCATTCGGTATTCACTTGCTTTCTTCTGCTCGCGTGATCACAATTATTTTTGTCAGTCGTGCTGCTTCTCAATTCTAAGATTGCATTTGCACGCATATTGGGTCAACCTATTGTCGAACCCTGATTTTAAGAAAACTACAATTTAAAAATTATTTTCAACCAGCCAAAGTGGCTAGTGGGATTGTCTGTCTAACCCGCCAAAGCTGAAATCTACCCGCATCTGGCGGGTTGGCGGGTGTTAATGTAAAGCCCTGGTTGGGACCATTGTTTTTGCTTACATCTCTCAAAATGGTCTATATGGCTTTCATGTTTGTTTGTTTCACGGTTTGCTTATGTATATATATATATATATATGTTATGGGTCGATTTCCCAAAGATTTGTGTGAATGTTGCACTCAAATAAATCGTGGGAAAACACCAGTGAAAGAGTCAATTCTTTATTGAGCCAGGCAGCTACAACTGCTTTTTACCCAGGGTTATGAAACACCCCATTTGTGGTTTTAACCCTGCATTAGGGTGCTACATTCGATGAACTGACAGGATGTGCAAATGATGTCTAAAATGTTGCCTGCTGTTCGTCCAATCAGCGGTATAGTGACCACACATATGTTAAGAATAGATTTAGGAACGTACAGTGTGAAGCATCTGTTAATAAATACCCAGGATTATTCGTTAACCCCAGGTATAATTTGAGCAGCGTGAAACATGATTACAGTTAATGTGATTTTTTAATCTGCCGTTTAGGATGACCTAGCATGTTTTGTGAGTTTCATGTGTTCCAAATGTGATTTTAGAAAGGATAAAAGGACATAATATCTAGAGATTACTGATTGAATATTCATTTGAAATGATGGCATGCAACATGAGGTCATGTGTCAGAAATGAAGCCTACTTCTAATCAAATCTGTTTATACTTCATAGTGAATTCTGTTTCAGTAGTCAGTCAGTATTCTGCCAACATAGCCACTCAATAGATCTGTCATTCTGAGTTATCATGAAGTTGTAAGAAGAAAGCAGTGAGGGGCCAGAGAATAAAGTGTACCGATTGGCATGCTGATGGGGAAAGAAAAAAAAAATGAATAGCTAGATAGGTGGGTTCCCCGGGGGGGTTGACTGCAACTGTGCAATACAATGATGAAGAGTGCGAGATGGATCTGCACAGTCAACTCAAGAATGCGTGCTTTGGGCTTGTAATAGGTAGAGAACGTTGAAATTGGACTGGAATGCCTCGAAGAGCCTGTATACAACACAGCCTGTCTGCAATCCACTAAAACAAGATTATGTATGATGGATCTGCGTGGGCGCTGTACCCTATATATGCTTTTAAATGATTTCAAAGGGAAATTCTTTTCATTGAAGCTGCTGCCAATTCCGCAGGGCACAACCATACATTACCACACAAAACATGGGAGGTTTGGGGGTTGAATAAAGCCCCTGAGTTGAGTTTGTTTGTAAAAACGACCTACGGTATTGGCAAAAGAATTATCTACATTTATTTATTTAGCACACACTCTCATCCAAAGAAATTTATGGTGAATTCAATTGAATGCTTTTTTTATCATCATAGGGAGTTGAAGCCATAATATACCATCTGAGCTCTGAGAATATCTCGTCAAACACCCAAAAAACAGAGGTACGTAACAAAGTGTGAAACACTTTTACGAAGCTCGAGACAAATTTACATTTTGGAAAACATTTTTACCTATCATAAGACACAATTACATAGGGAAAACAATTTTACCAAGGACGAAAACAGAAAAGAAATGAACACATTTAACAGTCCTCAAACAAATTTACAATGACCGATTCTTTACAGAAAGGGAATGTACCACACACTGGAAGTGACGTGGTGAAAAGTGTTGTTGGTGGTGAGCGTGATAAATTCGTGTTGTGAAGTACATGGCGTAAATAAAGTTTATGGTGACCGAACACTGCGGTCGGGAGATGTTTTGCTCATTTTGTGGCAAACACATAAGGAGCTAAACATGGTTTTGCTTTACGTGTGGTCGGTGTTTGGAGTTTCTAAAGAACGCAGATGAAAACACCAGACATACTGCATCAATGTGTTCAATATTTTACAGAGGGCCACTCGTGCTCGTATGCTGTAATTGTGGACATGATGTCAAGTCTACACGGTGTAAACATCTGCTTAAAGTAAACTAAATGAAGCCGGTGTTTTGGTTTAACTGGTGTCCGTGTTAACTGGTTACCCTTTCCAGATGTAAACTATTCACATTTGCAGATTGGCAGATACGTCACTTCACACAACAAAACATGCCCATGCCAAATAAATATTTTTATTACTTGGTGTCATTGTAAACATTCATGATTTTAATATCTGTGTGCAGAACAGTATATAACCAAAATGAATGTAAAGAAATTATTATAATTTACATGTCATCAACGGGATTCGAACCTAAGTCAAAAAAGTTCAGCATGAGTATCGATCGACCAATCTAACTGAGCTATTCAGGACAACATGTTGAGGTCGGTTTTGAAATTTAATCAGTCAACATATGCTGTGCTTTGGTTGTACACTCGTGTTAACTTGTTTCCATGTACTCGCATATACATGTTTCTACATACGCTCACGCTGATATTATCTCAGAATAGCTCTAAATGACAAAACAATGTTTTATCGCAGTTGGTCAAACCGTGATTTTTACAGTTGTAGACTCATGTTAGCCTGTGCCTTTGGACTCATGTTAACTTATGTCCCACGCCCTCGTGTTAACATGTGTCTACAAAGACAAACACGAACTGATATTTTCCAGTGTGTGGTACATTCTGGATCACTTCCGATGTGTGGTACATTCCCTTTCCGTAAAGAATCTGTATTTGTAATTTTGTTTTGGGACTAGTAAAAGTGATTTGCATCTTGTTATTTTTTTTTCTAAAATGTACATTTGTTTCGTCCTTGGTAAAATAGCTTTTCCTGTGTAATTGTGTCTTATGATAGGTAAAAATGTTTTCCAAAATGTAAATTAGTCTCGAGCTTCGTAAAAGTGTTTCACACTTTGTAATGTTGTTTTGCACTTCCCGGCCATAGTACTCAGTAGATTACACTGCACCACAAGCACATCTGCTGAAAAATAAGCTTGCAGATGGATATGATGAGAGAGTCCAACGTATGTCTCACTATTAACATTGACAAGTGGCTTTATAAGTACAGGATGGCTGTTTTTGGCACCTCATCTACATCAACTCTCAATGGGGCATAAAACCATTGTGGAAGATACTTTTGCACACAATGCTACCTGGATGATATCACGGCTGCTATTATGTTCGCTGTAATTTAGGGGAGCTGCAGATGCATGCTTACTGAACACTGGAAGGCAGGTCAGCACAAATGACAGAGAACTTTGTTTTTGATGATGGCAGTCTGTAGAGGATAGTTGCACATTTCCAACATCAGGGTTTTAAAACATAACTACAGCTAACAAGCTTTCTATTCCCTACTTACCCTGCTACAAAGACTAGCTTACACCAGCATGAATTTTCATGCAGTTTTTTTAAGGCAACATACAGTAAGCACTGGCTTTGCTAAAGTGCAAGCAATGTGTGTGAATGTGTGTTTTTATATAACTTGTCTGGAGGGAATACATGTAAGAGGTGCTATATTCCAGCTCTGTCTCTGTGGACATACTAGGTGGTGTTTTGTAAAGCAATCTATTTCCACACATTATGTCCAGTGAGGGAGGAATGGGGTTTCTGACAACATAATTCAGTATCTAAGATATTTTTAACAAATAATTATCCTGTCTACTCTATTGTATTGCATGACTGCTATCCTGCATATTACAATTTTGTGTTTAAAGGTCATACCAGTCTTCTTCTGGTCACGTGGCTTCAAGTTATATACATGTGTAGGTCAATTTTCACCAAAACTGTACTTTAACCTTCTATGGCATGGTGTTGCCCTCAGGCAATAAACCAGTTTTTTGGCCCACAATCCCACCTTTAATTAAAAAAAATAAATAAATAAATATAAAAAAAAAAAAAAAAAAAAAAATATATATATATATATATATATATATATATATATATATATATATATATATATATATATATATATATATATATATATATATATATATATATATATATATGGTCACACTTTACAATAAGGTTCATTAGTTAATGTTAATTAATGCATTTACTAACATGAACAAACAATGAACATTACATTTACTACAGTATTTATTCATGTTAGTTAACATTAGTTAATGAAAATAAAGTTGTTCATTGTTAGTTCATGTTAACTCACGGTGCATTAACTAATGTTAACAAGCATGGACTTAAATGTTAATAATGCATCAGTAAATGTTCAATTATGATTAACAAATGTTGTACACGTGTTGTTCATGATTAGCTCATGTTAGTAAATACATTAACTAATGAGCCTTATTGTAAAGTGTTACCATATATATATATATATATATATATATATATATATATATATATATATATATATATATATATATATATATATTACAAAAATAAGACTAAGAATATGTGAAGTAACATCTTTGATTGAGAAAAGACACTTTTGTTATTATCTCCTAAAATGGTAGTTTTTCATTTGTTGCCTCAGGGCAACATTGTGCAGTTAGACCACTTTTGTAAAAACAATAACATCCTATGGATGAAAATGTCCAGAAATGTATAGTTATTATTACCATAACATTTATTTTTTGTTTTACTGTAAACTATTATTCACAGGAAATAGATTTTGAAACATTTAATGGAGGTAAAGAATAAGATTGAGCAGTTAGGCTCATTCTTTCTAACAGTGAGCTTGATGAGTCGCATTAGCTATGTTTCCATTTAAAGATGCAAATTAAACGTGCAAAAAGCCACAGTTCTGCACAGTTCAACTTTAACCCTGATTAAACAAACTTGACTTAACTAACTGAGTTCTTCAGGCTTGTTTGAAACCTACGGGTAAGTGTGTTGAAGCAGGGTAGGAACTTAACTCTGCAGGGCTGCTGCGAAGTTTGATGTGCATCTGGAAACAGCCCACTTGATGGTCATAGATACACAGGAAGGAAAATACAGAGTACCATGATGCAAAGGTTCATCTAAAGGAAGGTGCCCAAACTCTGTCCTGAGGGCCGGTGTACTGCAAAATCCAGCTGCCAACCTGCCAGTATGTTTCTAATATGCTAGTTAGAGCTTGAGTAGCTGCTTCAGGTGTGTAATTTGGGTTAGAGCTACAGTATACTCTGCAGGACACCGGCCCAGCAGGACCAAGCTTGGGCACCCCTGACCTAAAGCCAAGTGACAAAAATGTGGCACCCAGTTTTTCTTCACATCCACCAACAAATGCTTTCTGAGGTTCCACAGGGAATAATAAACATTGGTAAATTCAATCACCCACAGGAACACACAATACACCATTCATGGCTAGTTATTGATTAAATATTACTTGGTGATATTGTTTATGTTAAATTAACATATTTTCTAATGTATTTATGACTTGTTTGTACCTCATTTCACATCTAATAATATATAGAAAACCTTGGTGTTTAAGTGCCCTAACTGTACTTTGTTGCCCTGAGGCAACAAACCAAAATTTTCTTGTTACATTTTATGATTGATTTATTATAAGGGACCCCAAACACCCACAAATTAGGGTGAAATATTGTTTTTCCTCCTAAAACAAAAATTCATGCCATGGAGGGTTGAGTGCAGCAAAATGTGATAAAAATTAGCAAAAGCTTGCATTCTCAGTCTCCTGCATCCACATGCACATGCAATTAAGTGAATCAGAATCTGTTTTATTGCCAAGTGTGCTTCACACACACAAGGAAGTTGTTTTGGCAACAGAAGCTTCCAGTGTACATAAAGTGACAACACAAAATTAAATATGAGAAAAGAAAAAGGCGATAAACATTTAACATTAAACAGAGATGCAGTTAGTCAAAAAGATCTGCATGTTGAATAGTATGTACAGATTTGTTGTAAATATACAAGTTATAAGGTGATGTGTACCAATGCGAATGGAGAAATTATTGCATTGTATATTGTTATAAGGTGCTGTGTACAAGTGCGTATGAGAAAGTATTGCACGTTTATTGCACAGTAGGGGAATATTTAACTGTTCATGAGGTAGATGGCCTGAGGAAAGAAACTTTTCCTGTGTCTGGCTGTTTTTGTGCTCGGTGCTCTGTAGCGCCACCCAGACGGTAACAGTTCGAACAGGTAGTGTGCTGGGTGCGAGGCGTCCAGAGTGATTTTGCGAGCCCTTTTACTCACTCTGGAAGAGTACAGTTCTTGAAGTGTAGGAAGGGTAGTGCCAGTGATTCGTTCAGCAGTCCGGACTATTCGCTGTAGTCTACGGAGGTCGGTTTTGGCAGCTGAACTGAACCAGACGGTGATTGAAGTGCAGAGGATGGATTGGATGACAGCTGAGTAGAACTGTTCGAGCAGCTCCTGTGGCAGGTTGAACTTCCTCAGCTGACGAAGGAAGTACAGTCTCTGCTGGGCTTTCTTCACAATAGAGTCTATGTGAATGTCCCACTGCAGATCCTGAGAGATGGTGGTGCCCAGGAACCTGAATGACTCTACTGCAGCCACAGTGCTGTTCATGATGGTGAGTGGGGGGAGTGCAGGGGGGTTTCTCCTAAAGTCCACTATCATCTCCACTGTTTTGAGCGTGTTCATCTCCCGGTTGTTGTATCTGCACCATAAAGCCAGCCGCTCCACCTCCTGTCTGTATGCAGACTCGTCATGAAAGAAGCAAATAAGTATTAAAACAGTGCCAGTAATGTGCAGTATGAGTTCATGATTTGTCCTGTAGGGTATGTGTATAATGCCAGTAAAAATAACAACAATTCTTAATAAACAGTCAGAGAAAAAACAAATGTTATGGACTGTATATGGCAGTAAAGTGGTTTGCTTGTTTCATGTAAGCACCTTAATGCCATTAAGTTCTTACTTTGAGTACTGTAATAAATGCATTATTGGTTCACATGTGATCATAGTCAATGTCAAAACAGTCATTTCTGTGTGGAATTTGCATGTTCTCCCCTTGTTCATGTGGGTTATTATCAGGGTGCTCCTGTTTCCCTCACAAGTTCAAAGACATGCGCTATAGGTGAATTGGTTAAGCTAAATTGTCCGCAGTGTATGTGTGTGAATGGGAGTGTATGGGTGTTTCCCAGTGATGGTTTGAGGCTGGAAGGGCATCCGCTGTGTAATAACATATGCTAGATAAGTTGGCGGTTCATTTCACTGTGGCGATCCCAGATTAATAAAGGGACTAAGCCGAAAAGAAAATGAATGAATGTTAATTGGTTTACCGCCTCCTTCTTCCTGTAATAAGTATGATAACTGACAGCTGCCTCTTAAACAAACAAACAAAAAAAGCATCAGCCACCACTGCATGAGACCATCAGGATGGCATTACATGTGCACTGCACTGCAGAGCCCCAGGACTGGCCCAACACACACACACACACACACACAAACACACACACACACACATGCTCCAGCCTAATGCACCACTGCCACCTTAAGCACTCAAAACTCTGCACTTATTACACACCTTTCTCCACTCTGCCCTCAGCACTTTTAGAACAATCTGCTCTCAGGTAACACCTGAACATCCACTTATCGTTTGACTGGGCTTTATTTTGTCAACACACATGACCTTAGGTGCCCAACCTGATTCAAGCAGGAGAAAAGTCATCCAGTGGAGACTGGCAGAGAAATATATTAGTTCTGCACTTTAGTTTCCCTGAATTTCAAGGAAGAGTGGGGCTGCGCAATGAATTGCCTAAATGCTCAAGATTACTGGTGTGTAAGCCACAATCAAATGTGTTAGTTCTAAAAATGTTAATTATAATGTTTCATTTTCATTCTATCCTGTTAAGAAAAAAAAAACATTGTTACTGCTTTTTTTTTTTTTTTTTTTGCTTTCTTTTAACCCCACATAGTTGAGCTGTGTAAGCAATCACCCAAATGACAGCTAGACAATCGCTTACTGTAGGTACTAGGAATGCACCGATACCACTTTTTTACAAACCGATACGAGTACGAGTATTTTAATTGGTGTACTCACCGATACCGAGTACCAATACTTCATATATTTGGTTTCAATTAAGTTTATTTGTTCGTTTTTTTTTTTGTTGTTGTTGTTGTTTTTTTTTTTTGCCTGTAGCAAGGATGAACACAAAAATCTTTAACAGGAGGCTGTTGCAAGCCAAAAATATGCACATTGTTGATAACCCTGCAACCCAGACCTTATCTATTAACGATTAAGCATGGACATTTAAAGGATGAGTTATCCTTGCGCTTACATGTGTGCACGACTTCAAACATTACACAAATGTTCTTAATTACTATGCTACCTAGATAGCATACGAATGTGGGCCACTTTAGGCAGTTATGCGGCACTGGTGGTCTTCCTTCGACCCAGACAAAATTAATGTGAGCCTGAAGTGGCCCACCTGTACAATGACCAAGGGGAGCCAAAGATTCAAATTCATATATGGACCATTTAAGGCAAAGATTTGGCCCTTATGGCAAAATGTAATCTGACTGTGAGCCTAATGTGGCCCATGGTAGATTTAGCCCAAATGACAGGAAAAATGTGGGCCACAGTTGGCAAAAATGTGACATAGTGATTTAAGGGTAATCTGGGTCTAAACCTAAAATGGCTTACATGTGTAGGTGCAAATGTGGTGCAGTTATCTTTAAGACATATGTGGGTCACTTTTGGCAAATATTCGGCACAGTAAACTATGGCTAATGTGGATATGAGTTTATAGTGGCCCAGGAAATATATGGCAAATGTGGCCTAGTTATCCTAAAACATGTGTGGGCCACTTTTGACAAATACTTGGCACAGTAAGCTCTGGCTAATGTGGATTTGAGCATATAGTGGCCCAGCAAAGATATGCCAAATGTGGTCCAGTTAACTTAAAGCATATTTGGGCCACTTTTGGAAAATATTCAGAAAAGCAAGCTTTGGCTAATGTGACTTTGAGCCTAAAGTGGCCCAGCGAAGATATGGCAAATGTGGCCCAGTTATCTTAAAACATAAGTGGGCCACTTTTGGCAAATATTTGGCACAGTAATCTATGGCTAATGTGAATTTGAGCCTGTAGTGGCCCAGCGAAGATATGGCAAATGTGGCCCAGTTATCTTAAAACATATGTGGGCCACTTTCGGCAAATATTCGACACAGTAAGCTTTGGCTAATGTGGATTTGAGCCTAAAGTGGCCCAGAGAAGATATGGCAAATGTGGCCTAGTTATCCTAAAACATATGTGGTCCACTTTTGGCAAATATTTGGCACAGTAATCTATGGCTAATGTGGATTTGAGCCTATAGTGGCCCAGCGAAGATATGGCAAATGTGGCCCAGTTATCTTAAAACATATGTGGGCCACTTTTGGCAAATATTTGGCACAGTAAGCTTTGGCTAATGTGGATTTGAGCCTATAGTGGCCCAGCGAAGATATGGCAAATGTGGCCCAGTTATCTTAAAACATATGTGGGCCACTTTTGGCAAATATTCGGAAGAGCAAGCTTTGGCTAATGTGGCTTTGAGCCTAAAGTGGCCCAGATAAGATATGGCAAATGTGGCCCAGTTATCTTAAAACATATGTGGGCCACTTTTGGCAAATATTTGTGAGAATAAGCTTTGGCTAATGTGGCTTTGAGCCTAAAGTGGCTCAGAGAAGATATGGCAAATGTGGCCCAGTTATCTTAAAACAGATATCGACCACTTTGCATTTCATGCATTGCAGCATGAAATATTTTAATTGTTACCATTGTTGAGGTACAAGGTTGGATTCTTGAGGTCTGAGTGTTCTTTTAATTGACTCTCTTAACTTGAACATGAATTGGAGCGGACCACCTTAGAGCCTTCATTAATTTCAGTAAGTGGTCCGGATGTACTGTAAGTGTAGAGTAAAAGCAAACTGTGGCAAAGAATAGGGTCAGTTCTGGTTCATTTGGTTGAATTTTGGCTGATATGTGGTATTGCCATGGCTTATTTGTGGCCCAGATCTTGCAAACAGGAGAGGACCACCCAAGTGCCATCATTCCATACGGTGTGTGGGCCGGATGTAAGTGTCTGGTGTGGGCTGGATTTGAGCCACTTGAATTTTGCTAGCTTAGTATTTATTTCCATTTATAATGAAGTTTATAGTATTTTACTCCATAATTTACTACTATAATTTGTCATTTTGTCATCATTTCATTTGAATATTTGTGTTAACCTGCTGCATAAGATTGCTATTTTGTTATTTTTGAAACTGAACCAGACGATGTTTACTTCTTGTTCATGAAATAAAACAAATTTCAACAAGTTAAACTAGTGTTTAAAGTAATTGCTTGCTGGAGATATTTAATTTTGTACATGCATTTACACTATAGACCTAGACTCCCTGTGTTCTACTACCGGTCACAATTGTGACCAAAGATGAAACCCATTTTTTCATGAACTTTTCAATTACTTTTATAGAAAATTAACATTGATTGTTTAATATCCTTACAAATGCCACACAAATTCATATATGTCATCTCTAGGAAAAAATTTGGATTAAATGGGTTGCCTTTAAATTGCCCTTTAAGCTGTATAGAAGTGTCTTGAAAATATATATAGTCAAATAGTATGTGCTGTCATCATGGCAAAGATCAAATAAATCAGTAATTAGAAATGAGTTATTAAAACTATTATGTTTAGAAATGTGTTGAAAAATCTACTCTCTGTTAAACAGAAATTGGGGGAAACAGGGGGGCTAATAATTCAGGGGGCTAACAATTCTGACCTCAACTGTACATTGAATTGTTTATAGCAAGAGTTTAAAATGCCTGCTGAGAATATAAAGCAATGTTTATACTACAGCTTGACAGCATAATTGTGTCAGAAATGACTTGCTTCCACTATGCATTTAATCTGCAGCTGACCATCTAGCCATCAAGACATAGCTAATTCAAAAAAAAAAAATATTTTAGAACTAGCATTTACATTATTCCCTTGCAAGATGTAGAGTACTGTAATGTCTTAGTGATGACAAAACAGAAGATCTTGCTCACAGATCAGAGCTTATCAATTTTGTTACAAAATGCACCCTACTGACCATAAGGTTGTTCGGTTCTGAAAGTTTTGGAATATATTATGATTCCTGGTTTTGGAAAAGTCTTGTTGCCTATCCAAGTTTTTGGAACAACAAATAATAACTTGACTTCTTGATCATTTGGTATGAGAAGTGGCTTATATGAAAGGCAAAGGTGTCTAGATTACACATATTTTACCAAAATAACTTATTAAAATAAAGTCCTCTGGAATGGCAAAGAAAGCGTTTTTGCCTCCATCTTAACCCAGAAATGCTCAATAATGTTCATGTCTGATGACTAGGCTGGCCAATCCTGGAGCCCCTTGACCTTCTTTGCTTTCAGGAACTTTGATGTGGAGGCTGAAGTATGAGAAGGAGCACCATGCTGCTGAAGAATTTGCCCTCTCCTGTGGTTTGTAATGTAATGGGCAACACAAATGTCTTGATACAACAGGCTGTTGATGTTGTCATCCACTCTGCAGATCTCTCACACACCCCCATACTGAATGTAACCCCAAACCATCATTTTCTCTTCACCAAACTTGACTGATTTCTCTGAATCTTAGGTCCATGCTGGTTCCAATAGGTCTACTGCAGTATTTGTGATGATTGGGATGCAGATCAACAGATGATTCATCTGAAAAAGATACCTTCTGACACTTTTCCAAATGATCAATTAGAAGTTAAGCTACTATTTTTTTTGCTCTTACAACTGGGATCGACGACAAGACTTTTGTCAGGTAGTGTAAGTAGTATTCCCATAAACACTCTTATAAATATGAAGAAACCTTTCCATTTGAATTAGAATACTTTGATACAGTCTAATTGATTGTACATTTTGGCTGCCCCTATTGTATGAACCCACACAACCCCTCTCCTAAATCAGAATGCATCAATGTTTTTATTGTTTGCATTAAGTGCAATTTTTAGTCACACTTTAGTTTGATGGTTCATTTGTTGAATTTAGGTTACATTGCATCTACATGCCAACTGATTATCATTACATTATAGGTAGACTGTTAGGTTGGGGTTAGGGTTGGGGTTAGGGTGAGTGTAATTTGACATGTACTTGCAAAGTTTCTTATAGTCAGTTAAATGTCTGTTGAAGCAGATCAACAGATATTAAGCAGATAGTCTACAAATACTGAAATGGACCATTAAAATAAAGTGTCACCCATTTTTTTTTACTGTAGATATCAATATTCATTGTGTATTTAGGACCTCAAAAAAAAAAAAAAAAATAGAATACAATTAGTTCCCTCATGAGTTTATTTGAATGTTTCAACAACTACACACTACAGCCAGCTGCAACAAGTGCATTGCACAGATTAACTAAAACAAGTATTGAACATGTTCATTGAAGATACAGTAACTGTCCATGTGAACATGTTCAAAGAAATGCATCAGAGTTCCAATCAATAGTTAAATTAATGAAGGAACTTTCAAATTGCAATATTTAGGAACTGAAGATCCAACACTTACTGCAATAACCTCCCAGTCTTTGGAACAATGGTCTATACAGTATGGTTGCAGCTGTTATTATAGCCAGAAGGCTTTAAAAGATCTCAGCCCTATATTACATGAGGTTATTTTATATTGTGTGCTGTGTCTAGAGTAAAAAATCACACAACTACGTAACATTTTCTTTTTCTACTTACTAACTTTTTTACAGCAATTTCTTACTAGAGTGTCTTTCAGTTAGTGATGACTGTTAATATTCATTACCTGGAAAAAAGAAAAGAATTAAGATTGACTTGATTTTAAAAATGTCTTCCAGCAAAAACACAAATGTTGCCACCTAGTCAGCCGAGACAGAGGTGGTGTTAATCTAAACAAATTGAATGACTCCCATGACTGAAGCACTATAGATGAACCTATATACCATTATTGGACAGCTGTTGCAAATGTCAAAGCCTCTAATTTAGAAGTCCAATAACAAAGCAATGAAATTTCCAAGAGCACAAGAACAAAAACGAGGTCTAAAGAGTATGAGAACAATAAATCAGTGAGGTTAAATGTTGCTCTTTAACTCTTCGTCTCGCCGACTGTAATTCTAGCACAAAACACCACAAATGAGGGACCAAGGGACATTAAACAAATTTGTGCAATGAATACTGAGATTAATATTTATTTTTTTCCCATTTATTATTATTCATATTTTAGTCTCTCTCAAGAAACTGCAAGCCTGAGGCAACTGACACAAGCTCCAGTAGCTTCAGGAACATCTCTTTATTTGTTTCTGCCTGTATGTGTAAGTGTATGTTTGTCTGTATAGATGTGCATGCAGTCCTTGAATAAATTATTAAGAATTACGAAATCCATTTTGCTCTGAACTGTGGTATAACGTCATGAGCTTTTTGCAACAGCTTTTGCAACAGGCAAGTAAAGCTGGCCTAATTACCATCATCTTCCCTGGGTAAAAACTTTGTTTTTAAGCATAATACTCTGTGTGTGTGTGTGCGTTTGTTCAAGGGCAGCAGGGGATATACACGTCTAAAGTGTCTGCAGAAAATGGGCTATAATGCAGAATACATTTCGAAGATTCCAAGAGTTTCATTTCTAAAGGGATTTTTCTTCTATTTCAGCCATGCCTCTCTAGCACCTGACGTTGTGGAACAAAGGCACGGCTAATATGAAAGGCTCATCTCCCTTCTTTTATCGTACTCTGCACTCCATTTCTTCTCCACCTTTTTTCTCTCTCCCACTTTCACTCACTGGACCCTTTGACTTTGATCTCTTTCCAGGCATTATTCACTTCATTCTGGGATGTTATATTTCTTAAAAGACAAAAGTTTATTTATTATTTATAATTGTTTACGGCCATGTTTTCTAGGCTGTCTGTTTTAACAGTTGCAGCAAAGTTTGACTGCAAAGGATGAGCCAAATTGATTGAAATCACAACTCAAGCCAAAGACAGCAGAAACGCACTGAGATTGTTAGTCAGTTGAGAGAAAAATGACCTCGAATACGCTGCCAGTGTAATTTTAATGATCGCAGCATGTGAAAAAAATATTTGACTCAGAACATGTTTGAAATTACAACAAATCACCTGAGAACACATGCCACAAACAACTACACAGTGTTCATCACAACAAAGATGTCAATGCCATACAATTCTAAGCAGTGCCAATATACAGTTGCAGCCATATCGCAGTGCTACGAGTGTGATATTGCATTTATATACAACAGTTTAAATGAATAATTGTGTATATAAAACAAAAAATCTACATGGAGAGTCTCAAAAGCATTGTTGTATAGGAACTACTTTCTTCTGCCATTCATTCACATCTGCAGCTGACTGTCAGAACAGCAGAAATTATAAGGCTAAATTGCATGAAATGCCATCAGTCTACAAAGATCTTCTAGTGTTATTCTGTTGCAACCGGCTATTCACAAAAAAATAATCAATTGATTTTTAAGAGCCAAAGCAAAGCAAAAACTACTAGATGACTATGGTTTAAATACAGCAATACAAAATACAAAATACAAAATAGAGAGATCGACTTAGGCCTTGATCAAACTGAAAGTGCTTTTTCTGGCACATTTTTAAAAAAATGTGTTTTTGATGGTTGTGAGCGTTTTGCGTCTGCCTGCGGTGCCTTGCGATGTTCACCTGCAGATGAAAAAGTCCACCCTATGTTAGTTGCATCTTTTTTTCATTCTCCAATCAAATGAAAGCAGAGGCAGGATTTCTGTTGAGGCAGTGTTTGTGTTGTTAAAGACAACCATGTATTGTAGACTTTTAAAGAAGGAAGAGAGACTAGTGGTCACTGTGCTTAATGACAAATCGTGAATATCACAATATTATTAAAAATTACAATTATAACATGGCGCACAGTGGCGCAGTAGGTAGTGCTGTCGCCTCACAGCAAGAATGTCGCTGGGTCGCAGGTTTGAACCTTGGCTCGGCTGGCTCAGTTGGTGTTTCTGTGTGGAGTTTGCATGTTCTCCCTGCGTTCGCGTGGGTTTCCTCCGGGTGCTCCGGTTTCCCCCACAGTCCAAAGACATGTGGTACAGGTGAATTGGGTAAGCTAAATTGTCTGTAGTGAATGAGTGTGTGGATGTTTCCCAGAGATGGGTTGTGGCTGGAAGGGCATCCGCTGTGTAAAATCGTGCTGGATAAGTTGGTGGTTCATTCCGCTGTGGCGACCCCAGATTAATAAAAGGACTAAGCCGACAAGAAAATTAATGAATGAATTATAACATTACGAACAGCAATTAAAAAAGGCAGTGAAGTGCACCCTGCTTTATTATGCTGCGTTCACACCAGATGCAGATGAAGTATCAAGCACGTGTGATTTACATATTAAATCAATGCAAAGATGCGAATAGACATTCTGCAGCGTGATATGCGCGAATGACTCAATTTGCACAAATGAAGCTGCACAAGTTGAGCGTTTTGCACGCTTAACGCGCGTATCGCACATATCACGTGTATTGCTCAAGTTGAAAAATCTGAACTTCAGCGGACATTCGCGCCACGTTAATCAATCAGGAGTTTTCTCTTGCAGGGGAGTGATTATGACGTAGCACCTGTTATTGGTGTCCTGAGGGGAAATCCTCTTACTGACACCGGACCATAGTTCATCTAACTGGGCTCGGATCAGTCTGAAGCACTGCTCAAAGCCTCCATCATCATCCAGGTATAGTTTCTGGAGGAGTTGATGAACTCACAGAGCTGGGTGCAACTCTAAAAGGACCTAGTGGACTCAGACATGGATATAATACTGTCAGCCTTCATAAAGTACATAAAGTACAGCTACTGTCTTAATAAAATCCATGTTAGCCATTTAACATCAAAGCTAGAGTCACCAGGCACACAGACGCCGCATCTATTGTGAAATGAATTTGACGCACGAATGAAGAGAGTAAACTCAAAAGTAAACTGGTGTGGTTCTGTGCATCAGAACGAAAAAGCACATTCTGTGAAATCGGCCCCTTAGAATTTCACTTACCTGTTCTATAATGATTTGTTCAGGTGTAACATTTTTCTCCCACTAAGGATTTATTATACGGTCTCTATCGCCATCTTGTGGCAGAAATATGAAATGTCAACCATCAATTTCTTTGCTCTAGTGCTAGATTTCAGGTTGTGCTACAAAATAGTTTTATTAAATGTTACTGCAATTTATATCAAATGTCATTTATTGACCCATACCATTTAGCAAACAACAATATAATGATGATAAGCAAATCAGTCACTTATAACAACCAAGTTTTCATTCAGCATAAGATATATTCAGCTAAACTTGACATTTTAGTCAAATCTATTTGTTATTATTGTAAATAACTGATGATGTGACCAAAATGTTGCCTTTAGATATAGTCTATCTCACATTTTACAATAGACTTGCAATAGACTAAAATAAAAACACCATACTGTACTTCTGAATAAGTAGCTGCCAGAGGAGTGACGTGGAACCACAATCTAGTAAAAAAAAGTTTCAAAAGTATTACAGGTTGTCCAACATACATACCTTAAAAGCCATGTCATTACAGTATCCTTGGTGTCACCAAACTTAATCACAGTTACAGACAGAGTTTACGGTTAAAAAAAATAAATAAATAAATAAAAGATCAATATAATATATAAAAAATAAAGCACTGCATTACAGGAAATCCCTTTTCTTTAATAAATAAACAACAGGTTGAGCACCATTTCGGATTCTTGGAACACTGGCCTTAACATATCTTAATTGTTTGGTATTTTTTAATATAAAAAAGCAATATATTTTAATACAAAAATAATGCTAAAATCACTGTTTTATTAAAATAAAATCAAGACTTATTTTTATTGTATGAATAATAATAATAATAATAATAATAATAAAAATAATCACAAACTGAATGTTTGGTTTTGGTTGCTTAGAAAAAAAATGTAAGCGCAATAATAAAACCCATATTTGAGTGTAGTTAAAAATTCAAAATAAGGTCAATCAGTTTTTAAACTGCAAATAAACATTGAAAGCTGTGTACTCTAATAAACCCTAAGAGAGGCTTACAGCATATGATCCACTAAAAGGGGATTTCAGAAGTCCTGACCTACAATCAGTGGGACTGTCCGTTAGCTTTCTCTCAGACACTCGCCTCCGAGCAAAGATTACACACTAATCTAGCAATCTCAGTCGTAATCAGAACACATGTCCACATTTCCATCACCATATGGACATGAACTATTTTGAGAGTCCTCCCCTATTACTTCTGATCGCCCTGTCATGATTTTAAAACTCAAAGCTCAGCGAGCGTTTTGCTATAGCTTAGCCATGAATAGGTGGGTTTCTGCGAAGACTGCAGAATACACAGATATGTCATTTGTATAGTTCTAAATGGGGAAAAATTCTATGAAGTTCAGTTCATGTTTATTTGTATTGCACCTTTCACAATAATATGATTCCACAGCAGCACAGCAGCAGCTCCACAGCAGCAAAAGGTGCATGTTATTACATTACAATGCACATAAGAAAGTACAAAGTGCTGTCAACATTATACAGTTTATACACTCACCGGCCACTTTATTAGGTACACCTTTCGAATTGCTTTTTAATGCAAATTTCTAATCAAATTGCAGCAACTCAATGCATTTAGGTATGTAGACATGGTCAAGATGATCTGCTAAAGTTCAAACTGAACATCA
Source organism: Danio kyathit (assembly GCA_903798195.1). Classification (NCBI taxonomy): domain Eukaryota; kingdom Metazoa; phylum Chordata; class Actinopteri; order Cypriniformes; family Danionidae; genus Danio; species Danio kyathit. Next base: position 57,013,356 of record LR812525.1, read on the forward strand.
GAACGAAAGAAAGGTGATTTAAGTGACTTTGAACGTGGCAAGGTTGTTGGTGCCAGACGGGTTGGTGTGAGTATTTCAGAAACTGCTGATCTACTGGGATTTTCATGCACATCCATCTCTAGGGTTTACAGAGAATGGTCCAAAAAAGTGAAAATATCCAGTGAGCGGCAGTTCTGTGAGAGAAAATGCCTTGTTGATGCCAGAGGAGAATGGCCAGACTGGTTCCAGCTGATAGAAAGGCAACAGTAACTAAAATAACCACTTTTTACAACCAAGGTATGTCGAAGAGCATCTCTGAACACACAACACATCCAACCTTGAGGCAGATGGGCTACAGCAGCAGAAGACCACACCGGGTGCCACTCATGTCAGCTAAAAACAGGAGGCTACAGTTCGCACAGGCTCACCAAAATTGGACAATAGAAGATTGGAAAAAAAAACGTTGCCTGGTTTGATGAGTCTCGATTTCTGCTGCAACATTTGAATGGTAGGGTCAGAATTTGGAGTCAACAGCATGAAAGCATGGATCCATCCTACCTTCTATCAACGGTTCAGGCTGGTGGTGGTGGTGTAATGGGGTGGGGGATATTTTCTTGGCACACTTTGGATCAATAAGTACCAGTTGAGCATTGTGTCAACACCACAGCCTTCCTGAGTATTGTTCCTGACCATGTGCATCTCTTTATGACCACAGTGTACTAGTGTATCTTCTGATGGTATACTTTAAGCAGAAAAACACGCCATGTCATAAAGCACGAATCATCTCAGACTGGTTTTTTGAACATGACAATGAGTTCACTGTACTCAAATGGCCTCCAGAGTCACCAGAGCTCAATCCAACAGAGCACCTTTGGCATGTGGTGGAACGGGAGATTCGCATCATGGATGTGCAGCCGATAAATCTGCAGCAACTGTGTGATGCTATCATGTCAACTTGGATCAAAGTCTTTGAGGAATATTTCCAGTACCTTGTTGAATCTATGCTACAAAGGATTAAGGCAGTTCTGAATGCAAAAGTGGGTCCAACCCGGTACTAGTAAGGTGTACCTAATAAAGTGGCCGGTGAGTGTATATAGTTAACAGTAAAAAACGTATGGCCGCTCTTCCAAAGAAACCCATGCCTCCAAGTAAAGGAGCCGATCATCGGTTGCAATCAACTGATGATTCATTGGGAGAGGGGCTCAGTCCAGATGTGTGTTTTTACAACATTTTCTGCAGCTACATTCTTATGAACATTCGGCAAATGCACTGGCATCTCACTAAATACTTGCCTCACAGACATGAGAAATTCCTCATGAATTCCTGCATCTGCCATTCCAACACAAATCACATGACTGCAACCACTTGGACGCCCACAAACTTGTAAACGATGAAGTCGCTGTGATTTTGGGAACAGATTTGCCATGAGTAATAAATTACAAATTACTTCAAAGACCAATGCTAAGGAACACAATGTTTTTTGAAGGATTTAAATTATGTTAGATTTATGTTAAAAATGTTAATTATTAAATATTATGGTTACGTAGTTTGATTGACAAGATGACATCTGATCGCATTCTTCAGAAACTGCCATAAAGGAGGTTGGTCTTGTGATCTCATTCCCTTTGAGTGCACATGCGCTTTAGCTCAGGCAAAGAGGGCCGCAAAGTGAAATTACCTGCTTTAAAGGGACTTAGGTTTCTCTGATCACTCTCCAGAGATGCTGACAGCGAGAAGGCCAAACAGACTTTCTCGTTGATCAATTTTCAAGGATTAGTAATTGACAGTGTTAGTGCCAATGATAAACGCATACCCAACCTCTCTCAGCTGATCTACTCCTGAATCCAGATGAATAATGGCCAAGCAGATCAATAATCAAAAGCTTTCTGAGGGTTTGTGAAGATGCCACTAGCATGTGTTTGCTCTGCAGGCGCTCACTGCATACTGACAGTTACCCTGCTCACTTTACAATCGAAACTGCTTCAAAAAATATGGTGTGCATTACAAAGAAGCATTAGAAGAGTGTGGAGAGAAGATAGACATCCCATTTATTATAGTGCTATTTTCTACAGTACCTCTCCTCTGAGTTTTGAAGAAGTACCAGATACTACACCAAACCACCGCCTTCTACTTATCAGTGCTGTATTTATATAAATTTAGTTTAATTCCTCCTCCATCTGCCCATATCAGGGGAACAAGAGTCTTCCTGAGCGGGCCTGTAATTGCGCCTTTTCTGTTTTTTGTGTGTGCCTTGCTGCCGGCAGTGAATTAACATGGCTTAACCATGTTTTGTTTGTAATTAGCAGCGGGCGCAATGAAGTGCATTTGGGTTTCCACTGCTAGTGGCAGGCGATTACCTGCCCGCTCAAAGTCACTTCCTAAACATCTGTGGGGATTAGAGCAGAGGGGAAGCCATCAAATGGCAGAGCAGATGGCTGTCAAGGGACACTCAGTGCAAAAACCAATATTTTGATAGTTTGTTTAAATTTGCCAATCACGTAGGTCCATGAGGGAGTTTAAAGAGAGGTTTTTGCACAGCAATCAAACTATAGAGAAAATAAAAAAGAATCTCCAGATAGCAAAACTAGCTTTAACTTGTTTATATATTGGCAAATGACCACAGAATAAGCGGGATAATCATATCAAAAAGTCGATAACAAGCTGTTATATTATGCACAACCAGCCGACTGGCTTCTCTCACAGATGTATTCTCCCAGTAACATATTTTAGATTGTTAAAAATTTACACGGCGGCCAGTGGTGGAAGGAGTACTGAAAAATCATATTCAAGTAAAATACCATTACTTGCCCAAAAATGTAGTGCAAGTAAAACTATCTGTTGTAAATATTACTCCAAATATGAGTAAAAGTAGCCCTTTTAAAAGAGTAGTGAGTATTTCGCTGTGAAAAGTCGATGCTTTTGCATGCAGTTTGTGCAGGGATGTGTAAACGTAACATTCTGTAGTGCATTTATGATCTTCCTATATTCGTTCGATCCTTCCAACCTTCCTTCCATTGTTTGTTTGTTCTCTCCCTCCTTCATTCATTCGTTTGTTCATTCCTTCCTTTATTCGTTCATTTTTTGTTCCTTCCTTCATTAGGTCCTTTGTTCATTCATTCATTCCTTCCTTAGCTTGTTCAGTCCTTCCTTGAATCCTTCTTTCAATCATTTGGTCCTTCCTTCCTTCCTCCCTTCATTCATTTGTTCCTTCATTCGTTTATTTTTTGTTCCTTCCTTCATTAGGTCCTTTGTTTATTCATTCATTCGTTTGTTCCTTCCTTAGGTTATTCATTCCTTCCTTGAATCCTTCCTTCAATTATTTGATCCTTCCTTTATTCCTCCCTTCATTCATTTGCTCATTCATTCATTCATTCATTCATATTTTTGTTCCTTCCTTCATTAGGTCCTTTGGTTATTCACTCATTCGTTTCTTCCATTCCTTGTTCGATCCTTCCTTAATTTGGCCCTTCCTTCCATTTTTCATTTGTTCCATTTAGTGATTGTTTAAGGCAGTATACAGTATACAGCCTGATCTAATGAGGAAGCGTAAGTTTTTTACGTTTTGTCAGTTTAGTGGCTAATTCGTACGAAGTCGTATGATTTTAAAAAGGAGGCGTGGCACCCAACCCCGCCCCTAAACCCAAACATCATTGGTTGATCAGCAAAACGTGCTAAATTGTATGAATTAGATCGTACGAATTCATATGAATTAGTCACTAAATCAAAAAGTTACGAATTCCCGTGAGATTGCATTGATATATATATATATATATATATATATATATATATATATATATATATATATATATATATATATATATATATATATATATATATATATATATATAATTATTTAAAAAATATAAAAGCTAAATTAATTCTGTTTTAATTAGTTTTCCACCTCACCTGATTTATATCACCGCATTAACTTGTTAAACAATGATAACCCAAATATTGACAGAACGCTTCAGTGTTATTACTTGCAAACTAAATTAGCACGCACAGAAATAAAGCAACGTTTACATTTCAAAGTCATTAATTGCCAGACTCCCATGCAATCCGTCGAACAGTGTGAACAGTGTGCGTGGCTCAGTACCATGTCTTTGACATTGGTGATATTTTTTTAACAGTACAGACAGTGTGGACAACCACTTTTTACCACACGACTTACTGATTCACTGCAATAAATTTTTGCCAACAAGTAATCCAATCCACCCTTTGTCCAGTTTTTAGTTGGAAATTTGTGAAGAAAACATGTAGCACTGTAGCCTTTCAGTTCTTGTAAACCGTTGATTAAACTCTTATCCTTATTTGAAAACACCATTTTTATTTAAGCCTTAAGCAGGCAAAATAAATATGCCATCATTATATCATCGCCAAGGAAAGTAAATAAAAGGATTATTCTAATGCACAGATTACACTGTTATTCCCGACGAATCTATGTCTTAATTTTGTATGATATATTATTGCTTCTTCGTTTTTTTTGACACACGGATATATATATATATATATATATATATATATATATATATATATATATATATATAATATATATATATATATATATATATATATATATATATATATAAAAATATATATATATTTTTTATTACAGTATATGATATTATATGATATTATATAGTATATTTTATTACAGTATATGATATGTTTTATTATATATATATATATATATATATATATATATATATATATATATATATATATATTTTTTTTTTTTTTTTTTTTTTTTTTTTTAATAAACAATATATCTTGAAAACATCTTCTCTCTATTAAATATCACTTGAAAATATATTACAAATAATTACATGTTTGAGACCTGTAACTTAGGAGTAGTTTTTGTCTTTGAAACTTTCATTGGATTTGTACGTATAAGTATGGTCACATTAGATATTATGATTTGACAGATAAAAGTTGTATTCAAATATTAATGAGATGTTTGTTGCGAGAATATGTAGAAGAGACTACACCAATATTTTAATGTTGCAACAGTTTTTCTTCTATGTTGTGACATTTATCAGTGTGAAATGGATTATCGGGTTAAAAAAATGCAAGGCTGGTACTTTTGGGTTTTGCCTATTGTTTATTGACTGGACGGACGCCAAGCTTATTGTGAGCTTTTGTTTGCCTGTAAGAAATGTGGCTTATTTTATAAGACCAGAGAGAAGTCTGTCATCTCACCAGTAAATTTAAGTTTTGCATTTTAATTAACAATTGCAGACAAAAAAAAATAAAACACCCTCAGTGGTGTAAAATACTTACTGTAATTATTTTTTGTGAGTTTGTAATTAATCTGTTCTAACATATAGTTTAAGACTGATAAATTAAACTAATGAACAATGTTTTTATGCTTACAATTTAATTTGATCTTAAAAAGTACTTGCTTTCTAACATCACACCATTATTAACTGACTACTTGGATTGTAATAATTGTTTTAACTAAATAAATAGTCTCCCATAAGGTTTATCAAGAGTTCACACTTAGCTATTGCTTGATATAATTGCAGATTTGACATGCTGTCCCGGAAGAGAACTCAGAGCTCAGAAATACTTGAGCTCAGGTCATGTAGGGTGACAAGGGGTTCGAGAACAGGTAGGTCTCGAGAGCTCACCCTGGTAAAGGAGGAAAGGGGACGATGGAGTGGATGAGAGGTTTCTTCAAAAACGAAGATAAGGAAGGTAGGATCAATTGGCTTATTTATTGGATTGGTCTAGCAATGATATCTGATTAGACTAGCAATGATTATTGATGTTAGGCCAGCCATGCTCAATCATATCACATGCTCCTCTCGAAATTAGTTTATAAAACTTTATTTAAAGGAACAATTTGATATTTAATGAAAATAATAAATAATCATATATAAATAGTAAACAAATACCCATCACTGATTTTATTTGCACTCAATCTTGTGGCACTCAATTTATTTGGTGTCATTAGGGAGTTGATAAGATTTATTTGAATTAATTATTGAGGATAAAATAAGGTTGTCAGTAATATTTGAGATGTCATTAAGATTTAAAGGTTGTAATATTTCTTTAATGGGCGTGTTTATTTTATTCCACTGTGCTGCATTTTAATTGTTCATGAATGCAATTGAGTTTTTTTTTTCCTGGTTAGCCTAGTACTGGGGTGCGTTTCCCAAAACCATCGTTAGCTAACTAAAGTCACAAGTTCCGTCGTTACAAACATAGTTCTTTGATTTGCCGTTTCCCAAATCCATCCCAACGAACATTCGCAAACTGCGTCGCAAACTTGAGCCCTTGAAACTACACCTCTGAAGCTGTAGTTAGAAGCTTAGTTCCTGGCTGTGTTCTATTCCCACTTATCCCCCCTATGCCCTATTCATTTAGAACATTCTAACATTCAAAGTTGGAATGATTAAAAATAAAAAAGCATTAAAGTCACCTCTCTTAGGTGTAATTTGCTTTCAAAGTATTTTTACAGTTCAGTTTTAGCGATCTTCATGTTTACAATTATGCTCCCTTCGCAGTGCACTTTGAAAACATTGATATCATTTTGAACACAGCCTCATGGTGAAAGCTATAGGTATATTTAAAAGCGAAAATTATGTTACGTCTCCAAAGCTTGTGAAAATAAAAAAACATAGCATACGTTAATTCTTTTATTTTATAGTGGGTTATTTATTAAGTATCTCTACTGTATATGACATGGGTCTGTTGGTTAGAACTTTCTGCTGTGGTTTGCATGTGTCAAATTGTATTTTTTTTTTTTATATAAATAAACAATATCCTAAATAATAATAATCATCATCATCATCATCATTAATATTATTAATATTATTATTAAAGTAAATATATTTATAATAAATAGCCTCATTATTTATTTATTTGTATGTTTTATATATGATATTAGAATAGTGTTAGCTTTTGTAAGTGATTTAATGTTTTAGAATAGAATATGTAATGTTTAACTTCTCAATAATATTAGTAAAGCAAACATTGGCCCTATATGTGCCATTTACATATTTTAATCAATATGGAAAATGAGTGCATGTTTTTACCAAAACTAATATTGGATTTTATTTTTAAATGCGTGTGCGTGTAAAACAATTTAATTTGCACAAAGAAATGATGGGATGGTTCTCTAAAGAAGTTACTCCACCCCGTTTAGAGCATCATTATGGGCATTTTATGCTATAACTAATGTGGTTCAAGCGATGGATCTGCGACAGAGAAACTACGGGTTTTGGGAAACACTCGTCGCTACATCGTTCTTTTGCCAAACAATGCATCGCACTATGATAGTTCAGCCGCGAGTTACGTCGTTGTTTGGGAAACGCACCCCTGGTTAGCTTCCCCACTTCAACCAAACCATGCATGACATATATTTCATACTTATTTCACCTTGCATATTGAATCATAAAAACATAGTTCAATATGTTAAAATCAGAACCTCCACTGTGATTATTTTGTAAAAGTTACTTTATTTTTGTCAGCCACTTGTACTCGAGTAAAAATGTTAACCTGTAGTTTCACTCTTGAATATTTTGTGTTTTTTTTTTACCCTTGGCTACCCAGAATCACCCTGTATTACATTCCTGGCCTTTGTCTATCCCCAGAACATAAATGCAGTTATTCATATACTGTACAGATGTTCAATATATGTATTCAATTTAAAAATACATGAATTCAGAAAGTAAAGTGTGCTTTTTATAGAAAATGAGCGTTCAAACTACTATTTGAAGCACATATGAATAGATGTAAAGCAATGTTCTTCTAAAATTAGATTTTTTTTCTCAGGCTCATGTATTTATGTTTTGTTTCACTTTAATAAGGCCCAAGGTGTTTTTTTTTACATGCATTTTTTATTTCTCTTTGCTATTTGGGCTTATTGGAACCTAATTAGAATAAAAATCATCTTGTGATATGATATGATGTACTTTTAGAGAAAAATGATGTCCATATATGTGGACTCGTGGTCCGAATTTACATAAAACACTTTTCCAGAATTTTCTTTTATGCCTATTTAACATAGTTTTTTTTTTTTTACTTGTTTTGACTATCAGAGAGTAAAAACAAATATTTTTTCCCATTTTGGACAGTTAAAAATGGGGTTTGGGACATTCATATGCTGCAAAACAGTTGCAGGATGATATTGTATGTCTGTAACAAAATATAAAACATTCAAAGTATTTTAAATAGCCACTTAAAAGCTAAAAATGTGCTGTCCACGTATGTGGACACTCGAGCCCTAGGAGGATAAAGGCCATGAAAAATAACTTATTATTTAAAAGTAAAATTACTGAACACTAGAGTCTGCAAAAATGTTAACTTTAAAAGAACATTTCAGATGCCATTAAAGGCTTTTGCATAATTTCAAATATCATTATTAAGTCAACAGATCCACATAAAATAGTTTGTCAATGACCCTCATATTTACATATGACATTGAAATGTCTAGCCTGCAGTGAGCTTCAAAGTGAAATGAAAAATTTTGCAGTACAGTAACTCAGCTGACCTTGGTTAAATACTGTATAAAATGATTAAAGCAGTTCTATACAGTTAGACAAACAAGATAGAAGAAAGGAGAACAAGTTGAAAGGCATGGCCAGACTGAAACAAAAAAGGGGGATGACGTCAATAAAGAGAGATAACATGTGTGATAGAGAGTGCTGACACATGAGGAATGAGCTCTTTATTGCACAGATTTCCCTCTTCAAAGTCTGCCGTTTCATTGATTGGCCTTGGGTATCGACTAAATCATTGAGCTGTTACACAGACCAGTGTGGAGCTTCTTTTTGATATTATGTATCTGATATCATAAAAGCAACAAGTGTTTGAGGTTAAGCTTCAAAACTCCTTGTTTTTGAGGCAAGTTGAAACAGAAAGTCAGGTTTGGGCAAACTAACTCGTTCAAAACAAAGAGCGTCCTCTATGACTAGACCTGGAGTGTCCAAACTCTGCCCTGGAGGGCCGGTGTCCTGCATAGTTTAGCTCAAACTTCTTTCCACACACCTCCCTGGAGGTGACTAGTATACTTAGTAAGAGCTTGATTAGCTGGTTCAAGTGTGTCTAACTGGGGTTGGAACTAAAATGAGCAGGGAACTAATATTCCAAGACAGAGTTTGGACACCCTTGTCTAGACCTTAAAAAAAAAGATAAATAAAATAAAAGAAGGGTGGGGGTATTCTGATATTTGATTTTTGTTTTTGAACAATAACGCTGTTAGCTTTAATCTTATGAATAACATTTATTTGTGGCCATCTTTACGGTCAGCTAGAGTTTGGATGTTATGGGTGCAAATATTGATGGACAACACTCCACAGTTTGAGATTTTTCATTGAGAATCAATGAAAGTTCCATTGAAAGTTTAAACATCCAAGCTGTTTTAACACATTCACTTGCAAAAACATGGTGGTGTGTGACCACCTTTAAAGTTTGCCTCAACCAGGAGGTGTACATCATTGATGCTGACCTGAGGCAGATCAAGGCAGTGAGTACATTCATTCATTAATTGAGTACATTAACATTCATTCAACATTCATATGAATTTTCTTTTCGGCTTAGTCCCTTTATTAATCTGGGGTGGCCACTGCGGAATGAACCGCCAACTTATCCAGCATATGTTTTACGCAGCGGATGCCCTTCCAGCCGCAACTTGTCTCTGGGAAACATCCATACACACTCATTTACACTCATACACTATGGACAATTTAGCCTACCCAATTCACCTGTACCGCATGTCTTTGGACTGTGGGGGAACCGGAGCACCCGGAGGAAACCCACACAAACGTGGAGAAAACATGCAAACTCCACACAGAAACGCCAACTGACCCAGCCGAGGCTCGAACCAGCAACCTTCTTGCTGTGAGGCGACAGCACTACCTACTGCGCCACCGCGTTGCCACAATATAACATACAAGATACATTTCTAATGAAAGTGAACATGTTCCATACAAATGACAGAGCAAGTGAGTTCTTTATAGAGTGCAGGGGATGACAATCAAATGTTCCCTTCATCTAGTGACTTTTAGAAGGGCCCTTCATGAACAGATTCAGATGTTTACTCCCATTTGGAATTTCCCTACAAACAGTATACAACCTTCTCACTTTCTGTGCAAGGCCCCGTTTACACTAATATGTTATAGTTTTAAAACAGCTTTTTAGGATGAAAACGACCCACGTTCACACTGGCGTTTCACCTAGTGCTTCTGAACAGATCTCTGTCCACACTACACTGCTGAAAATGCACATCACATGACCACATAAAAACTCTGGCATGCGCTGAAGTGTATGCGCTCGTCTGAGCTCCAGGCAGTCAGTGGGTGCTTTGAGCACAGAACCCCAGGTGAGAGCTGTGCAAGTCGGACGGTTCATCAAGAATCTACAGCTGGATCTCATCTCACTATATGTGTTAAACGTGATATTGAATTCATCTCGTTGTCTATATCTAACGACATATTCTCCGACTTTGGTCTTTTGAATTTATTGTTGTCAGGTAACGTTTATTGGCTGGGTGCAAAGATAAGTTAATATATCGCCACCTTGAAAATATAAGGTTCTATCTGTGTTCTGAATGATTTTGAGATATTGAGCTTCAAAGATTTTGCAGTGACAATATTTATTTATGTAACCACTAACACTGTTTCTACACATTTGACTGATCGCTTGCCTTTATTTTCTATAATGTATAAAATTACTGTATGTTATACTTTTATAATGGCCATTATTGATTATTAAAACTGATATTCAGCAAAAGAGAGGGTATGCTTCATATTTTTTCAATGAAAATGAAAGGAGGCAGTTATGTTATAGGCTCTGTTTAGTTATAAATATGAATACAGTCAAGATGAAGGTCACGACGCCTCAACATTTTTAGTGTCTGTTCAGTTAATATCGAAATGAAAATAGGCAGTTCCTTATATCATGTTTTGATTTTATTGTTAAGATGAAACTGCATAGTCAGGGTGATGTGAATGATGTTATAAAGTACACTGTTTTTACCCGACGTGTCCTCAGGAGTTTGTTTTGCATATCAAACTTGCAAAGTCTGAACTTACAAGGAAAGGATGCACTTGATATTGAGAAAAAGCTTCAGGTCGCTCTGGTTAAAGGTTGTCAACAAATTTTCAGGGAAGGTTGCTAAAGGCAGGTCAAGTGATGTAGTAAGCTACAGCAGTGCTGATATACAGCTGTAACGCAGTGCTTGTGTGTTATTGTGTTGATACAACAGTTTGACATAGTGTAAATAACAAAAACTCAACCATGGAGTGTCTTTAAAATGCTTTTGTGTGAGGAACTAATTTCTTACGCCATGGATTCATATCTGCAGCTGACGTCAGAACATCAAAAGCCATTGCTAATTCAAAAATATTACTTTGAACTAGTGTTTGAATTATTCCCTTGCATCATGTAGAGTATTTTAATGTATAAAAGATTAAACTGAACGACATAAAACAACATCAATCTACAGTGTTCTGCTCGTATTTATCTGCTGCATATGAGTATTCACTTGTTTTAACCCCATAAAATTTAAAGCAAACAATAGATTACTAGTATAACATAGCAAAACAAAATACAAGAGAGTGAGAGATGCTTAGAGATTTACCTTGATTTATTTAGCTGTAGTTTAAAATATCTGTTGAGGAAAGTGTTTGCTCCAATGATTGTATAAAATATGGACGACGCGACAGCGCCATTTTCCATTAAATGATGTGAAGGAAAAAACGCCTCGTGACAGGCACAAACTGTTGCAAAAGACTGCTGAAATTGGAGCCTGGGCATGCGCAGAAGGACTGCTTGATGGAGCCAGAGGAGGAGCTGCGGAATCGAACTTCCAATCAAACGCTTGTACATCAAATCAACCACACCCCCCGAACTTCTCACTTGACCGCTGGTGTCTGCACTATAACAAAGGCTCGCTAATGTACACTTTGCATTTACATAGTAGCCTGCGTTTGCTGTTTTATCAACACAAATGGTTGTAAAAACGTTAACAAAGGTGAGGTTTTATATAATGAAGATTTAATCGCGCCAGCTCCAGGCCACAGCACACATTACTTCCGGGCCGATTCCGGCTTGGATGCGGCAGCGTCGGCTCGCTAACGGCCGCCTCATCTGGCCCAATTTACTCGGGCCAGTAGCAGTGGCGCCTGGTGCTAAAAAATGTGTTGGGGGGGGGGGGGGGCAGGGGGTGCAAACACCAGAAAAAAATCTAATTGTTGGTAAAGTAAGAGTGTAAAAGCCATTTTTCAGGTGATGTATCAAAAAACTAAAATATGACTAAAGCATACAATAAATGCATCACAAATCAGTTCATTTTAGTTCAATTTGGGTTTATTATCAGTAATGAAGTAATCAAGATAATCAGTAAACACACACACACACACACACACACGCACGCACGCACACACACACACACACACACACACACACACACACACACACACACACACACACACACACACACACACACACACACACAAATGTTGCCTAATCACTGGCCAGTAGCACTACCTGAAAATAAATTTTGCTCTCCTTTTTTTCTGGCTTGAAAATTTCTCAATAACCTTTTGGTTAAAGTCAGTCATCTCAGTCACCAGTCTCTTCTCTATTGACAGCATGGCCAATGCATTCAGCTTCTCTTGCGTCATGCTGTTTGAAACAGCAAACACGGAAATAGTGAAAGGCATGACTTACATCACAACCTGCCAGCCAACTCCGTTTGTCATGACAAGTGCTGGAAAAGCCCCGAATATACGCGCGCTCGCCATCACTTGACTACTGATGAATTTGCAAGAAAGGTCGATCTGGTCCAAGATCCTTGATTTTTTTTTCTTCATCCAAACGCCTTGTGATCGGATATCTTTGCAAAGATACAACAGAATGAGTTTGATAAAATGAGTTTGCATGTTCTCCCTGTATTTGTGTGGGTTTCCTCTGGGTGCTCCGGTTTCCCCCACAAGTCCAAAGACATTCGCTATAGGTGAATTGGGTAAGCTAAATTGTCCGTAGTGTATGAGTGTGAATGAGAGTGTATGGATGTTTCCCAGTGATGGATTGCAGCTGGAAGGGTATCCGCTGCTTAAAACTTATGCTGGATAAGTTGGCGGTTCATTCCGCTGTGGTGACCCCTGATTAATAAAGGGACTAAGCCGAAAAGAAAATGAACGAATGATCTTTTAACAAACAACAATATAAAGATGCTTAGTAAATCAATCAAAAGAGTAACAACTAAGTTTTCATTTAGTGTTATATATTAGTGTAATGGTTTAATATCCCATAATTTAAAGGGCATCTATTATAAAAAAAAATCCACTTTTGAAAGCTGTGTGAAGCTGCACAGAACTGTGTGTGTGTTTAGTGTGTCCACAATCATATCAGAGGGATATAAACACAGCAAGTTTATTTTTTAAAAATCCTGACCTTAAAATAGGATCTAAATCCCAGGGATTTTGATGCCCACTGCACCTTGACATGTGGTTTTCGCTCAATGATATTGATTAACAGTCACATATTACCTTTGTTGTACCCGTGTTTAACATACAATACATATCACGTATTGTCGTTTCATCATCTATTCTATTCTCAGGTCGATACTCAGTTCATGTCTGAGTTGCTGTCTGTCATTTTGCTGTATTTATCCTGATATCTGACCCTGGTTATCAAAGTCTGAAGTGAAATGTGATAATATTGGCTTGGAGAACCAGGTCATTTTCATTTAAAGGCACAAGCGCAAAACAGCTACAAGTCCCTCTGACCCAAACATTGATATTTCAATGGTATAATAAATGATCGGATGTGTATTTTGACCTGAAACTTTACAGACACATTCTGGAGACACAAAAGACAAAAGAGAGACAATAGCAAAGAAATAATGCTTTCCCACTATTGACAGTTGTAGATTGGATTTAAAAATGATGAGTTGCATAGCTTTCCTTTGGCTTACTCCCTTTTTTATTAAGGCTCACACCACAGCTAAACGATCTGTCCCCGTTGATCTAAACAAAGTGTGTGTTTGTGTGTGTTTCTCAAAAAGCTATGTCTCAAAGAGGGTACAAATAGTTACAGTTATTTTTTTATTTTAATTTTTTGCTTGAATGGACAAATACAAATACATATGGCTGTCAAATCTTGTTCAGTTGCCTGCTTTATCTATCTATCAAATCTTTATTACACTGTACCCTTACAAAACAGTCTGCAGCAAGCTTGTGGGGGGGGGGGGGGGTAGTATGAATGTATGTGCAGTTTAATGCTAAAACTTCTTTAATGGCAACCCTGATAAGTATCATACATTCACTTAATAATCTGCGCAGCTTTTCAAGGCAGCAACTTCATTTAGATGTCATTTATGGAAAGTGCAACATTCCAGTTCTGACAAAAACATTAAATAAAATGTATTGAATTAACAGATACAATGTGTATCATAACAAAAACAGACAAGTGCAATACCACTGTACTTACAACTAGGGATGCAACGATTATAGATTTTGGTTGTACGATTATAGTCTGAGATATAATCATGGTTTCACCATTATCATGCACTGTAAAAACAAATCCGTAATTTTACGGTTTATTTCCGGCAGCTGGGGTGCGGAAAAAAACATAAAATAACGGCCGTTAAATGAAAGAAATTTACTGTAAAATAGCAGACATTAAATTTCAGAAATTTCCTTAAATTTAAAATTCTGGTAGATTTCTGTAATGCAACCTCTGTTATTTTACAGTAAAATTCTGTAATTTAACGGCCATTATTTTACGGGTTTTTTTCCGGCACCCCAGCTGCCAGAAATAAACCGTAATATTAAGGATTTTTTTTACAGTGTGATTATTATTCATTCATTAATTTCAAAACACTACAAGTATCGAAAATCACATGAAAAGTCCTTAAGTGTTTAAGTATTTAGTATTTATTGCTGCTCTGTAACCCAATAATACTACAATAATAATATAATTATAATACAATAATAATATAAAATACAATAATACATAATAATACAGCACAAAATAATAATAAAAAAACAATAGTCTATTTCTCTTTGGACTTAAAAGAAAGTGAAAAAAAAGTTTTTGACATTTAAACATACTGTAAGTAATATTTTTTTACGCTGAAAATAAATGACAAAACAATAAATAAATAAATAAATAAATAAATAAATAAAAAAAAAGTATTTGCCTAATGTCAATCTAAGCTACTGTACATATTAGCCAAGTATTTCCCTTTTAAAGAGAACAAATGTAGTCAAAGGCTGCTGAACCTCTGTCTTTTGATCCACAACTGTATATTACAAAATTGTTTGGTATTTTCATTTTCTTTTTTTGGACCAGAGTAGAAATGTATTCCATGCAAAGTATGGAGCTGAGCAGTCAGTTCTTGTCAAGTGACTCATGATGCGCTCGCTGCATTCTCAAAAGTTTAGTGCTGTGTCACAATTCGCATACTATTCATCCTAAATAGTACTGTGAAATAAAATTAGTAGGTCCCAAACCATTGTATGTTGAAAAGCGTATGCAAAAGGTATCCAGATGGCTTACTATTTACAGTAAAATTTTGAAGTGTAGAAGCATTTATACGCTAACTGCTAATATTGCCCACAATACATTGCACGTTGGACGTGAAATTGATTAGAACCACAAATGCGGGTGAAAAGTTAAAACTTACTACAAACATGGCGGAACACAAGACCATCTGTCAAGTAGAGAGGCTTCTGTAAAGTTAAACCGCATTTTCTATGTTATATTTCATCTGCAACAACAATGTGAACTTATATCAAGATATGTTTGGACATTAACTTCTGAATGCATAATTACCCAAAGACCTGATGAGATTTCTCAGCATGAAAGACTCGCAAATGGCAGATTAACCTGCTGCTGCTTCTCCATTACGGTAGGTAATTAAATATGAAAGAAATGTGGATAATGTGTGGATGATTGACAGGGGATCTAACTAAGCAACATAGCAATCTGTATGTCACAAAGCTTGCATACTCTTCTCTTCCACACTCAAAAGTATATACTATTCCTTCACAACAAAAGTGCATACTTTAGGCCGTAGTATGAGTATGAAAATTGGGACACAGCATAGATGTTTTCAAATTGGACGCCAGCAACTGTATCTATTTGAAATAACGAGCTTGCATGTGCAAAAGACACAATATGTGAACGAGCCTTTACGTGCGGTGTGAAAGAGGCATCAGTTGAAAGCCTCAGTCATAGTTAATCCAGTGTGCATGTGTATTAGCCTTGGTGTACAAGCTCTGAACTTCAAACTAGGACACAGTTGGCATAACTTTGATTAGTTGCAGCAGTTTTGTTCTATTTAAAAACGCAACGTTGAGAAGCATTTACAAAATAATTTACTGTGATGAATTATAGCATTTTAATAGTGAAATTGGTTAATTGTTGCATTCCCACTTACAATCTTACCATACTTGTGAATGTGTATTGACAATAAAGTGGAATCCAATCTAATAATAATAATAATAATAAAATAATAATAATAATAATGACCTTAGGTTAATTTTTCCCCTAGAACATTTTTCCAAAATAAATCAGGCTTGTCCAGAATCAGATGATGCCCAGAAGATGGTTGGCAGTTTGTAGAAAAGGCCTTTTCCACATCACAATCCCACTAAGCTCTTCCTAGTGCAAATTGTTCTGGACTGTAATATGATTTATAATGACACTGTCAGCTGTAAGAGGTCATTGGAGCTCTTTAGAGGTGGTCTATGGTTTATCTGCGACCATTCTAACCATTCTTCAGCTTTGCTTTTCAGATATTCCTCATGGCCTAACACATCCTTCTTTCAGAAGAAATGAAGATGTGATAGTTCCATTCTGAAACTTTATTTGAAAAGTTCCATTTTCAAACTTTACTTCTAACTGTAGAAACTGAACTTTTCTGATAACTTTTTTGCATCCTTCTCCTTTTTTATGCTGACAAATTCTACTAATTATGAGCCATAAGGGAATTATTTCGAGGCTCCCATGTTGCTACTTCCCCACAGAGATCAAGGAGCAACACAACTGAAAATCAGCTACCTTAAATATTTTTTTGATGATTGGTCGCTTCTGTTAAGGTTCACTTTCAAGAGTCAATTAAAATAAAATTCCTATTACAATAAATCAGCATCAAGTGAATACATGCGTTTTAATTCATACAAACGAGAGTGCGCCCAAACTTTTGCACAGCATATTTCTCAACTTTTTTTTATTTTTAAGAATTTAAACGTCACATTATCCAGATTTCTTTAAAAATGGATGGCTATCACTAGAGAAAGAGTGACGTTATTATGCAGCCTCAGAGGGGTGCCCAACCTTTTGCATAAAACTGTAATGCTAAAACATGAGGGATCTGGGACACCGTTAAAAATAAGCCATCTACTTGATGCTGGGATCCCACCAAAGTATGTGCACAGACACAGACAAGCTGTTTAAACTGAACAAGTCAAAGCCTTTTTTTTTTCTTGAACGGAAAACATGAGAAAACGAATGTGCATCTGTATAGAGAGTGTGGACACCAGGACTAATTATAAATGAGTTCCATTTTGCTTAGTCTCAGCATGATGCTTGTATCTGGAGTAGGGCAGGGCTGTATGATGGTATATATCACTAACACTGTATGAATTGCCTCCCAAGTTTAGTGCCATTCACTGTGAGCTATTGTGAAAAACTGTCACGCCCAAAAAAAAAAAAAAAAAAAAAACCTTCTATACAGGGGTAAGCTCTCAGCGGTACCGCCCCGTAGCTTTCGTTTTACATATAAAATGCTGCCATATAAACCCACGAGCACATATTTATCGGTTCTCAAAAAAATATCTGCTGTTTGCAGGCATGGGAGGAGTTAACAGACTATAGGCCAGTCAGACATCATCTAAACCAAAACTTTTTTGGGGGTATTTCATGTTTGAAAAAAATACATAAATAAAGAGCATCTTCTTTTGATATATTTCTATAGTTTCTAATATCTGCAAATAATTTTTGGTAATGTTACTTCACAAAATGAATAAATAAAAAATAAATTCACCTAAACACAGACCTACCAAAAGTAAATTCAGATAAACATACTTGGATATGTAGCATTTAACATGCAAATACAAGTATAAACATCACTATACCATTACAATGACATGGAAATTGACTTTATAATGAAGGATCTTGTAAAAAAAAAAAAATTATTTTAATTATATTAATTGCATAACAGAAGCAAGTACATATGGGCACAATGGTTTAACAAGTGTCTCATGGAGGACTACAGGGGTGCATTTCCGAAAACCATCGTTAGCCTACTACGATTGCAAGTTGCGTCATTACAAACATAGTTCGTTGATTTGGCGTTTCCCAAATTCATCGTTCCAACGAACATTCGCAAACTGTGTGGCAAACTTGTACACTTGCAACTACACATCTAGAGCTGTAGTTAGAAACATAGTTCCTGGTGGTGTTCTATTCCCAGTTATCCCACATATACCCTATTCATTTTGACCATTTCAAAATTTAAACTTGGAATAATTAAAAAAAAAACATTAAGGTCATCGCTCTCATGTGTAATTTGCTTTCAAAGTATTTTTACAGTTCAGTTTTAGCAATCTTCATATTGACAATTTCGCTTCCTTTCAGAGCTTTGAATACATTTATGTGATTTTGAACACAGTCGTAACTTATAACGAAACCTATAGGTGACCTATTATTTAAAAGGGGAATTTACATTACGCCTCCAAAGCTTGTGAAAACAAAATATATAGCATATGTTAATGCTTTTAATTTATAGTAGGTAATTTATTAAGAAATGTATCTGTATCCGTCCTGGTGGCGCAGTGGGTAGAACGATCATCCCACAGCAAGAAGATTGCTGGTTCGAGCCCCGGCTAGGTCAGTGGGCTTTTCTGTGTGAAGTCTGCATATTCTCCCTGTGGGTTTCCTCCAAAGACATGTGGTATAGGTAAACTGGGTAAGCTAAATTGGCCATAGTGTATGTGTGTGAATGCAAAGTGTATGGGTGTTTCGGCTGGAATGGCATCTGCCGTGAAAAACATGTGCTGGATAAGTTGGCGGTTCATTCCGCTGTGGGGACCCCTGATTAATAAAGGGACTAAGCCAAAAGAAAAATGAATTAATGTATCTGTACTGCAGGCTTATATGACATTGGCCTGTTGTTGAGTACATTTCTACAGTGGTTTGAATGTGTCAAATTGTAAAAGTAGACTTTTCAAAAAACAAAACAAAATGAACTATATGAAAAGAAAGAACAGCCATAAATGAAAAATTTATTTATTTGGGCTGTATGGTAGCCTCATTGACCCATAAAAATCTATGGTAATTATAGCTGTCAGTATGTTTGTATGCTTTTCATACACTTTCTATTCTAATTGGCAGGTTATGTGCAAATAAAGTATAAATTTAAATGCAAAGTCAATGTATAAATAACAGAAGTGAACAAACACTGTAGATTTTCTCTAGCAGCAAATATTAATTTAAGCAAAAGAAACCGACACTGAACATAACATGCTGTGACGCTGTCGCAGATGACTAAAATGTTGAATATCTTTAAGATGCAAATGTCAAATTTGAAATCAGACATGATGGTTTTAAATGATTGAAAACAGCTGCACTATATGGATTGCAAGTGCACACAATTTTCAGTCAGTGATCATATCTTTGTTTTGTTCAGTTGACATGTGATCCAAATATTCGTAGCTTGAAAGAAATTGAAATATAACCAGATTGTGTTGCGTTTCTATGGAGATCCCGGTGTAGCTGCCATTATGGTCTATTGTTTTTTTTTTTTTGCTCGCAAGGTCACAGCACAGGTCACTCAACTGAAAACTATCAATTGTAAATGGATAGTGGTAACCTGGAATTGTAGACACAATTGAGCTTTTCATATCCCCCCAGAAAAAAAACATCCCTGCAAGATTAACCCTTTACCCATCGCCCCCGACGCGGGCGTCCTGGGGCGCTGTTTTTCCTTGAAATCATTATCGCATGCCTTCCTTGAAATCATTACTTGATTGCCTAATCTAAGAAATTCTCCTCCAAATGATCACTGTACCACACAATACTGCATATGCCATAATCTGACAGGTAATACTCCACCTTCTAACATGACCATCCCCTAACAGTGTGGGACAAATTTGTGTGACAATTTGGGACATTGCCAATACTAAAACATACCTGAAACTCTGACTAACTTAATAAAAAAACTGTATTCTGCAAATTTTCTCATAAAAGAAATCTTTCTATGCACACTTCCACAAAATGCTGAATATTTTTACAATAGGCAACATGCGAGACAAAATGTTGTGCTTTTCCTACCAACTTCCATATGTGTATTTGGCAGTATAAAAAAAACTTCCATAAAAACCCAGATTTTATTCAAAAGGTGAACACCGATACACATCAATTAATCGATATTAAACCAAGCAAAAATAAATTATTAATATCTTTATAAATTAAAAAAAAAAAAAAAAAAAAAATATATATATATACATATACACACACACACACACAGTTGAAGTCAGAATTAATAGCCCCCCTTTGAATTCTTATTTAAATATTTCACAAATGGGTGTTTAACAGAGCCAGGAAATTTTCACAGTATGTCTGATAATATTTTTTTTCTTCTGGAGAAAGTCTTATTTGTTTTATTTCGGCTAGAATAAAAGTAGTTTTTAATTTTTTAAACAACATTTTAAGGTCAATATTATTAGCCCCTTTAAGCTATTATTTTTTTTTTTTCGATACTCTACAGAACAAACCATCGTTATACAATAACTGGTCTAATTACCCCAACCTGCCTAGTTAACCTAATTAACTTAGTTAAGCCTTTAAATGTCACTTTAAGCTGTATAGAAGTGTCTTGAAGAATATCCAGTAAATTATTATTTACTGTCATCATGGCAAAGATAAAATAAATCAGTTATTAGAAATGAGTTATTAAAACTATTATGTTTAGAAATGTGTTGAAAAAATTTTCTCTCTGTTAAACAGAAATTGGAGAAAAAATAAACAGGGGGGCTAATGATTCAGGAGGGCTAATAATTCTGACTTCAACTGTGTGTATATATGATGCTTCGTAGCAAAACGAGATATATTCATTTTAAGAAATGTTGGTTATTTGACATTATTATTTAAGACATCAACAGTCAAGTTCTTTCACAATTTTTGTACATTAAACTATTACTTGAGCTCAGTGGAGGCCAGGAACACAATATTCTTCTAATCTAGGATATTTTTTATTCAATTTTATGTCCATAAATAAGTCAAAAACCATGCCGAAATGCAACATATTTATCTTAACATTGTCAAACATCTTAAATTGGTTAAATACACAATACATCATAAATATATGGAATAGTATATACAAAGATTGATTAATAATAATAAGATTCTGAGTTACACAACACAACATAACTTTTTTTTTTTGCAAAACGCTATATATCCACCTTAGGCTATATTATACTACTGTAATGCTAGTGAATCAATGTTTTGTTCGATAACTAAGATTAAGTTAGTTAGATAAACGACTTGTAGCTTGTTACAGAAAGAGTGGAGGCTCCTTTCACACCGTTGCTGAAAACCAAACCTGTAGGATCAGAGCATATGTAATGTAGAAATATGTATTGTAATGTGTATTTTTATAGTGCATTTATTGTGTATGGCCATACACCCAAAGTGCTTCACAATCATGAGGGGGGTCTCTCCACACCACTTGGATTATGCGGCGGCAGCCTCAGGACAATGGCACCAGTGCGCTCACCACACACTAGCTATAGGTGGAGTGGAGAGACAGTGATAGAGCCAATTCAGTGGATGGGGATGATTGGGAGGCCATGATCTTAAGAACCGATGGAGGAAATTTGGCCTGGACACTGAGGTTACACCCCTACTCTTTTACGAGGAGTGCCATGGGATTTTTAATGACCACAGGGAGCCGGCGCCCACTGACAGTATAGTGTCCCCTTCACTTTTTTTTACTGGGGTATTAGGGCTCACACAGACTGCAGGTTGAGCGCCCCCTGCTGGTCTCACTAACACCACTTCCATCAGCAACCTAGTTTTTCCCATGTGGTCTCCTATCCAAGTACTGACCAGGCTCAGCCTTGCTTAGCTTCAGTGAGTAACCGGTCTTGGGCTGCAGGGTGATATGGCTGTGGATACACAGGACATCGTTGAACTAATTACACACAGAGGTGAGACACAAGTGAAACTCATGAAACTAACTAGAGGTGGAAAAACAGAAAAAGGAGCACATGATCATAACAAAAGCACATGGAACAAAACAGAAGCACATGGAATAACACACTGGGAATTCACATGACATAACTGACACATGAACACCAGACGAGACTGTGACAAAAATATAGTATTGATCATTTAATACCACACACCTCTACTCTGGAGTAGGTAAAATTACAGTATAGTGTTTCAATATGAAAGCGGTAATATGCTAAATACATTACATCGCCTCAAATCCAAATCATCTCATAGTTTGGGCTTGATTAAATAAACAGGACATTTAAACCCATGAAACTACCTCTTAAATGTCAAAGGATGGAGTCAATTTTGGTTTTATCCTGTCACCTCTTTAAATGGTATGTAAAATGTAAAAAACTAAAAAGCATGTTTTGTATATACCAGCTGTGTAATTAGCTCAAGTGAGTAAGGGAAACAGATTAGATGGCACCTCTAAATGGGTGTAAATGGGAACTCCATCACCAGGACCTGGATAGAGGAATACTTTTCAGTCAGTCGTTGGCTGAAAACAGAGAAAAATGCCAGAGCCAATAGTTTACCCCATTTTTATATACTGTAGTAGAAAGAGGCATAAAGCGGTGACTGTGAGATTGTGCCATGACCTTACAGTTGCTCAGCTTGCATGGTCATTCCATGAGAAAAGAAACATTTCTACATATAATTTACTGCAGAATATCTACAGTACAGTTCTCCACATTCAATCACTTAAGGATGGTTGTTGTTTCACAACAATTTACAGAAACACCCTTAATTAAGACACAAATGTATGCAAAGGTGATGGTTCAACCATCTGCTGTCCCGTTTGGACTGCGTTCATCACAATGACTGTGTTATATTGGAAGTGGAAAGCAACTAATGCAGATGTTTAACTTTACGGATACTGGTTTAACTCTGAAAAAGAGTTCCACATGAAGTAACAAGAGTGGGCCAAACAAGGTTAAGGTTATGTCTCGTGTAGATCTACACCATCTGGTCTGAAAAAGCATTTTCATCTCCATTGTTGGCCTTTCAAAAAAAAGAAACATTTCCTAAAGGAAAAATAGTTATATTGTTTAGCTAGATTTACAGTAGATTTTGCCAAGAAACACCTTGTGTATTGGTAGTCCAAACCTGCAGCAGACAACAGGACCTCATCATTCAGAGAATATGGTGTTTTTATTCCCCTGTGTGTTTGCTGCTCTTTTGCCACTTACTTTTATCATTACAGATTAGCACTTGACATTTTCCCCTGTTATTGTTGATCTTAATCATCCATGACGTCACTGTACCTCTGCTGCCAAATGACTGAGTGGTTGTTGTTCATTCACTGTTGCTTATTACAGCAACATTATTTAGGTTTGCTCATTACTGTACATAAATTCTGCTGCCAGTTCCTGCGCGTTGCCATCACATTAGTCACTTGTTTGTCATATTGTTAATTTGTGTCTGCAAGTTTAACTGGTAGGAACATGTGTAAAGTTATAAATACTGTATAGTTTGTTTTTCCACAATCACCAGTTCACTTCTTGGATTTAGTAAATCCCAATGGTTTTACTACATTATTCTTGTTTGTTTCTTACTGACATCTAGCCACAAAAGGCTGTACATCTTTAATAATTTATGGTTACATCCTCATGACCAATTTAGTGGAGGAAAAAGTAGAGCTGTCGAAAACAGAATCTGTTACATTTCTACTGAACAGCACCCAGCTCAAGATGGCTCCAACAAACCTATTGTATCACCAAAAAGGTAGGTAAATGTCACTCAGAAAACCAGAGACCCTGACATTAGTATATTATAGAGCCACCACAATATCTGATTTTTTATAATAATTATATATTGTGGTAGCTACAGAAATCGCTCGTATATATACATATCTACATATATATATATATATATATATATATATATATATATATATATATATATATATATATATATATATATATATATATATATATATATATCAGACACACTCTCAATACTAGATTGTCTTTTTTTAGTAAAGCATATACAGTACACAATGCATCACTGTAGGATTCAGGTGAGTGGGCTTGACAAACCCCCTGTAGGACATACTCTTCCTGTCTTAATGCTCCAGGAACTTTGTTAGACATACTTCTATGTGTTTATATGCGTGTCTCTATGTTTGTATATATAGTACCTGTTTTCATTTATAGCACTTGATTTTCACATTGACATTAATATCTCTTGTTCAAATACATTATGAACACCAGCTACGCTAATTATTTTCTTTGCTCTCTATTTCTGCCTGGAGATGCCTATCCTGAGGCCTCTAGAGATTATGCAGCACCACTTGAGATCCAAGACCTGTGAAGAGATAATGCTACCCATCCGAGGACTTTGAAGAAAACACATACACTTAATACACAAATGAACATCATTGAATATGTCCACGTAGACATCAACTAATATAGTATATAACTGCAGGTTAACTATATGTTTATATATAACAACTTGGTCACACTTTCCAAAAAGTATTCATTAGGTAAAGGATTTACTATGAACTAATTATGAACAATACTTGTACACCATTTATTACTTATAGTTCAACATTTACTAATGCATTATTAACAATCAAATTCATGCTTGTTAGCATTAGTTAATGCACCGTGAGTTAACTAACAATGAGCAACTGTATTTTCATTAATGAACGTTATAACTAACATTAACAAATACGGTAACAAATAGATTATTCAATGATTATTCATGTTAGTAAAGGCATTAAATAACATTAACTAATATAACCTTTTCGTAAAGTGTAACCAATAACTTTAACTGTTAAAGTTATTAGTAATTAGTTACTAATTAAAGTTATAAGTAACTAATAGTTATGGTATCTAATAACCTAAACTTTTCTGATTTTGATTGCAATGCAATTGTCACGGTTCGGTGGTAGGGAAAAGGAGCGAGGACTCAGGTGCAGAAATAATGGGTGTTTATTTATAATAAAATAAAATAAAAAGGCAAAATAAACAACCCCGAGGGGAAAAACATTAACAAAACAAATATACACACAAACAAACTTGGGTGGGCTGGCAAGACAGGACTGAAGCAGGAAAACGAGGGAGTAGAGACGACGAACTGGCACAGGACAGCAGACATGAGGAGATTATAAGCAGTAGGAAATTAACACACAAACAGGTGAACTAAATTAACTAATAATGGGTTAACAAGGAGGGTAGGGCTAGACCACAGGTGTCAAACTCAGTTCCTGGAGGGCCGGAGCTCTGCACAGTTTAGTTCCAACCCTAATTAATCACACCTGATCAAACTAATTGAGTCCTTCAGGCTTGTTTGAAACCTGCAGGTAAGTGTATTGAAGCAGGGTTGGAACTAAACTGTGCAGGGCTGCGGCCCTCCAGGATCTGAGTTTGACACCCCTGGGCTAGACAGTAGACGGGAGAGCACATGACACAAAGAGACAACACAAGCCATGCGCTCACATAACACTAGACTAGAACACGCAGACAATAAGAGAACTCATTAACTGCGTGTTCATGACAACACAAGTATGCGGTGCATGTAAACATGCACCACATGCTAAACACAACACCAACAGAAGACTGAACACTATACACGAGCACACGATAGATGAAAACATCTTACCGTGCGCTCACACATAAGCATCGCGCATATTTCATCTCAGTGCCAACCGAAACCAAAACCAACCAGACTGAGACGCTGACAATGAAACAGCGCGATGCCGACAGAGCAAAACACAAACACGAGTACGAGAGCGCGCGCGTCTCAAGCACGAACAGCGCGCACGGTCTGCACGTACTCACGACGGCGCGCACACAGAGATGACAGAACACACAATGACAGAACACAAGTGCCCGACCCGAGAAAACTCGAGCCGAGTACAACAGGGCATGGACAAGACAGAGCTAGTGTCCGGTCTCTGCCACCGAAAACAAGAATTTACAAGACCAGAGTGGCAGAACCCTGACAGCAATGATGTGCCCGTTTTGCAAAGCTGCTTTGAAACAATACTTATTGTGAAAAGTCGTATACAAATAAACTTACATTTAATTGAACCAATATAACACTACTTAATTCGGCAAATAAGTATTTTAGTAAACAAAGTAGATGCCCAGTTAAATTGTTTAGACCAAAATTAGTGGGTGTTTAGTTTACCTACATGGAGAGAGAGAGCTCTCTAATATAATTCCATCAGAATAATGTTAACCTATTTTGCTCATAGTATCTGTCATGGATAAAGGCTACATTATAATTAAACTTGACAAAAAAGACAGATAGCGATGCATTGTGTTGTATTTTTAAGCTATAATGTCAAAGAAAACACATCCATGAATAAATATTAACCTCTGCATAAACAGGTGACAGTTGAACTGAGTGATTTGACATGATTCAGCAGTCTGAGCAGCCTGAGGCATGCATATTAATGATCACATAGCAACATTTCAGTCTGTGTTCTCCTAATGGCGCGGCTGCTCATCAGGTCCAGATCAATGACTTAAAGTACATGTAAATGATTAGGGTGTGCCCTGTGAGTCATGTAACCAACCCAGGCTCATTCTGAAAACATAGCGGTATATACGTTTCTGGAGACCACGAAATATGTCCCAGGAGGTACGCATTTTTGCAGCTTTTGTTTTCGTGAATCCACAAGTGGCCGCTGTGTGCGCTTTTTCATACCTCAAATTTCTCACGTAAACCCACTAGAGGCCGCTGTTGACTGACTGCTTGACTGACTGAATGACTGACTGACCGACCGACCAATCGACTGACCCACCCTCCTCCTTCCCTAAACCCAACCAATTTTATCGATTGACCCGCCCACCCACTTCCTTAAACCCAACCAACAATTTACAAAAGCAAAAAAAAAAAAGCCCTCATCTGATTTTTACCACATTTTCGGATTTAACCACCCTGTTATTTACTTGTTTATTTTATTTTTTGGATTCTGTTTTTGCTTTACCTGATTTCTGGAACCGTTCTTTCCCGGACTCGAACCCCATCGTCATGGTCAACTCCTCTCTGCGTCTCAAGTCCGCCTATGTACATGACGAGCTAACTGGACAAACTGGTTGCTGCAGGAAAGCAGTCCACACAGAGGTAAGCTTTCAGCTGGTAAGCACGAAAAGGAACGGGGTCATACCGCTCAGTAGAGTTTAAAATATGAAATGCAGCAATACGTACCACTGGCTACATAATTTGCAGTGTCCAGAAACGTACATAGGACAACGTTTTTAAAATGAGCCTGTGTTGCATATAACAGTCTGCTTTGTGTTCTGATTTGACTGTTCTTCACCGGTGACACCATTACTTGTGGAATTTACATGAGATTGAGAAAACAGTGGTGTCTGAGGCACACGGCATGGCCATTTTCATGAACTGATCTCTTATTGGAATATGCCTATTTTCTTTATAAGGCACCTTCAAGTCTGCAAATTTCTAATAGATAAATAAAACTTAGCACTGGGCATCTAATTAAATTTCCACACGGATGGTGTGGAACACAGTTCAAGAGACTATGAAGTGTGCATTATCTGCATATCTGTGTGAAAGAGGGACATAATTTTGTTTACTAATAAAAACACACCAATGGTTCTGCTACTCACATACTCAAGCACGCATAATGCCCAAGATGTTTTCAATGTCAGCCATCTCACTTAATGAGGACACGAACACAGCACTACACAATCATTTGATAATTTTACATGTAGAATGAAGTTATTACACAGAAGCTAACATGCCTTCATGACGAACATAAAAGTCTGGTTTAATTTTAATTTAGAAATACTTTATTTAATTGCTGCTGTATTTATATTTGCCATTTTCTTTTTTACATTTATGTAGCAATATTAGAGCTAATCAGAAAACAAAATATTGTTGTTACAATGGGGCATTAGCTGATCATCCATCCACCAGTACTGTATAAGACAGCCAAACAACTCACAAAGTACAAGATGCAAAACTCATTTAGAGGCTGTTTAAACACAGCCTCTAATGGTAAAACATAACTAATTATAAATTTTATAATCTAGATTAAAGCAACACAGAATCATTTTGAAAACGTAGCCCTATATACTTTTCTGGACATTGCAAATTATATAGCCAGAGCTACGCATGGCTGCATTTAGTCTTTAAAACAAATGCTATGGGGCGGTTTGACGCCGTTGCTTTACTGCGGGAAGGAGGTGGGCGGGTGAATTGGTGCTTTTGAAAACACAATTGGTTGGGTTAAGGGAAGTAGGAGGGTGAGTCAGTCAGTCAGTCGACAGCGGCCTCTGGTGGTGCAAGGTGTTTCATGTTGTCCGGTCTTTTATTTTGTATTTCATGTCAGGTCCTGTATTTTGTTCTGTTTTCCTGCCCTGCTTCCTGCTATGTGATCCCTAGTCTTTGTATGTCATGTTCCTATTGGTTAACCTTATCATGTGTCTAGTCAAGTGCTCCCTAGTGTGTGTATGTGTCATGCTCTCAATGGTTTGTTCTGTCTTGCCTCCTGTGTATCATTGGTTTACCTTGTCATGTGATCCTTTAGTTTGATATATATATATATATATATATATATATATATATATATATATATATAGACCCTCTTGTTTCCTTGTGCCTTGTTTAGCTTTATACGTATTTACATTGTTCCTCTGTGAATCTCTTGTGTTTTCATGCCATGTCATGTGTTTGTTTCTAGTTTATTTTTACGCTCATGTTTTTTTTCATTCAGTTCACTGTAAATAAACTGCACTTGGGTTCATTTAAACTCGCTGTCAGTGGTCACTCTTTACAGGTGGATTTACGCAAAAACAGCAGCCGCAAATGGCACTCGCGACAGAAATTTGAGATCTGAAAAAGCATACACAGCAGCCTCTGATGGATTCGCGGAAACAAAAACTGCAAAAAAGGTCCTGGGACGTCTTTTGCTCTTTCCAGAAATATATATAGGGGTACGTAATTATAATATTCCTGGGTTGAATTAAAGACAGTCTGCTGGGCTGGGAGCACAATCTCATTTGAATTTAAAGTGACAGTCACCAAAACAGCACAATTTGGATCAAAGCCAAAAAGGGGCAGATTCAAAGAGTTATTATTAATTATATATATAAAAAAAATATAATAATAATTAAATAAAATATATATATACACACACACACACACACAGTTGAAGTCAGAATTATTAGCCTCCCTGTTTATTTTTTTCCCCAATTTCTGTTTAACGGAGATACGTTTTTTTAACACATTTCTAAACATAATAGTTTTAATAACTTATTTCTAATATATATATATATATATATATATATATATATATATATATATATATATATATATATATATATTGTGTATTTTGAGCTGAAACTTTACATACACACTTATTTTACATCTTGTTGATTATTTTATATCTTGATAGGAACTCTGGTTAATATATTTATAATTAACATGTATTTTATTAACATGTATATTTATAAGTTCAAATTTATAATTACTTTATTATACAAATGAAGCTGTTCTACACAGCAAAGTTGCACTTGTGGACTGTTAGAGTGAAAGCTTCAGTCATGAAATGAAATAAGGTAATATCAATAGGAGGGCGTCACGGTGGGGCAGTGGGTAGCACGATCGCCTCACAGCAAGAAGGTCGCTGGTTCGAGCCTCGCCTGGGTCAGTTGGCATTTCTGTGTGGAGTTTGAATGTTCTCCCGGTGTTGCCGTGGGTTTCCTTCGGGTGCTCCGGTTTCCCCAAAGACATGCGCTATAGGTGAATTGGGTAAGCTAAATTGTCCATAGTGTATGTGTGTGAATGAAAGTGTATGGGTGTTTCCCAGTGATGGGTTGCAGCTGGAAGGGCATCCGCTGCGTAAAACATATGCTGGACAATTAATTCGGCTGTGGCGACCCCTGATTAATAAAGGGACTAAGCCGAAAAGAAAATGAATGAATGAATCATCAACAGTGCCTAGATATCTAATGTCTACTTTGATTATACATAGCAAAGTTTTCTGGTTCTCTATGACTCTATTTGCCTTTCATCAGTAAATGATGATAAACTTCTTAGGTCAATTACATGTAAGATCAGTTTATAAAAATAAAGTGATTTGCAGATTTAGTGTTATTACATAGTTCTGGGGACTATTTAACCACTGCAATGAACTTTGAGGAAACTCCCAATTTCCATAAAAATTAAATAAAAAACTGAATTCATCATGCTGCGAAAACGAAATGTCAAAGTATGCGTTGTTGTTTCGAGGTAAGATGAGGAAATAATCATCTGACATTTACACATGGCTTAAGTGATGTGCAACCAAATCCTACAAAATAATAGGAGTTACATATGCAAATACTTACACTCACAAAGTCTAAACAGCATTGCTGTTCAGTGCTAATGGATTCATAATAAACTAAATGTTCTCAAAATATGTGCCTACCTTTCATTTGTACTTGGCCTTCAGAGCAACTTTAAAAATCCATTCACAATGAAAGTCAGGTAGGTGATATATAATTGCCACCATTTTCCAAAGATGACACATAATCATCACACATATTTTTTTCTCCTCATTAAATCTAAACGGTGCTAAAAAAAAAAAAAAAAATAGACGGAAAGAAGGCCATTTAATATAAGCAGTTGAATTTATGAATCTAAAATATAAGGTCATACTTCCATGAGGGTTTGTCAAAAATAGGCAATATAAATATATATATAAAACACAAACCTTTATCTACTTCCCATAACTCTGTACAGCTCTATATACTGTAGATCTTCATCTCAGCAAGAGAGACAGAACATGATACCCCTGGACTGGCAGGATCTCAGAAGAGGGAATAATCAAGGGCCATCACATGCTCAGAGATGAAAGGCTGAAGAATGCAGAGATATAGACTAAAAGAAAAAAATGTCCTTTGACAGGGAAAGCAAGGGAAATCATGTTGTGTTGCCCTGCCAGAGTAATGGCATGGATGTGCAACCCATCAGTCTCACTCGAGAGGAGACAATCAATATGGGCAATGCAGTAGAGGATTTGTTTGGCACCGTTCTCTGTCCACAACTACAGCCCACAAGACCCATGCAAAGGGTAAATCTAAATGCATTGAAAAGGCGAGTGCATAGCTGACAGGGCTGTAGTAGGTTTGGTAGAAGAGTAGGACACCTACACTCTTTAGAAAAATCTATCTAAAATATTCTTCAGCTTGTGAAAATAGCAGAAACCTGTTATTAAAGAAATAATAAAAATAACATTTATTTGACCAATAGTTAAAACCCATCTCCCCAAAATCATTGCAGAATGACAGGTCTCCTGACACAAAAGGACAGACCGCGTTTCTTTACCCGTGGGACTCGCCTGAGTCTACAGTACGTTTCTTATTTTCCAGCAAATTAAACTCAGTTTAAAGCTTGTGTCTTGTGTATCCTCCGATCTGCGTCACAAACTCCATGTAACGACAATGAACTTTTTAAAAGACTTTGTCTTCCAAGCGTCAGAGAAAGATCCCAGGAAGAGTGAGACAGACTCCTTAAATACAGGTATTTAGTCGTGCATTTACGCTGTGCCTCTTTAATGTGTTTACATACTTGGTGGTTCTTATAGTTGTGTGGGACTGAGTTTAATTTGCCATTCTTTTATCTAAACCCTCTATTTTCCTGGCTTTTTTGTTATTGTTATGTTTTGTACCTTTGTTCGTTATAAGTTACACGACTAGTCAATAAATCATTTTTTAACCACATTGGATTGTCTTTGTTTTGCCTCACAGAAACGGTCACTTTAAAGGTAAAGACCCTTGCAACCAGCTTATTAAGTTTAATAACAATTATAAACTATTCATCTACTTCACAAGAAGTAGTTATAATTCCCTTTCTAAATAAATAAATGATTACAGAGTCTGCTCAGATGAGGGGCAAAGTCATTGTTATATTTATTTGGTAACACTTTATTTTGATGGTCCATTTCATTATTGGTAGACTGTCTGCTTAATATCTGTTGATACTGCTCCTTCAACAAACATTTAACTGATTATAAAAAACTTTGCAAGTACATGTCAATTTACACTAACCCTAACCCCAACCTAACAGTCTACTTATAATCTAATGAGAATTAATTGGCATGTAGATGCAATGTAACTTAAATTCAACAAACGGACAAAATAAAGTGTGACCATTTATTTTGTTAAACTAACTATAAGTTTATTCTGAATATTCATAATTGACAATAACTTGTTATTATTGATCATTAATATTCTTAAATTGAGCTAATTTCACTACATTTATAACAAGTTACCACGCATCAGGAATAGTGAAATATAACACACGCATATAGTGTATGTAAACATAATCCATTTGTTATGTTGTGATGTCCAAGCCGCTACTCATTTGACTTGAAAAAATATTAGTTTTTGACCATTTTTTAGCCATATCTCACATTAAAGTGAACTTTATATGAAATGATGGTGTACACAACAGTCTCTAGACTTGCTGCATCACAAACACTAATTTTTATTAACAATTTCAAAAATATTAATCATTTTCTGGACATCCGATATTAGGCATAGATGTATATATTGCGATCGGGATATTACATCACTTTGTAAAGAGTTTGTTGAGTCTCCCCATACAGTGTGATATACTGCTTGGACCCGGAAGTCGCTTCATGTGACATCACACTTAACAAGCAGATGCATTAGTTTGTTCCTGTCAGATACCCTTCACCAGCCACACCCTTCCTCCTTTTACTTACTGCAACCTACAGTAGATAACCATCACCTGCATTCTAATCCCTTACACCTGTGAACAGACTAATTACACAAACTACAAAAATACACTGCCACCTACACTCACCAGCCAGTCTACCATTCACCACATGAACTTGCCAGACTCTCTCCACCAATTATTACATTTGTGTGTGTGTGTGTGTGTGTGTGTGTGTGTTCTCTTTGTGATATTTTATAAACAAATTTCAGGAGGAGCACGCGCTGATGTTTCAGCAATTCAATACGTCATTGACAATCATCCTATTATCCAATCAGTATTAGACCCCTATAAATACCAAAGTAGTCCTACCTGCATTATCTCACGACTTTAGCATCAAACCATTGCCGCTGAACCATGTCCGAGATTAATCTCTTTGCAGAAGATGACGCCTTCCTTGCCGAGGCTCCTTCTAGTTCTCCTGCCGGCACCCAGAGCACTGCAGCCCCGCAGGGCACACCAGCTCAGCCCGCGGCCCCACCTCGAGGCCACCGTTCAGCCCGAACTACGGCTGCTAGTTCAAGACGAGGCTCACCATCTCCATCTCCTAGACGGCAGTCTTCTCCAGCCTCTTCATTCGCCTCAGTCCTGTCCTCTGTCCCGGTCACAGGGAAAAACACCGTCTTTGACCTCCGCCAAGCATTGTTCAGAGCAGGCATTAGCGTTCCACACCGAACCACCAAGGCGGATCTCCTGTTCATGTACAACTCCCTGCAATCCGGAGTATCCTTTCCTTCCATCACTCCACCATCCAAAGCTCCGAGGAAATCCAGCCAGGTCCGAAGCGCTCCATACCAACTTTCAGATCCAAACCAGTCCTTAAGATCCAAATGCAGCAGCAGGCCTTCAGCGAGTCTGGGATGAGCCCCGGGTCCCGATGACGTCGGATCTCAATCCCCGGAAGTCGGATTCAACGCCGTCCCTACACACGCCTCCACAAGCCGCCAGTTTAGCATGAGCTTGCCTCCGCTAGCGGCACCAGAATCCATTCCCCAACTCCATCCTTGGCCCACCGCCCCTCCATTCAACTCAAGAACAAGGTCGCTTCAGGAAGTACAGGCCCAAATTCCTAACCTGCTTTCCCTTCCCCTTCAAGTTCCCATGACCAGTGCGAATGTGAGGCCACCTCCGCTTGCAGCACAAATTCCAGCTCCACTCATCCCTCCCCTTCTTTCCCAGGTTTTCTCAGGCCCCGGCGTCAGCTCCAGCGTGAGGCCCCCTCCGCTAATGTCACTAACGCTCCTCCTCTCTTTTCTTTCCCTTCCACCTGTGATCCAGGGGCCGTCAGTAGCGCGAGCATGCCTCCGCAAACTGCTCCAGCCTCCAACTTTCCACAGTCATTCTCTCACACTAAGTCTTTTTCTCTGTCCACAGCCATGTCTCTACCCGTCCCACCCAACGCCCTCGCTATGGACTCACAAAATGGATATCTACTCTTCATAAAGGATACGAATCAATCCACACAGCACGTACACTCGACTCTATGTTTATTCTAGCCTTTTTCGGGTTTTTAGGGTGTTCCGAACTCACCATCATTTCCGATCTAGCAACACTGGATAATGAAACCATTTCCTTTTTCATTAAACAAAGCAAAACAGACTAGGCAAAAAGAGGCCATTAAATTTATGTTTTCAACCTCCAATCACCCATTTGTCCTTACCAAACACTGCTAGCCTTCTCACAAATCAGAAAATTACAAGCCACCTCCCCATCAGACCCTCTTTTTACAGATGATAGCAATCGCCCAGTCACTCGTTTCTGCTTTCAGAAACATCTCAAATCTGTCCTAATTAAGTCTGGTTTTTCAGCCGACAATTTCTTCAGCCATTCCTTTAGGATAGGCGCGGCCACCACCGCAGCACACAATGGTCTCTCCGAGCAGCAGATCCAAACACTCGGACGCTGGTCCTCAGAGGCCTTTAAGTGCTACATTCGATTCGACCGTTCCCACATTAGAAAAGCCCATCAAACCCTCATTAACCAACCCCTCTAGGATCCAAAGATCACATCCACTAGAGCTAGATGTGATAGACCCCCACTAGACCCCACCTTTAACACATCTCGTCATTGTCAATTTATAAGGCACCTCTGTCGAAGCATATTTTTATTCTACATCTTTACAGGGCTGCTAGTGCAGTAACCGCTCCTACGGGAGACGCACACCTTATTATTATGTACCACTGCAAGTGCAGTGACCACTCTCACGGGAGATGCACACCTTATTATGCACCACTGCTAGTGCAGTGACCGCTCCCACAGGAGACGCACACCTTATTATTATGCACCACTGCAAGTGTAGTGACCGCTCCTTCGGGATACACACACCTTCTCATTATGCACCACTGCTAGCGCAGTGACCGCTCCTGCGAGAGACGAACACCTTATTATTATGCACCACTTCTAGTGCAGTGACCGCTCCCACTGGAGACGCACACCTTATTATGCACCACTGCCAGTGCAGTGACCGCTCCCACTGAAGAAGCACATCTTATTAATATGCACCACTGCTAGCACAGTGACCGCTCCTTCAGGAGACGCACACCTTATCATGCACCACTGCAAGCACAGTGACCACTCCCATGGGAGACGCACATTCATTATGCACCACTGCTAGCACAGTGACCGCTCCTACGGGAGACGCACACCTTATTAATATGCACCACTGCTGGTGCAGTGACCGCTCCCACTGGAGACGCTCACCTTATTATTATGCACCACTGCTAGCGCAGTGACTGCTCCTTCGGGAGACACACACCTTATCATGCACCACTGCAAGCGCAGTGACCACTCCCATGGGAGACGCACATTCATTATGCACCACTGCTAGCGCAGTGACCGCTCCTACGGGAGACGCACACCTTAATATGCACCACTGCAAGCGTGGTGACCGCTCCTACGGGAGATGCACACCTTATCATGCACCACTGCAAGCGCAGTGACTGCTCCTACGGGAGACGCACAGCTTATCATGCACCACTGCAAGCGCAGTGACTGCTCCTACAGGAGACGCACCTTATCATGCACCACTGCAAGCGCAGTGACTGCTCCTATGGGAGACGCACACTTATCACGCACCACTGCAAGGGCAGTGACTGATCCTACGGGAGACGCACATCTTATCACGCACCACTGCAAGCGCAGTGACTGTTCCTATGGGAGACGCACACCTTATTATGCACCACGGCCAACACACACCTTTCAATGCACTACCGCTAACTCAAACAGCACCCCTCCAAATTTTAAAGACTAGCAAATTTTGGGGGGCTCGCATACTTGTCTGGCTGCTGTCCCGTAATCAAATAGCAATTTTGGGGAGCGTTCTGGGGCCGGGCTAAACACTTCGCTCAAACCCCAACTCCTCTCTGTTCCCCGATACGGGGATTAACACGAGTTGGGGATGTCTTCCCCGAGCTCAGAGCCCTCTCCCTGGACAGCATGCCAAATACGCTTTATTCTTAAACATCTGTAAGTGTGAACTCATGAAATTACTCCTGCATGTGCTCCTCATTGCCCTTGTGTCTTCACTTATGATGGGCGGATTTAGTTCTGTTCTCCAGTGCTCACATTGCAAGTTGAATTGTTTCATCAGGAGGACATTCGGTTTCTTGTATTTCAGGATTCCACTGTTGATGTCATCTTGGGATGCCCTTGGCTCGCAAACACTATCCCGTCTTCCATTGAAACCCATGTGACATCATTTGTTGAAATGGTGACTGTAAGAAGAAATGTTTAATTAATTCACCTCACTTTGTCCCCCTGCAAGATCCAGTGTCATCCACATTCAAGAGCCCAGAGAATGACTAAGGAGTCATTCCGGTCTAGTACCAGGCATTTCGTGATGACCTCAGTAAGCAGGCAGCCACTTCGCTTCTACCTCATTGGGTATAAGATTGTGCTATAAAGCTGCTACCTGGTGCAAAACCTCCCAAAGGAAGGATTTACCTCTAATCCATCATGGAGTGCACGGCAATGGAGGCATACATCCAAGAGGCATTACATCAAAGATTCATCATTCCATCTTCCTCACCGGTTGCATCCAGCTTCTTTGTGGGCAAGAAGGATGGGTGTTTTCTCCAAGATTGACCTGCAAAGTGCATATAACTTTGCTCGCATTAGAAAATGTGATAAGAACATGCAAACTACACACAGAAATGCCAACTGACCCAGCCGGGGTTCGAACCAGCGACCTTCTTGCTGTGAGGCGACAGCGCTACCCACTGAGCCACCGCACTGCCCTAGGTGATTTTTATTTATTTATTTATTTATTTATTTATTTATTTATTTATTATTATTATTTACATGAATGCTTACTCAGACATGCACTTTCAGAAATG
Source organism: Danio kyathit (assembly GCA_903798195.1). Classification (NCBI taxonomy): domain Eukaryota; kingdom Metazoa; phylum Chordata; class Actinopteri; order Cypriniformes; family Danionidae; genus Danio; species Danio kyathit. The sequence goes on from LR812525.1 coordinate 57,050,606, forward strand.
TCTACACCTAGCCCTGCCCCTAACCCCTACACCTCACAGTGACATCACTAATATCTGTGCGTGTCTAAAGCCGCCTTTCCACTGCACACGACAATCGAGAAGCACAGACCGGAAGGCATTCATTTCCAATGGAGAGTAGTCCGGGAGCTGCGTGGAGTTCTGATCATCTCTGTATGCGGAAAAGTTTTGAGCTGCAGATACGTTGAAATATTTGAACTCCTGCGGCTAGACCATATACGACCAGCTGACCGGATGTGATGTATTCCAGTGTTGTCCAAGCAGGTCGGTGTGCGTAAGAAGATAAATAGGATTTTTATTCAATCCCATACAGTACAATCCCCAGCTGTGCCAGGACTTGAACTTCTGTCCAACTCTAACCATTATCTGCTAAAAGGGAAAATGTTTAACCTTCCTGTCGTGTTCTGGTCAAATCTGATCGATATACAACTTAAATCACTCATAAATATTGTGTCTTACATTGTATTGCCTTAAGGCCTTATGATATCCTCCACACTATGCACTTGAACATATAAAAGTGATGATCACCTCTTTCATTCAATTTTGACGGTTTTAATCAGCCTTGTTACACCTGTGGTGTTCCCGGTCAAAATTGACCACCATAGGAAATGAATGGGTATCCAGGCTATATTCAATAATCAAACAGAAAACATGCCCATACACACCACCCCAACTCACTCACTCACTCACTCACACACACATTTCAGACTGAACTACATCTTTTGTGGGTACACATCTCTTTCCCATGCTTATGTGCCGATCGACATACGTGATTACCTCCACGACATTACATGTTCACTTTGTAATACATTTTCAGTGCCTATTTGTATTTTCACTGCAGTTACTTTATGTCTAATTCTATAAATTCACGTTAAACACTACTTTGAGACATTGTTCACAGCTAAAGAATGTTGAATAAATATTTAGTGGTGAAAAATGCTTTTTGAGCAATTTAAGAGCAGTTCGAGAGCAGTCAATTATAACACGACAGGAGGGTTAAAAAAAAAAAAAGCAAGCGGTAAAATGCAGAAGTTTTGAGGGTCAGATTTTAAATGTTTTCTTGGTGTTTTTAATTTTTTAATTTAATTTTATTTAATTTTATTTTATTTAATTTTATTTAATTAAATTTTATTTAATTTTATTTAATTGTATTTTATTTTATTTTATTTTATTTTATTTCATTTCATTTCATTTCATTTCATTTCATTTCATTTCATTTCATTTCATTTCATTTTATTTTATTTTATTTTATTTTATTTTATTTTGTTTTATAGATTCAGTATGACTATTATGGTCTTACCACACAAAATAGTTCATTATTTCAAGGTCTGTTTTTGTACACTGGCTCAAGAACAGTATGGATGGGCCACTTTTAAAATGTGTCCCTTTTTAATAATTTCTCAAAAAGGGTCATATAAAAGACTGAACCAAGATATAATAAAACGCACTCTTTTAAACTAATGTTGTATAACTGTAATAGCCTCAATTTCATGTTACATATTGATAAAAAAAAAACCTACTGTACACTCTTATTACGAACCTAACATTTTTTCACACTGTAAGGTAAAGATAAAACATCAATTTGTAATTACAAATCCAAAAAAAGGTAAATATGTAAACAACATTCAAGTAACAAAAATAAACAGAGAGTCTGCAGAGTAATAAAAACAACCAAACGCTAAGATAGCAATGTTGCTTTTTTCAGTAACCCAAGAAGACTTTATCACTTATTTACAAATCAAAGAATGTGTGAAGAACATTTTACTGCGAACAGAATTAACTGTCAAGCCTCTGTAAGTTTAATATTTGTCAATAATGAAAACAAATAATGCACAGACAGCAAGATAGCTAGCTAATGAAGTTAATTAGGCAAAACAAAAACCATTGACATAACAAACATTCAACAAATCATCTCATAATGAAGAACAGGGAATTGTTTCTGTGAACAGAAAACAAAAAGAATAATCAGGTAAAAAAAGAAACAAGCGGACATTTACTTTCTCAATTTGTCTCTCTTAGCTAGACACCTTGAAGCACATGGACATTCACTTACTCATGAGCCACACCAACCCTCGCATCCTCAGTGCATTTTTAATCCTTGTTATATTACATCTATATATTTATATATACACATCTAAATATTTTATTATTGTTAATTATTATAAATTATATTTAATTATTTTTATTATTATTATTATTATTATCATCATCATTGTTATTATTGTTATTATTATTATTTGTATTATTATTATTATTAATGTTGTTATTATTGTTATTATTATCATAGTTATTATTGTTGTTATTATTATTATTATTAATATTATTATAGGAAAAATCCTTTGGTCTGTTAAAAATCTCTTGGGATATATTTAAAAAATAACAAATATTTCAGAGGGCTAATCATTTTGTCTTCAACTGCATGTACAAATAAATAATATAAATGAAGGTTTTTACAAAATAACTTTTAAATATTGGCTATGTTTTTAACAGCAAATGTTTTTGGAAGATTAAACAGTTTGAATGTACTTTTAAACTTTTTTTTAAAGATAATAAATAAAGGATGAGTGAATATACTGCAATGACAATGTAACTTTGCAATTAATAATAACAGGTTAATAATAAAATCGTTTCATCTTTTTGTATATGAAAGAAGCCAAAAAAAGTACATCTTTAAATAACTAAGAGAAACCCTGGAGCATGCTGCAATTAATAACATTACATAATTCAAATTTAAAATAGTTGTGTTCCCAGAAGGTATGCATATCAGTTTCATTAGGGTCAACACAAAAAGAACAGCTTGGTTCTATGTCTTTTTAAACTTTTTGGTTGGGTAATATATAGATGAGATTTTTTTTGTAAGTTATATATTTTAAAGGAAAATTCCATACTATTATCCAATCATTATGAATAGAAAAAAAAAATTCTTATAAGACATCACATGGGGATGTTTAATCTCCTTTGAAAAGTTATCTAAACAGTTACTTAAAGTAATAAAGACTATTTTTCTACTGGAATTTCAAATGGGTCTAAAAAAATAGGTCAGCTACAGCATTGCTAACCTCAGACATTTTACTTGTGACGTAGATCTACTATCTAGGAGTATATTAACTTATATTTCAAAATATTTAAAAATTAAAATGCTTGTTAAAAGCATTATAAAAAATATCAATGATCTAATTATTATAAACAAACACAATTTTCTAAAAATAAGACCTTTTTTTCAATCAACTTAAGTCTTAATAGATGTTAAATTAATTAGAACAGCAATTTACTTGACTGAGGTTACTCATTCAAGTAAGAACTGAGAACAGCTAACTGTTTATTAGTATGATTTTAACATCAATATCAGCAACTGTTTCAAGGCATCAATATAAAGTAAATTGAGTAATAATTATACATTGAAATTGATCAATGTGCCCATCACTAGTACTCTTGGTTAGGGCCAAATTCTCATTAAATAAGGGAGAACTTATGAATTTGTTTTCAGTGGCATCAATACATTTTCTTTACTTGTAACATTTGAACATGTTTCAAAGAGATGGTTCTGTTCAATGAGTCAGTTGAGCAAGTTATATCAAAGGGGCTTGAAGACAAGGTTAGCAAAAAAAAAAAAAAAAGACCAGTGTAGACCCGAGGCCATTTTCTGAATGTATGTCAAAGAGACCTTACCACGCTATATATATATATGAACGGCATGAAAAGCCATCAGTTTAGAGACATTTCCCAGTAATTCTCTGTTGCAATTGGGATATCACAGTAATTAACACCAAAAAAGCCAAAGCAAAGCAAACAATACCAGAACCATCATATTACTACCATATTACTCAGTGGTGGAAAGAGTACAAAAAATTTATACTCAATTACAAGTACTGTTACATTGCTGAAAATATACTCAATTACAAATAAAAGTACTAGTGTTAAAACGTACTTAAGTAAAAGTACAAATTACTCTTCATTAAAACTACTCCGAGTACAAATTACTTTTTTAGCTGTTGGTATTTGTGGAATTATCCATAATTGCTGAATCAGACAAGATTCAGGCAATAAAACACATTTTACAGAACACATTTAACGATACTATAAACACTTTTGAAACAAGGAAAAAACAGTATGCCTTACTAATATACATTTACGATATTAAAACAAGTACACAGTAATTAATGAAATAAGAACAAATAAACAAATTAGGAATTATTGAATTAATACAGTCTGTATTGCAATGATGATGGATTTACGTGTTCTTGTGATGATTATCTTATCAATAGCAAACAAATACAATGTAAAGACAACAGAAATATACACAAATAAAAATAGACTCTTTATAATTTCAAATGATGCCTCTCTTATCTGTACGATCAATAGACCATTTAATTAGAAAAAGCACTTGCAAATTATGGAGAAACTTCGCTAATTACCTAATCGCGCGAACCACAGAACAACGTGCTCATGCCTAAACATATTAATAAATAAATTAAATATCACAAATGAAGTTATATCTCTTCTTACCATAATGTGTTTTTTCAGATTAGAGACTGAAGTCTTGTAAGCCAGATGGCACAGCAGAGGGCAGGTTTCATTCATTTTTTATACGTCGCACGTCTTTTATGCGATAGTCCAGTTTTGGGCATAAATTGAATTTGCATTTTTAGATGATAATATAACTATTCACACTGCATCTGCACAGCCGTCCCCTTTCTTTCCTAAGTAGGTGAACAGCTCCTCCGGGCAGGGCTGGCGCGTCAATATGGCGATCTAGGCGGTAGAATAGTGAAGGTGGTGTCTGCTAACCCCCCGTTCTTCACTGTCATCCGTGACACCCACCCACTCCCTCCCGGTCCTCACTTTCATCCGTGAACCGGTAACGTTCTTTTTTACTTTCTGGTTGAGGGCGGCGTAATCGCCGTTCGCCTGGAGTGCCAGTTCAGCTTTCTCCGGCAGCTTTCTGCCTCCGGGTGTGGCCATGGGCATTCATCTTCTGCTATTTCTTCATCATTTCTGCTGTCTTGAATCTCCATATGTCAATCGATAACTTTATGACTGTATGATGACGGTCAGCTCAAGCTCACGTAAATCTGGAGTAGCCTAAACTTGTTTTTCAGTTCAAATAACGTACCAGGCTTTTCATTGGTCCGTTAAGATGAGATTTTTTTATTGGCTACTGAAATGCTGGTCAGTGGTTGAAATATCAATTAAATTACAGTACTCCGTAACGAATTGTGATTTTAAAAGTAACAAAGTAAATTACTCAGCTCAATTTGTACTCAAGTACAAGTAAAATTACAGACTTAAATATACTCATGAAAGTACAAATACCCCAAAAATGTACTTAATTACAGTAACGTGAGTAATTGTAATTCGTTACCTCCACCACTGATATTACTATGGTATAAATACAACACTACAACATTCAAAAGAGAGAGGCTGACTTAGAAAGTTATTTAACAGTTTAATAATGATTTGAGCTGCAATTTGAAATTATGTTGAGTTTTTCTCCTCCAAGGTCTTAAGGTCTTATTAAAATATTTAAAATAGGCACTATCCTTATAAATAAACTGCATAGTTGCAATCTAAACAATTACATTCTGACCTAAAAAAGCCTCAGAGGTACATTATGTTGTTCAACAACTGTAGTGAGTTTATTGATCAGCTCTCACTCTATGTGGGCGGAGTAATACAGGTGAGGAGGTTGTACGAGTGCTGTTATTGCACAATATCGCATGACTATCAGCCAATCAGATTCGAGAACCAGACAGATAAACATTTATCTGTTAGATATTTAACATATATATTTATATATGGTTAAATCAACAGGCTATTAGTTATCTAATTTGGCAGATTACATTTTTAAAATACTATTTTATGAGATAAACTACAAGTATTATTATCATATTTTCTTTTATTGAATACCTGCGTTTTAAAACATTCACTGTACATTACATTAGTCCACTAATAGAGTCCATTTGATGAAATGCAAAGATAAGACTTTCAAATTTGCATCATTTGAGCTTGCTATTTATTAATCTTCTAAATGGCAGTTTCAACAGAAAAAAAAAACTAATTTTATCCCTAAACTAATTTTAACTAATTTTTGTCATGCAAACTAGCCATAAATCAAATAAATGTAATGTCTTTTTTTTTTTGCAAATTAATTTATACATGTACAGTATAACACTATATCCACACTACACTCTTAAAAGCAAAGCTTACGAAAATAATGTTTTTACAGCAATGCTATAGAAGGACTATTTGGGTTTAATGAAAGGTTCTTAAAGCAATGCTTTTCTTGGTGTCAACATAATCTACAGTAGAGCCTAAAGAATTTGCAAAAAAATAATAACAACATAAAAAAGCCAATTTATTGAACACTTTGTAACATGGAAAAGTTCTATGGATGTTAAAGCTTCCTGACGCAAGCACTGTTGCAAAGAACCTTTATTCTTAAGAATGTGCACCAGTGGTTTGTAAAGTAAATGCATGAATGATTCAGCTGCTGGAGCCATCTGATTAGAAATGTATCTCTTCGCCAAAACACTAACAGTGCATTATGAGTATACTCTATACATTAGTTAGATCTCAATTCAGAGGCTGCATCCTTCGAAGGCTGAAATGAGTGTGGTAAAATAGGGCTATAGAGAATGGATCTCGTCAACTAGCAAGTGCAACTGATGATGTGAAAATTTTGCACCTTGAATCTTGGAAATCTTTGAGCCACAAAGATCTATCTGTTGTATCTTTTATTACCCAGAAAATGAAGGCTGCCTTTGGAGGCCACATGTGAAAGAGCCTTCAAATTGAGACAGCCTTCACTGCACCACAACGATGCAGCTATTGGTTGAACACTCGTCGTTGCAGTGCATTATGGGATTGAATAAGAGCACTGAATAACATCATACACCATTAAAAACAGCTGTCCCTAAATCCAGTGATGCTGGTAGTGATAATTCTCTCTGACAAATCTGTGATCAGCAGTGTGTATTAGGGGTGGGAATCGGATGTTAGCATACTATACTATATTATCACAATAGTTTGCCTAGATAACGATCTATAGCAACAACAGCACTTCTGTGATATACGATACATCACAAGAAAGCCATCCACAACATATCACAATATTTGTAAATGAAGTGGGAAACATGCATCAAAAAATTATGGATGCATTTTTCTTTATTAATATCATACAGGTTTATAAAATTGCAGCAATGTCCACAGCTGCCAAACAAGCTTGAAAATGCTAATGTGCTGAGAGAGCAGTTTGTGACTAAAAAGATCACATTCCTAAGTTAGTCATAAAAGCAACATATTAATTTTATGCAAATTACCTTTATAAGTGAAAAAAGTCTAACTAGCAAGTGTAAATGTTTCTGTACAGTTTAGACATATGACAACTTGGCCAACATAATTTATGTAAACATGGAACATGTTATGGGTAGTAAACATGGGTAAATATTACTTTTTTATTACATATAATATTACTTTTTTAAGTAACCAGTAAAGTAAGGCATTACTTTAAAAAACAAGTAATAATATTTGAGTTACTTTTTTTAAAATGTAACTTGAGTTAATTTTTTGATTAATTAATTTGCTTTAAAAAAAATATTTGCTGGATTAAAATTAGTGTAAACACATTGAATCAGACTGAGTGAGAGAATAAGCTCCCCGCAGGAACAGACAGAAACCAAGAAGGCAAAACTTTACTTTTCTGTGATGAAGGTATACTCATTATCTTGAACACATGGAAGAAAAGGGGATTGTCTCAATGGACAGTAATTTTACTGAACTAATAAGACAAAAATACAAAAGTGGCAAACACATTGCTTTAAACTGTCATTAATCTGTATATATGGCATGTATAGTTTCAGGAACTTCCCAGAAGGTAACGTTATTGTAATATTTTTTTTATTATTATTTTTTAAGGTAAATTAAGGTGTAGGTTATAAAGTGTTGGTAAATGCAGAGGTCCTCTATTTAATAATAAAGATGAAAAATGAAAAAGACAGACATCAAGGGCTCTATTTTTACGATCTAGGCGCAAAGTCCAAATCGCAGAGCGCAAAAGAATTAAGGGCGTGTCAGAATTCACTTTTGCTATTTTAACGACAGAAAAATCCGCTGTGCGCTGTGGCGCATAGTCTAACAGGGTTGAGCTTATTCTCTTAATTAGTTATAGGTGTGTTTTGAAAATAAACCAATCAGAGGCTCATCTCCCATTCCCTTTAAAGGGTCAAGAAACCCACGAAACACCTCTGTTTTGAAAAAAGTCAGGAAAGTTGGGCGTGTCCAGCTTTGGGAGTGTGGGAGTGTCGGGGGAGGGAAAGAGGATAAGATTTTGCATAGAAGGGACGCGCTAAGTTTCACAGGAAAAACAAACACACAGAGGCTGATTTGTTACGGCGAATAAGAGAAAAAATCCTCCGCATTTCTCTGTTACTTATGTACTCGGTAGGTAGCGTCAGAAAGCCGTGTGTGTATAGACTATCCTGTCACAAAATGCGGCAAAAATCCTGCACGACGGGAATAGTTTGTGTTTACATGTTTACACTCGGAGAGCAGCATTTAAACAAAGGGCACTCCACTGCAAACACTTACCAAATCTGTAGACAGGCAATCAAACTGGAGCTGTGTCTTTTTATTAAAAGGAGATGAGCGGCAAATCCGGATTTCACCATTTCCAGATGAGAAAAAGCTCTCGGGTAAAAATGTTCCTTACAAACGCGTTTCTGTCGCGTGTCGCGTGCACTGTAATCCACGCGTGAGTCCAGCTGCTCTCCCATAAAGGGAAAATGAAAACAAAACCTTCGTTGCAACACACTAATAACACCTACGACTCTTGTCTTGAAATTCTTGTACTTTCACTTGTTTTGGCAACACAACGTGGCGTCTCTCTGCCGTCTGAACAGTGTAACCTGGTAAACAGTCTCCGGAGCTATCATGCATATTAATGAAGTTTCGCGTCATACACAATAGAGCGCGCTGATTGGTTTGAAGCACGTCTTCTCATGAATTAATACTGCACACTCAGATACGTCAGAACGCCCTAGAAAAGACAGACAGCCACTCTCCTGCTGGATTTACACCTAAGTATCTCATGGCCGTGACGTAGCTTCAAAAATTCGTTTCAAACCGGAAGAACGAATTTGCTCAAAATAACGCAAAAACAACCAATTTTCACTTTTTAGTGCAATATATGTGTCCTAATAGTGTTTATAGCAGCGTGGGACACATATATGACTGTCAACAGCTCAAAAAATGTGTTTTGGTGTTTCGTGACCCTTTAAGAGTCAGTTGTGTCGCGTCATAGCGCATTTGCTCTTTACATGGCAGACTTTGTAAGTGGAAAAACTGAAAGCTTCACTTGCGCGAAAACAGTTAAACAGAGCATCTTCAGCACGAGAATGAGAGAATGAGCCTCCTCATTCTTTACTTTGACTTTCACTCTTTTCCGTGGATAAGGAAAGGTGTTGTACGCACAGACATCCATTAGCCTACATAATTAATTTAGTTTGTTAAGCGCAAAGATTTGTTTCAAAACTATTTCTAAATTCAGTTCTAATTTCCAGCAAACGAATAAATGAACAGTGATAATGTGTGCTCAAAAAACTTAAAAGTTATTTCCAAATACACATGCTATGCCCCATATGGTCTAAAACCTGACAGGTGGGCAAATCTAAGCTTGTTTTTAATAAAACAAATATAAATATGCATATAATAAATAATACTACTACTAATAATAACATTATACAAAAGAAAATTGGCATGAATAAACTGAAAAAGCCCCCCGAGATGAAGGCAAGGAGGCAGTGATTTTTTTATATTTATGTAGAAAATAATAATTATTTTTCATTTGTAAATATATTTGCACATTGCTGTACATCCTGTGTGAATTAAGCAATGTTTAAGCGAGGTGCACAACTAACGGATTTTTACTGTTGCATTTTTACAGTTTTTTACCATTGAAATCATGGCCATTTTTTACAGTATATTTTAGTTCCTCAAAATAGCAATGTGCCAGTAATGCACCTTAACACACCTTTTTTAGACTAGAACGCCTATGGGCGCACATATGAGTGCAAATGCATTTGCTATTTAAACAGCGTTGTGCAAAACGTCAAAACGACACTTGCGTCGAGCTGAAACTAGCAAACAACAATTGCATCGCGCCTTGCGCCTGGTGTATGATAGGGCCCCATGCCTAAAGCAGGAATGAAAAAGTGACTCAAAAGTAATGTAACACATTACTTTCCAACTAGTTACATTTTGGGGGGAGTAACTCAACTTTGTAATGCATTACTTTCAAAAGTAACTTTCCCCAACACTGGCTATGGGTAGCCCTGATATATTTTAAATGCAAAATCACGCATTCCCACTAGATTCATATATTTTTTTCAAGAACAATAACTGATAAACATACTTAAAGAAGTCAGCAGAATTGTAAACCAACCAATAAAATAGGTTTTTTTGTCATCATTTTAAAAACTACATACTTTTTAACATATTTTCAGCCAAAGTTTTCAAGTATCTACTGTACAAGGCACTTTTCCAGTATCTTTTATGGATAAAATACATCCAATGTCCTTCAAATTATATGTTCATCATGTCTAACTATTGATACTAGCTTATATTTATCTAGCAAAAACAAACAAAACAAAGACAGGTGTTTTCAAAGTGATGCTTTTCGTGAAAAGCTTTAATAGTGATTCATGATTGAAAGAATCCTTTTCCACTGTAAAGAACATTTTATTCCATGAAGTTATTCATGGGTCCATAAAAAAAAGAAACGTTATTCATGTCATGGCAGCTTTAGATATGTCTTTTCCTACTTGCTTAGTTCACATGTAACATAAAAACAAACAAACAAACAAACAAACAAACAAATATTCAAGCAGTTGTTCAGTCAACTTAATTAAACAATTAAGCAATCAAAACATTTTGGTTCTTCAAAATAAAGGATTTCTGACTACTGAAACATTGTGCTTTCTATGGCCTTTCTTTAAGTTATGGATCAAGTAGTTCTGCTGTTTCTCCTGAAGCAGAAATGATACTTTAAACTCAAAAATCCACCCATTTTAAATGAAATCCATATTAACTAGCATGCAATGTCCAAATCTTAGCATTCCGAAGACACTTGCATTCATTTCTTAGAATGATTTCATCAGGATTCATCTATAGGTAACTCGCTCTTCAATCAGTGCATCATCAACCTCCAGTGGGCTCGACGCAGATTGATTTATGATATGTTTGCAAGGGGAGCTGGAGAGAGTCTCCTGCCACCGTTGATAATGATGGTGTCTGTAGCCTGTAGCGCCGGGCACACTAATCTCTTATTCAAAACACAGAGAGAGAGCAATGTGGCCTCAGCTCTTGAAGAGCGAGAAAGCTATTTACAGCTCAAGGTAGATAGTGTATCAGCTAGCACATAATAAATGACCCGCTCACTGAATATGATCACATTATAATATATTCCTGCCTCATATGCCGGTGACAGTAAACTGCTGAAAAACACAGGTGCAATTTAGGCAATACAGTGTTCAGTGCAGCAATCGTTAGTGATTTAATTAGAAGCAATAAGTGATGACTGAATGATTGGTGGTAATGAACTTGCTGTCTGTTTCTTGGAGAAACAGGTGTTGTCATCTCACAGCACCAAATTATACAAATAAACAGATCAGTGGGAATGTCATGTTGACATCAAGATACTGTGGGATCAACGGATTCTCAAACTTAAAAAATATAAATAAGTCAACTCTTTAAAGCTAGCATAAAATCATAATCAGTCATATTTTGTTAATGCTTGTTCCTGACCTTGTGCATGTATATATATATTTTTTTTTACCACATCTGCCACTCTGTCTCTAATACTTTACATCCCTTTAACAAGCAGCATGCATGGTCATACTACAGTTAAGACGATCCAACAAATTCCTGGAAACTTGGTTGCAATATGAATTTAAACATGTAGTGGAGTTAAGTGTGAACCTTATAACCTAACACAGGCTCATTCTAAAAACATACCCCATATACATTTCTGGAGATCGTGAATTATGTTGCCAGAGGCACGTATGGCTGCATTTTGTCTTTAAAACGAATGCTACAGGGCGATATGACACTGTTCCTTTTCTCTGTATGACTCATTTTCTCTGTATGGACTTCTAGCGACGAACGGTTCCAGAAAGCAGATAAGACAAAACCAAATGCCAAAAAATAAAATAAGTAAATAACAGGGTGCACAAAAGGGCTGCCAAAAGGGCTTTTCTTTTTCTGGATTTCTTTTGAAAACACTGTCGGGTGGGTTTAAGGAAGTGGGTGAGTGGGTCAATCGGTGCTTTTGAAAACACTATCGGTTGGGTTTAAGGAAGAAGGAGGCTGGGTCAGTCGATCAGTCAGTCATTCAGTTAGTCAGTCAGTCGACAGTGGCCTCTGGTGGATTTATGTGAGACAGGCAAGCGAGAATGGCACTCGTGAGAGAAATTTGATATGTAAAAAAGCGTAGACTCTAGTGGATTTATGCAAGAACAGCACGCGCAAATGGTACTAGCGAGAGAAATTTGAGATCTCAAAAAGTGTACACATCGGCCACTGGTCGAGTCCTGAAAACAAAAACTGCAAAAAAACATAGCTTCTAGGACATATTTGGCGCTCTCCAGAAATATACATATAGCGGTAAGTTTTTAGAATGAGTCTGGGTAGCAACAATTTTACGTGTGTGTGTGTGTGTGTGCGTGCGTGCGTGCGTGCGTGTGTGTGTTGGTGTATTGATGCATACATTAAAAAGCCATATGCTTTTTTTTATTAATCAATAATATAAGTTCGTAACAAATTATCAACTTGTAAAACATTTGCTTTCTTGTAGTGTTTACATCTTTAGATTTAGATTCCTTTTTACTATCCAATCAGCAACTGACCAATAAAATCAAATCCGGTCCAACTTTTCTTTTTTTCCAGTAAGTCATTGATTTAAGTGATTATTTTAAGCCATATGTAAAAATATTGATTTAAAATTTAACATTTTTAAATGGTTTAAAATGATTGATTTTGTGCATTATATATATATATATATATATGTTCAGAGATGCTCTTCTGCAGACCTCGGTTGTAAAAAGTGGTTATTTGAGTTACTGTTGCCTTTCTATCATCTTAAACCAGTCTGTCCATTCTCCTCTGACCTCAGGCATCAACAAGGCATTTGCGCCAACAGAACTGCCGCTCACTGGATATTTTCTCTTTTTCAGACCATTCTCTGTAAACCCTAGAGATGGTTGTGCATGAAAATCCCAGTAGATCAGCAGTTTCTGAAATACTCACACCAGCCCGTTTGGCACCAACAACCATGCCATGTTGAAAGTCACTTAAATCAACTTTCTTCGCCATTCTGAGGCTCGGTTTGAACTGTTGTCATCAATGTCATCAATTAGTTGCTGCCATGTGTCTGGCGGATTAGAAATTTGCATTAACAAGCAGTTGGACAGGTGTACCTAATAAAGTGGCCAGTGAGTGTATATACACAAAACACACAATTTGCACCTTTAGTGCTTTTACTTCCCAGAAAAAAAAAATAATAATAAGCAATCAGCATAAACAAACAAAACATCTTGCTGACTGTTAAAGCACAAACCCACTGTAATTTCACAAAACGTATGAATACAAAATAATTATAATAATACTGTCTCCTACAATTTTGCCTATTGTTTAAACCTTTGCATTGTCATTAAACTGTTGATTCTATGACAAAACAAGCACAGTTTGATTTCCACACCGACAACACGGGTGACACAAGTTTCACGTCTGATTGACAAACCAAATTGTAGCTTGAAGGCAACAATCTGGAACAGACAGCACCAGCACTCCATCAGTTATTCATTTGCAGTTAGATTTTAACCCAACAGGCAAAAAAGCACTATTTTCAAGTATCCTGTTTTTGTGGCTTTTCACAGATATTCTTTTCAGATTTTCAATGTTCACACCACAGTGTTCCAACCATTCTCTGTCGCTCTGCTCTGTTAATTAAACACAATTAATTACACGGTTTCAAATCAATCACTTTTAGAAAGGCTGCTTTGGCCAGTCAGTCAATCGTAGAGCGCAGACAGATGGAGACTGGAGAGTTAAACACACGTCAAGCAATAAAGGCAGCACAGAGAGGCCTATTATCCCTGCTTCTATTCACTTTCTCCACCAGCATCTTTGGGACAGCAAGGGTATCGCCAGCAGCGGATGCTGTCACATGCTCAAACAGCAGCTCCTTAACTTCCACTAATAACCAAAGTCAAGGGAAACACTTTGCTGTTCTTGTCTGGATTTTCATCTGTGCTACTGTGGCTGTTAAATCAAGAAAGACTCAGAGAGCCAGTGTGTTTGGAATGGGTAAGACCGTGATAAATCTAATATGACAGGCCAATAAGACAAAAGCATATTTTTTTGAGTTGATTGTAATTCAGAAGAAAGGATAACATTAATCATTATGTACCTGTAATTCTGTTGGAGGGGGAATATAGATCTTATATGTCAGTGTGAGTTTGATCATCTCCAGGTTTTTTTCCCCCTCCTTATATTACTTAAAGCAAGCAATCTCTTCGTTAAGGTAGAGTATTCCTTTAGGAGTTCAGACAAGCTGAAGGAAGCAAAGCGATAAAATGTTATATGAATGTTTGACTAACATTGCTATTAGGTTATGAAAGTTCAAAACATTTCTAGGTCAAAAAAGTTTTCTTGGTAATGATCAGCGTGTTACTTTTAAATCTCCTATGGACATAAAAAATAGAACAAACGACAAAAACATTTCAGAAGTTTTTGTTCTAATATTTTAAGAACATTATTTAAGAACAGGTAACCATTGAAAAAAAACTGTTAATAATGTTACTAGAAGAACATTTGGTTACTTTGTTTTGATGAACCTCTTCAGATATTCTGCTCATTTCAACTAATTGCTAACTAAAGGCTATTTCACACTGAACACGGCACAAAAAAACAAAGCAAATCACAGACAAAAGTTGGTTAATTTAATTTAAGTTTGGTGATCAAGAGTCAATATTGGTACAATATCAGAAACAAAAACTAACACAAATCTATAGACTATTGACCTTATTCTTCAATGCGGAAGTGCGCTCATTTTTGCGATTGTTTTAGAACTTCCGATTCAGCTGCCTATGGGAGAAATGACTAGGAATAATAAACAGCTAAAAAACGGTCAAACTACTCGCTCTACAAACAAGTGTTTGCATGACTATACAGACAAATTAGAATAATATATTTAAAAATATCAGTTTGCAACATCAAGCAACAGAAAGAGCTGTTTTTAACATAAAAATGAATGGAAGTGAATGAGACCGAAAGTCTCGAGCCAAAATAATTCAAATGGCTGCGCCCATTCGTATGCAGAGAATAAGGTGAATACTGTAGCCTCTTTACTAAACTCCTCAATCATAATACTGTAGATGCATTTGTTTTATTGCTTTAATAGCCTGAATGCTAGCTGTTTAACATTTCAATTGCTGCATACACATACAATTGAAGTCAGAATTGTTAGCCCACCTCAATTATTAAAGCCCCCGTTTATTTTTTCACCAATTTCTGTTTAACGGAGAGAACATTTTTTCAACACATTTCTACACATAATAGTTTTAGTAACTCATCCCTAATAACTGATTTATTTTATCTTTATCATGATGACAGTAAATAATATTTTACTTGATATTTTTCAAGACACACTATACAGCTTAAAGGGACATTTAAAGGCTTAAGTTTCAGTTAGTTTTGTATGTACACAATACAGTTTCAGTTAATTTTGTATGTACACAATACAGTTTCAGCTAGTTTTGTATGTACACAATAGAGTTTCAGTTAGTTTTCTAAGTACACGATACAGTTTCAGTTAGTTTTTTATGTACACAATACAGTTTCAGTTAGTTTTCTAAGTACACAATACAGTTTCAGTTAGTTTTGTATGTACACAATACAGTTTCAGTTAGTTTTCTAAGTACACAATACAGTTTCAGTTAGTTTTGTATGTACACAATACAGTTTCAGTTAGTTTTCTAAGTACACAATACAGTTTCAGTTAGTTTTGTATGTACACAATACAGTTTCAGTTAGTTTTGTATGTACACAATACAGTTTCAGTTAGTTTTGTATGTACACAATACAGTTTCAGCTAGTTTTGTATGTACACAATACAGTTTCAGTTAGTTTTCTAAGTACACAATACAGTTTCAGTTAGTTTTGTATGTACACAATACAGTTTCAGTTAGTTTTCTAAGTACACAATACAGTTTCAGTTAGTTTTGTATGTACACAATACAGTTTCAGTTAGTTTTGTATGTACACAATACAGTTTCAGCTAGTTTTTTATGTACACAATACAGTTTCAGTTAGTTCTAGTTTTTAAAAAAAACTAGTTTTTATTTTTATTTCAGTTAACAAAAATGTTTTTAAATTTTATCTTTTGATTTTTTTCATTTATTTTTGTTAACTATAATAACCTTGGTCAGTGTTCAAACTTTAAACAGAACAATCCCTTTTTTGTATTACTCATATTTTATATCAGTAATTGTATGAACAAAATTTATATATTTAATTCAATTACATCTCATTTATTAATCAAACTTATTTAAATGTTCAGTGTTTTTAGGGATAATGACAACACAGACTTATTGGCAAAATGGGCCCAGGGCAAAAATTTTTAAGAACTGAAAAACATAGGGCACATGACGGCTGCATTTTGTGTTGAAATTAAATGCTACGGGGCGGTACCGCTGACTGCTTACCTCCATATGGATGGCTTTTTCAGCATGCCTGGTTTGCTCAGTACTGTAGCTCACTGTAATTAGAACCAACCTTGGGAGGCAGAGCAGAATAGACTGGGACTGGTTTGAGTCCAGCAAGGGACGGTTCCAGAAACACGCTAAATGAAACATAATAAAAAAAGGTGATGATTTTGTGGCTGTGATAGCTTTTTTTTCTTCAAGTTTGCTTTTGAAAACACTATCGGCTGGGTTTACGGGAGGGGGTGGGTGAGTCATTCGACATCAAACCGACCAGCTTCTCTCACAGACATATTTGAGATTTTAAAAATGTACACTGCAGCTTTATTGTAGATTTGTAAAAACAAAACTGCAAGAAGACATAGTGCAGGGTACATATGTTTTGGTTCTCAAATAGATATCCTTTGGCAACTATTTGTCCAATGATCCTGGGTTGGATAATGAGTGTATGCTGACCTACAATAACCTCTGACTGGCTACTTCAGTAGATGTGTTATTCTCAAAGGAGACCTATTACAGTATAAGCAAATGGTATGTTTGATAAATTATAAATCATAAAACAATGATAAGTTTCCATTCCTGCACCAATAACCAGATGACCATAAACAATTGCACTTATTATTTTTCCGTTTAAATTCCATGTGCGAGCATAAGTGTCTAATAAAATATAAACTATGCATCTGTTTTTACTTTAGGTTTAGGCTATATCTAGAAACAAACACTTGCTTTACAAGAAAAGTCTCTTGTGAACACTTATGGTGTCTATCTGTGATCTAGATCTGCCAGTTTCAGACCACCTACTGAATTTTTTCACACATAATCATGCACTCAAAATGGTATGAACCATTTAGGGGTGGCCAAAAATGTATATAATTATATTTTCTCTTATTTTTGTTAATAATATAACCATTTAAGACACAGACAATAGAAAACCATTTTCCATTGTTTAAAAGGCTGTCCCACCACAAATCTTGATTTGACATCATTCAGGGGGAATATCAAGCATTAATTACCCCCTCTGCCTATAGTCTATAGTCCAGAATGTTAAAAGGGGCAATCAAAATGACTGAACATGTATTCATAACTTTAAGAGAACATTGTCAGAATGTTAGCCAAGAAATTATGTAAAATATTCGTCCAAACATTCTTCACACATACATTTGAGAGAGGGAGAGAGAGGAGGAGAGAGAGAGACGAGAGAAGAGAGAAGAGAGAGAGAGAGAGAGAGAGAGAGAGAGAGAGAGAGAGAGAGAGAGAGAGAGAGAGAGCACACTGGTTAGACTTGTTGAATTATTCCCTACCAGCTTGAATGTAAATCTTCCCAATTATCTAAGAACATGGGGACAGTGCAGAGCAGGTCATTTCCATTTACAGGCATCTGATTGGGTCAGAGCTCAGCTGTGGGACATGAGTAGAGGTGGAAGAGGATACAAAGAAGCTTTAATGAACTGATTGCTAAACAGTAGATGGTTGACCGGATAGCTCCCATTCATTCCAAAAGTGACATTGAGCCATGATGGGATGCAACAAAAATTCTTTCCAGAACATGTCAGCTACTCATTTGAGATAAAGTAAATGTTTCTGAGACAGGGGCATTAGGATGGGACATGAAAATGTTTGGCTTCAGATGGTTTCGGACACACGATATCCAAGGGTGACTTTCTCTGGTGAATATGTATTGTGAGTTATTAGCCAATTAGCTGAGCACCAAAGGCATTAGCATTCAGGAGTTTTCAGCCCTGTCAGATTGGTGAGCTCTCTCAGCCTCTCCTCACTGCCACCCTGCTGCTGTTCTGAGCCTCAGCCGTAGCCTGGGGCCATCATTACCCATGCCACCCCAAAGCAGCCACTGACAAGCCTGTTTGAGGTGCTGTGCTTTCCGTTCCCCCACAGTGCTCCATGTTGTCATCACCGGGCTGCTCCGTTCTGAATAGCAGGGGTTCCCTTTGCTTCAACTCTCTGTCAGAAAACTCACTGTCAGTCCCTGCTTCTTCAGTGACCTCCACATTACTAGTTATATTATATTATATTATATTATATTATATTATATTATATTATATTATATTATATTATATTATAATAAGTGAATGTATATATGTGATCCTGGACCACAAAACCAATATTATGTAGCACAGGTATATATTTGATAATAGGCAAAATTGTACTCCATGGGTCAAAATTATAGGTTTTTATTTTATGTCAAAATATTTGAATATTAGGTGTTATTAACATCATATTTCATGTAAATTTTTGTAAATTCCCTACTGTAAATATATGAAAACTTTTCTGTAATAATTATAATTATAATTTTTGATATGTAATAGGTATAAGCTAATGAAAACATCCAGCTGAGGTTTAAATCTAAAAGTGTAGCATGTTTAAAACTATTGATTCTTTAGCAAAATATTTGACTCAGAGTCGAATAAACTAGTCGAGTTGGGTTCGAATCTTTTGCTTGATCGCATCAACGTCGATACGGTACATCACCAAATATGTACTTCCAGTTCCGTTAAAATGTGAACACGCTTTTCCTCCACACACTAGCAGATCATGACGCAAAGATGATGATCACTGACAGATGGAGATTCGGCTGCGGGCAGGGCTGGAGCAAACTGAACTGGAGCTCTAGGCAAAAAATGAAAGTGCCGCCCTCAAACCGAAAGTGAAAACGAGAGATGGGGGTGTAATTGTGCGTACGACAGCGAGGACCGGGGTGGTGGGTGGATTGTCGCGGATTCTGCCCTCTTTATTCTGCTGCCCTAGGCGGCCGCCTGGGTCGCCTCTATAGACGCGCCAGCCCTGGCTGCGGGAAATAAAGGGTTGAAGTTCATTTTCACAACAATACCACAGTATAGCCAACCGTGTGCTGTGTTTGTTCCTGTCATTTTTCTGATTATTGAAACAACCTACGCTGCAGTGTGGGATTTGCCGGCCGTTTGCTATTGAAGGAGCAGCAGAGACTATGGGACTTTGTCAGACTTTGGCTGGGACTTAGTCAGTAACTGTTACAGTTCAAATGGACCAGTTTCTTCTTCCTTCGGATTATAACATGTAAGTGTGATTAAAATTGTTGCCTGGTTTTGTGTAGTTTGCAAAATATGTGTTTAATTGTGTGTTGTAACTTGTAATCGCTCAGTGTGGCTTGTGATCACGTATCTATTATAGATCAGTGCTTGTACTGTATCTCTCAGGTTAAATCTTTATGCGGCTGTTTAAATATCACATCCAAAACTACTTTAAAATGTGACGCGTGCTTCTTCCTTTAGCGATTTTAAGTGCGTTTTTGAACTGGCGATCCTCTGCTGTTTGCCTTTGCTATGGCCACCATCAGTTGTTCCTCACACGCGCAGCACGGTCTACTTTTGCCACCGTGTGGATTAATACTGAATGTGTTAATTATTTGGGGTTAGGGTTAAGAGTAGAGCAATATGCTGGTCTTTAACTGCATTAATTTATTGCATTCCCACATTGGGCTCTTATATACTCTCTGGCTGCTATTTCGAGGTGGGCTTTTCTCTCTGTCTCACTGTCGCTGGGATAATTAGGTAAAAAATAAATGCATATTATAAGACAATAAAAATGTTTTTTGACTTTGCACACATATCAGCATTTTGTTGGAGACCCCTAAAACCAAAATATGACCTTTTTTAATGCAAAATAGGGGCTCTTTAAGACAATTTTAAAGGCGATTTTCTCATGATTGATGGATTATTCATTCATTCATTCATTCATTCTCCAAATTTCAGATTTCCATAACAAACCACAGGATACTTTAGCATTTCCCATCAAGCAAATTCCTCGTGTCAGCCCAATGATTGATTGGCAACGTCACTGACCAGAACAAAAGGTAACAGTAAATCACCAAAAAGTTTGATTTTGACCACCGTAATACACGAAGAAGAATTCGCCATTCTCGCTATAATATGGATTTACTTTCATCAGCCAGAAACCAGCTTTACAGCTCCGTGAATGTAGGTGATGTCACTTAGGCCCAATCCCAATTCTATTTTTGTACCCCTACCCCTTCCTCTTGGCCCAAAACTCAACATTTAAAAACGTACCCCTAAGAAATGGGACAACACTACAACTACGGCACACATCATCATTTCATCGCGATCTCTTGCTTCATATGAGATCAGACGGTCGCGACTGCTGTAGTTATTCCAGTTGCGTTATTTTTTGGTATTTATCTTCAGGAAATCGCTGAAGGTAACAATATCATGTTATCATAACAATACAATGTGGCAATAAGATCGTAAATGTTCTGTGCATTTACATCGGGGCCATTTTCATTTATGCAAACAAAAAGAACATAGACAAAATACTAGACCCTAAAAAGCTCATTCACAGCCACTAGACTTTCTGACAGGGTATATCAGATGTGAAAGTATGTTGTGGAACTGCTATACAGGAGTTATTATTAGGGATTATATATAAAAAAATAGTGATTTTTATTTTAGCGGTTTTTTTTTTACGCATGACTGTAAAACACGAGTTTCCCCTTAGCCCTACGCCTTCAAGCTAAAGAGAATTGGGACACCCCTAACCCTTCACGTGAACACAAAATAAATGGTTGGGGTAAGCGGAAAGGCTAAGCAGTAGATTTGGGAATGGGTCTTAATAATCCACGATCAGTAAATGTAGCTTGCGTGGACACTACTGTGCTACTTGTTTAAAATAATAGCTTCACTACTGAAAAGCTATTTGATTTAAAAAGTAGTGACATTGCTGCCACTCTACTGAGAAATGTAGTTAGCTACTAGTGTCACTAGTAGCTAGTTGGGCCACTGCCCAACACTACCATACACCAATGAATCCCCAATGCTAACATGTGATCTCATTCGTTCATTTTCTTGTCGGCTTAATCCCTTTATTAATCTGGGGTCGCCACAGCGGAATGAACCGCCAACTTATCCAGCACATTTTTACGCAGCGGATGCCCTTCCAGCCGCAACCCATCTCTGGGAAACATCCACACACTCATACACAACGGACAATTTAGTCTACACAATTCACCTGTACCATATGTCTTTGGACTGTGGGGGAAACCGGAGACACGCCAACACAGGGAGAACATGCAAACTCAACACAGAAACGGCAACTGACCCAGCCGAGGTTTGAACCTGCGACCCAGCGACCTTCTTGCTGTGAGGCGACAGCACTATCTACTGTGTCGCCCAACATGTGGTCTATAAATCACAATTAAAAAAAGGTTACTCAGGGCTGCATATCTTGCATCAATAAATCATTTATATATATATATATATATATATATATATATATATATATATATATATATATATATATATATATATATATATATATATATATATATATATATAAACATAACTGTTAGGAAAAAACTAATAAAAAGAAAAATTACTTACTGTATTCGGCGTCATAGTGGCTAAATGGTTAGCATGGTTGCCTTACAGCAAAAATATCACTGGCTCAAGTCCCTGCTAGACCAGAAGATCTTTCTCTTGCATGTTCTCTCCGTGTGTGCGTCTGTTTCCTCTGGGTGCTCTAGTTCCCCCCAAAATCTAATGACTTGCAGTGTATGTTTATTGAATAAACTATTGTGCATAAAGTGTGAATGGGTGAATGTGTGGGAGTTTCCCAGCACTCAGTGTTGTACTCCTAGGGCTGGGTTGCGGCTGGAAGGGCATACCATGCGCTGTGTAAAACAATTGCTAGAGTAATTGGTGGTTCATTCCACTGCAGGGTAATAAAGCAGGAAACCAAATGAAAGTGAGTGTTTACTGTATTTTTGAATATGTGTTAATATTTATGATTTCATATTTTAGTTTAAACCTTTTTAGTGCTTAAGAGATATTTATTTTTATTACCAATACGATACTTCTTAATATATTTTCAAATAATGTATACTTTATTGGTGGTTCATTCCGCTGTGGCGACCCCTGATACATCAGGTACTAAGCCGAAGGAAAATTAATGACTGAATGAATGTATAATTCATTTATTATTCTAATATATACACAGATATACACACAAGATTACAACTGCTGGTGTATCAACCTGCACTGTATTCCCTTCACTAATTCACACACTGTCTTTCTGGAACACAAACACAGACAACCGGAGTGACACAAACAATGCTGCTGAACTGTAAATTATCACGTAGATGTTTCTCATTAACGCAATAATCCTTTCAGCAATGTCACTTTAGCAGCTCGTACTTACTTTCCCCGCTCTATCTTTCTCTCTCTCTCCCTCTATCTTTCCAAGTAAACAAACTTGGCACCCATGGAGCAGAATGCACGTTAAAGCCTGCGTCTGATGTGTAAATTGTCTCACAGTGAATAGCTGAACTATTGTTGGTGGAACTATTTATTTCATGCGGGCCTATATGAAACTGAAGAGACAAATCTGCCTGGTGGATCAAACAGGAACAGGGATGCATCAGCGAGAAACATAACACACAGCTTGGAATAAACATAATTTACATGGGATAAAAAAGAGGTATGATTTGCATGCAACAGAAAAACAAATCTATCATTAACGGTGCAGCTCATCAGTAAGTAGGGGGTATAAGATCCACGTTGACACTTCAAGGTCTGTGAGTGAGACACTCTAAGACACTCTCCTACTCATGCTGACTTGAAACAAACTCCACAGTGTGTCTGTTCCAACATTCCCTATTCAGCGTGATCAAAGCAGGACCTGACCCTCAATCCTCATGGCCTCTTTAAAAGATTTTGCACAAAGGCAGGGTGAGAACCTTCCACATGCAGAGTTATAGGCAAACTTTCAGCAATGCGCAGACTCCAAAGCACCAGAACATTACATTATGACAGCCATCATTCAATCAATAATTAAGTTTCTTTTCGGCGTAGTCCCTTTATTAATCAGGGGTCACCACAGTGGAATGAACGGCCAACTTACACAGCATATGTTTTACATAGCGGATACCCATCCAGTCACAACCCAACACTGGGAAACACCCATACACACTCTTTCACACACATACACTACAGACAATTTAGATTATTCAATTCACCTATAGCACATGCTTTTGGACTGTGGGGGAAACTAGAGCACCCGAAGAAACCGTGACGCATGCAGTGGTGTAAAGTAACTAATTACAAATACTCAAATTACTGTAATTGAGTAGTTTTTCTCAGGAATTGTAATTTACTGAGTAGTTTTAAAAATGTGTACTTTTACTTTTTCTTGAGTACATTTTTAGTGCAGTATCTGTACTTTTACTCCACTACTTTCTTTCAACCTGCAGTCACTACTTTTTTTTTTTTGTGTCTTTGGGGATTAGAAAAATCAGTCCTGAGATTCCTGTCCAATCAAATCGCACATACCGTAGAAGGTAAATCGCATCATATTGAATTACCTCAAGACGTGTGCACTTTATAATTGCAGCAAACTGTTTGGAAGTATTAAAAGTGTCCATGAAGATGTTCAAAATCTTTACAAACATTGACCCAGAGACTGTTTAGATGCATGTCACTGATGAGAATTCAATTCAATTCAATTCATCTTTATCTTTATCTTTTGTATAGCGCTTATACAATGTAGATTGTGTCAAAGCAGCTTCACATGGAAGATTATAGTGAATTGAAACAGTGTCAGTTCAGTTTTCAGAGATTAAGTTCAGTTCAGTTTAGCTCAGTTCAGTGTGGGTTAATAATCACTACTGAGAGTCCAAACACTGAATAGCAAATCCATCGATGCGCAGCTCTACAGATCCCGAACCATGCAAGCCAGTGGCGACAGCGGCGAGGAAAAAACTTCACCAATTGGCGAAAGCGAAGATTTTAAAAAACCTCGAGAGAAACCTGGCTCAGTTGGGCACGACCATTTCCCCTATGGCCAAACGTCTTGTGCAGAGCTGCAGTCTAGGCGCAGGAAGCTGGACCTCAGCGAAGACTCGTCTGTCCTTGG
Source organism: Danio kyathit (assembly GCA_903798195.1). Classification (NCBI taxonomy): domain Eukaryota; kingdom Metazoa; phylum Chordata; class Actinopteri; order Cypriniformes; family Danionidae; genus Danio; species Danio kyathit. Next base: position 57,075,295 of record LR812525.1, read on the forward strand.
AGCATCACAGGAGTCAGTCATGCTCTCGCTCCAGCTGCTCAGGATACGGCCTGGTCCAGAACACCTTGGGATCATCTCGTCGCTGGTCTTGGATCGCGTCAGTGGCACTGCATAGTCTGAGGGCCTCGAGATGAGTACCCCCAGGTGGAAATACAGAATAAGGAGAATAATTAGCGTAGCTGCTGTTCATAGTGTATATAAACAAGAAGCAAAATTCCGCGTGGGGCACACTCATGCGTCATACCACTATGTACTGCACTGAGTGTATGCTTTGCTAAAAAGATCTTTAATTTAGTTTTGAACTGTGAAAGTGTGTCTGAGCCTCGGACATTATCAGGGAGGCTATTCCAGAGTTTAGGGGCCATAAATGAGAAGGCTTGACCTCCTTTGCTCGATTTTGCTATTCTAGGTACTACTAGAAGCCCTGAGTTTTGAGATCGTAAAGAGCGGGTTGGGTTCTAGCGAGATAGGAGGTTGGTTAGATAAACAGGAGCTAGATTATTTAAGGCTTTATAGGTAAGAAGCAATATTTTAAATTCAATGCGAAACTCAACAGGCAGCCAGTGTAAGGAGGATAAAATTGGGGTGATATGATCATATTATTATTGTACCATGGTGTAGTTTTATTCTCTCTAGCCTTTTTTAATTTGATGGGTGCCACCGTATTTGGTGTGCTAGTATGGCATCCATACTGCTGGTTACTACGTCAAGGTCATTTGCGTTTGCGGGTGCATTTTGAAATAAAGAAAGATCAGGAAAGTTACTTAAGAATTCATCCTTGGTGGACGGAACGATAGTCCTACCAGGGTGGTATATTGGTGCAGATCTGCTAATTTCAGGTAAACGCAGCTTATATAGTAAAAGGTAGTGGTCTGTAATATCATCACTTTGTGGTATAATGTCTACATCAAAGACCTCAATTCCATAAGACAATATTAGATTTAATGTATGCTTTAAGCGATGGGTTGGACCAACAGCGTTTTGTTTATCCCAAGTGAATGAAGTAGATCCATAAAGGCTAGCCCTAGTGTATCATTGGCATCATCTACGTGGATGTTAAAGTCTCCTACAATTAGTATTTTATCAGTTTTAACTAGTAAGTCAGAAATAAAATCAGAAAACTCTTTTAGAAAATTGACATAGGGTCCTGGGGGTCTATATATGGTGATTATAGCGAGAGATATCATAGGTTGTTTCATAATATCCGGAACCATAATATTAAGAGCCAATACTTCAAAAGAGTTAAACATAAGTCCATTTCTCTGATTAACATTAAGAAAATCAGATTGATGCAACTGCACCACCACGAACAGAACAGTGCTTGTGTTTTACATTCATGCGTAAAAAAAGGTTTTATAAATTAAAAAAGTTACATTTTGTTATCTATAATCCATAATAATAACTCCTGTACAGCAGTCCCACAACATTCTGTCACTCAGTGATACTCAAATACCCTGTCAGAAAAGTCTAGTGGTGGGGAATGACCTTTTTACAGTGTCTGGTATAATGTTAATATTGTTTTCTTGTGTTTACATGAATGAATATGACCACGGTGTAAATGCACAGTACTTTATTGCCACATTATACCGTTATGATAACATGATATCATTGCCTTCAGTGATTTCCTGAAGATAAACACCAAAAAATAACACAACTGGAATAACTACAGCAGTCGCCATCGTCAATCTTATATGAAGTAAGAGATCGCAATGACATATGATGATGTGTGCAGGTGTTGTAGTGCTGTCCCATTTTTTAGAGGGAATTTTGAAGCCCTTCCCCTTCACACTCTGTTGCAAGGGCCAAGGGGAAGGGGATTGGGCCTTAATCATCACCAATATAATAAAAGGGACCATCTTGTTTAAACAAATTTCTGGGTTAAATTTTAGTTTAACACATAACAGTAACTATAAAAAGTTGTATTTCTGGACTGAATGTGGCATACTTTGAGTTTTGATATTTGGGCTAGGTTATTGAGCTATAATAAAGACGGCTCACATCATAGCATGAAAAGCCACCAACTGCCATATTGCTATTCAGATGCATTCTATTGAATCTATAGAATATGATCCTTTTTTTAATGAAAATAATATTAATTCAATCATTCCTATAGTGAATATCAGTTTAACAGCAGATAATAAATTCAGTATGCTGACAACTAAACTAAAGCATTACAAATATAATTTAAAAAGCCATAATCAATATAGATTTATGTTTTTTGCCATTTTAAAAATGCCCCATTTTACATTATGCAGATATGTAACAAAGCTCGGTACTGAGGGTCCCTCATGGATAACTGCTGCCAAACGGTAACATAAATGTGCATTGTCTTCATCCCACTTTTAATCCTTACTGTGCTGCTTTTGGGACCTGAGATCAGTGTGGTGTGCAGGTGTCTCATTACCACTCGTACCACCAGCCTTGCTCTGCTGCCATGGTTCTTGGCTCCGTTCCACATGTCACAGCAAGGTACGCACATACGGTACAACCTCATTCACATTGTGCAATTGACCCTTAGCAAGACCCTTCCACACTTGGCACGTCCAACAAGCCTTTGCTACTAGCCATGGTGCCCCAACTGTCAATTTATGTAATGAATAATTTCTGAAAAAAAGGCACGTAGTTTGAAGACAGAATTAAGTAAAGAATACTGTTAGAAATCGGCATTTGAAAGAAATAAAGTAAACTAAATAAAGATCAAAGATATAGCTTACAGGTCAAAGGACAAAAACATCTGCCAAATAACATAGTGAAAGAGACAATAACAACAGGTGAATCCTCCAGATATCAATGATGACTGACAATGACAATTGTATTTAAAGTTGAAGTCAACAGCAGTTGATTGTCTGCAGCAGGGGTGCCCAAAATTGGTCCTGGAGGACCGGTGTCTTGCATAGTTTACCTCTAACCCCAATTATACACACCTGACCCAGGTAATCAAGCTCTTACTGGGCTTGCTAGAAACATCCTGGCAAGTGTGTTAAGGCAAGTTTGAGCTAAACTCTGCAGGACACCAGCCCTTCAGAACCGAGTTTGGGCATTCCTGGTCTACAGAACAAACCACTTATACAATTCTTGCTGAATTAACCCAACAAAGGTGCTTGCAGCTCTGTAAGTTCATAAACTCCTCTAGAAACTATACCTGGATGATGGAAGCTTTCAGTAGTGCTTCAGACTGAGCTGAGCCCAGTTTGATAAACTGCTGTCTGGTGTCGACAAAAGGATTTTCTCCCGGGACACCAACCACAGGCACTACGTCATAATCATGCCCCTACAAGAGCAAGCTCCTGATTGGTTAATGCGGCGCGAATGTCCGCTGAAGTTCAGATTTTCCAACTCGAGCGATTCACGCGTTAAACGTGTCAAACGCGCAAAACGCTCAACTCGCACCGATTCATTCACGCAAATTCATTTGTGCTGCCTCATTCGCACGTATCATGCCACAGGATGTCTATTTGCGTCTTTGCATTGACTTAACAAACACTCACACTTGATGCTTCTTCCGCATCTGGTGTCAACGCAGCATAAGTGTTATGAAGCAGTTCTGACAATGAAGTTGAGGATCTAAATGCATCATCTTTATTGACAAGAGTACTTAGGCAGGCAATGGTCAATAACAGGAGCACCAGGTTCATAAAAGGCAATCCAAAACAGTAGTTTTGGCAAAGAGATACTGTAGGCCCAGGCAGCTAACAACAAGAAACTAAACAAAGCAAGAGTCAGGAAACATGGAAAGTCAAAAGAAGGAAAACGCTTCATAGTGTACAAAACAAGACTCAGCAAAGTGTGTGTGTGTGTGTGTGTGTGTGTGTGTGTGTGTGTGTGTGTGTGTGTGTGTGTGTGTGTGTGTGTGTGTGTGTGTGTGTGTGTGTGTGTGTGTGTGTTGTTTATATGGTTCATCTGATTAGTCCATTATGAGTTTCCAGCTGTGTGAGTGCAATCAGGGAGAGAACTGGAACAGGTGTGTGCAAAGTGCATGATGGAATATGTAGTCCGGTTTAGTGGCTGATGTGATGTGTAGTGTGTCTGGTGGGCACTCAACTTGGTGACTGTGGCAATGAGCTAACAAAATCATATGGTTAGTTTTTATTTAATTTGTACTTTAATTTGTATACTAGCTTGAAAAACATCTAGTAAAATAGTATGTACTGTCATCATGGCAAAGATAAAATAAATCAGTTATTAAACAAAAATCATGGAAAAATATACAGGGGGCTAATAATTCTGATTCAACTGTATTGACCTTATTCTTCACATTCATTATTTTACTTTTTATGCGTAGTCATAAACACTTGTTTGTAGAGCAAGTAAGTAGTTTGATCATTTTCTGCCGTTTATTAAACCTAGTCATTTCTCCCAAAGGCAACTGAATCGAAAGGTCTAAAACAATCGCAAAAACAAGCGCACTTAAAGAATAAGGTCAATATAGCACAATTTTTACAACTGTTGGCCAATGTGCTTTCCAACAAATCAACAGAAAGTAGTTTATACTTTATACTATACTAAAATAACGACCATAGCCAAATGCTTTTGAGAACAAAAAAGCAGGGTGTATGTCATCATTAGCATAGTGACAAAACTTGCTTTTTTCTCTGAATTTGAACATTCTTGAAAACATTTGGGAATAGAATATATTTAATGAATAAATAATAATGCATTCTGTGCCTGCTTGAGATGACGTGTCTTTATGCAAGCAGAAACGAGAAGTTTTAATGCGCAAAATCCATATAATTTGCAAATATTTGAGAAATGCAGTGAAGTTACAGATGGCTACTTTGTGTTCCCATTTACTTGAATCGTTTGCTTGGTTTCATCACTTTTGTTTTTGTTCTCACACTGTGATTTGTTGCTGAATCAGGCCAAATCGCACTGACATTAAACCGATGAGAGGCGATGTGTGTAACACACCAAACAAACAGACCTGAGAGATGCTCACTGACTGCCTAATGCTCCCCAGTGGTTGACCAATGGCATGGTGTGTCTCGATATTTATATGGTATAGTAGGGTCAACAAACACATTGGCACATTCACATGCATGTTCTAATAACAGAGGAAAACACTTCAAATGTATTTGGTCATTTTTGGTCATACAGACAAAAGACATCATTTGTAGATCTTTTATCTGTGGAAACTCACAATATCAACAAAACATGACGAAAACAAACTGGTTGCACTTTCTGCTATACCAGAGTTTTTCTGGAATAGATTTTTACATGGATTTTGTGTATTCCATTATCTGTCTGTGACAAATCCCATACAAGCACCTCTTAACAAATTTAAACTCAATTGTAAATCTACTAAATATACTCAATGATTTGTGGACAAACATAGCAATGTAATATCAGCATTTGGTCACGTCACCTGACAAACGAACTCCCCTTTCCTCTTTGAAAGAAAACAGTCACACCAAATCATCTCCCTCATACACTGTTTATTTGTGCATCAATAATAATTGAATTACATCTACCTTATGCATGCATATAATATATGTATATATACAGCGTGATTCAAAAAGAATACCACAACTTTGAAAATCTGTATTTAATCAAAGAAACATGATGACAACAGCGCTCCTTGTGACCAAATGAGCAATTTATGCAGCTTCCTTAAATTGATGACAGAAAAAGCTCCTTTTCTTCTTTGCAGAATTCTCTATTCAAATTATTTTTTTATTTTTTTATTTTTTATGGGTTGCAGCTAGAATTTGCAAAAACATATGCTGGATAAATTGGCAGTTTCAATTGTTTCAAACCAAATTTGTGGGTTAGTCCAAATTTGAACCAAATTTCTGTTGAAACAACCGATAATTTTTTAAGTCTGCATGAACCATAAACCGAAAGCTGTGACCGTTTATTTTCGTTATGTAATGCAGTTCCTACAGAAACTAAATATTAAATGAGAAAACAGTGAGCTTGGCTTGATTTTTTCTACTGTGACATGACTGGATGTACTGTAGCCAACGACTAGAATACACAAGACGTGTCACTTGTATAGTTTTGAATGGGGAAAAGTGTTACGGTCAATATGGCGAATGAAGCCCCGCCTACCAGTACAGCAGCTAGTCATCGATTGCTATAGACCAGGGGTCTCAAACTGCCGGCCATTTACGGTTTTTCACTCTGCACGGTACTGACCCCCCCCCCCCCCCCCCACCCCCCATCCTCCCATCTCACCACCCCCAACAAACACACTGGAATCTTAGTGAATACTTACTTTACAGAAATAAGAAATATATACACATAAAAGGTTAAACTTTCTATTTTAAAATGAACCAAGTGCACTTGAAAACAAAAGTTTTTTTTTGGTTTTGTGATCTGTATGAAATGAACGCAAGGTCCGTCCTGTCAAACGCACATAACATGACAACATGACAACTACTCAAATGCCCACAAACTTGAAAACAAAGAGTCGCTGTCATTTCTGGAGGAGGTTCACCATCAAGGCCAAGTTTCAAAACCTTGACACCATCATCTAAGCTTTTTCAGAGGCATAATAATCTTATTGTATGTAAACTTGACTTTCAAGAAAAGTTATAACTATTTCTCAAAAAATATCTCTCTCTTTATTCTGCTATTAAGCATAACAGAAACACATTTGATAATCCTAACTTACCTAAAAGAGAAAACGTTTAGTCACATTAACATCTGACTTTTTTTAATGGTTATGTGCCTTTTTAAACAGTGTATGTAAACTTCTGGTTTCAACCATATGTGTTAAAATTTAGGCTATTGTGTAGTCATCCTGAGAGATCACAAAGGCTTTCTATTTGGGCTATGGGTCTCTATTTAAGAACAGTTGCTACATACTATTGTTTTGGTAGCACTTTATTTTACAGTCATTTTGTGCATGGACATACTATGCTGTTGAATTACGAGGTGCAACACATACCCCTAAACCTCAACCCATGTAGCTTCCTTATAATATTTTTAAATTTATTTTTATGAATACTTTTTTGTTGTTTTTTGATAAACACTGAGTTGAATTGTTAAACAGAACTGGCAACCCTGTATTCAGGTTACCTGCACACCAGCATATCCCAGTGCCACACTCCCTTCCCGTTAAGCCTCAGGGAATGCAGTTACTTGTCTACTTGTGTGCTGCCATAATGAGACAATCAGTTTCTAATTGAACTATTTGTGCCTCAGCAATCATTACACCAATTAGTATCCTTCCAGCAAATATTCCACATCTATACCTACATCCCACTTTTAATTAAGACCTTGTTGGGTGCTATCAAGCTTTCTGCACATTAATCTGTCTGCATTACCATGTTTAACAAGAGTTTTGTGTCAGCAGATTACCTTGATTGGATGGAGGATAACAGCACTACGACCAAATTTGCTTTCCCCTAAAGCAATGTTCCGCGCGTTTCATTTATTTGTTTATTTATTTTAATGAGGAGTAAATTGCACAAATTGTATTTTTTTTTCTTTTTGGCAACAACAATAGGAAGATCCGCAAGCAGCAGCACTGTAATTTTTCACAACAGACACTTAAATAATAAATCAATAAGAGGTAGTCTTATGTAGTTTGCTTAGTCAGTATGTTTAAACGAACAGGCCTAGGCATTTCATTTTCTGTCTCTGCATTTCCGCTCTATCTTTATTTCAATGTTGCTTTCCAATTGCACTTTATTGATGGTGGGTAATTGATTTCGACAGCACACTGAACTCTACTTTACACCTCGTTCTTTAACATATCAAAAGCTTCATAACAACATCATCTTATTATTGGCACACAATAGAACCTATTTAACTGTACTTTTGTATTTGCAAACATTGGCCTCTCCGTTGGTGTTGTTAGATAGTCTTTATCAGAAATGGTTGGTATTGTAGCACTTTCTGTCATGCTGAAGGAATGAAGTCATTCAGGCGATGAATCATGTGCATCGTTTCATAAGGTAAGAGTCGGAGCCTGCTTGCCAGTTCAGTCAAGTCCCTGATCTCAGGTCAGCACGAACAGTCCGATAGATCGGTATTGTTTCAGCTTGGTTGAGTCTGTACTGGCCCGGATTACGACAGTAGCTCTTACAAGGTTCACTGGCATTCTTTTGTATTATCTGGCCCTGGGCGATGTGCACACAGACACACACACACATGTAGAAAGAGAAGTAAACAAATGTTGATTTGTGTTCAAAGGCGAACAGAGAGAAACAAAGATATGGTGCATGCACGCTCGGCTTCACATATTGCATTTTGCAGGGCTTATGAAGGCGATCCTCATGGGCACAAACAATGCACAGTGGTTTACCTTTTACAGACATGAACCCACACACACATGACTCTTCTTTCTCTCGATTCCTCTTTTGAGCCTCATTAGTACATACAGGGCCCCGTGTGTTATCTAGTAGGGTTGGCAGTACTGGGTCCTTGTCATGTTATCCCCATATAATCTGTGGCTGGAGACATTTGCAGTTCTGCACTGATTAAAGCTGGCCAGCAGGAAACCACCGCAATCCTCTTACGACTCTCACATTTCAGCAGGCCAAATCAGGCATGCTCCGAGCCCAACGACTCAAAGCAATCTCGCCACTTACTGAGGAAACCTCACCGCACTCTCTTTTCCTCTACAATACTCTGTCTCTTTTATTTAACATCAGTGTGAGAAAAACAAGGGTTTAGATTCGGTATGGAGAGTATGATGAGACCCTTCATATTGGGTTAAATTAAATGTCTGTGGATCTATTTATTAATTTATAAAAGTGCATTGCAAATGTAATTCATGTATGAATATTAAACACCTTCGTAATGAGTATGTATTTATTTTATACATTAGAATATTGTGCCTTTTTCACGGGGTCGGAAATATCGTTAATAAAAATACACAAATGAAATATTTTAAAAGAAAAAAAAGAAACAGTTTGCCTTATTTTTGATCTTTTTTTAATTTTTCACTAAGTGGTTCATTCCGCTCTGATGACCCCTGATAAATAAGAGACTAAGCCGAAGAAAAATGAATGAATGAATGAATTTTTCACTAAAGGAGAAAGGGAAATGGAGTAAAAATATGAGTCAAACTAAGTTTATTGTTTTTTTCAAACACATATTCCGAAACGGTCCCAATTTATATTGTCGCTTATACCTGTGAACTTACATGGTATTTAGATGTGTAAGTAGTATGTAACTACAGTGTATGTACACACTGGTACAGAGTATTTACTTGTGTATACTGGTGTAACTACACTCATGTAACAGCCAACTGAATAGTATGTGTAAGTACAAATGTGTAACAGGACATTGGTAACAACACTAGGAAAGTACACATCTGTAACAAGAATTATGTAAGTGCATTGTGTAACAACAATATGTACTTGCAGATGTTTTCCCACTTCCACACCTGTTTGCAGATCCATTTTGCCTCCTGTTGATCTGCTTCACCCCTTACCCATCCCTTCCTGCCCAGGGTCACACCTAGCCACCAACTTTGTCACTAGCCTACCCGAGGGCAACACCATAGTCCTCATGGTAGTGGACCACTTCTCCAAAGTGACCCATGTCATTCCACTTCTCAAGATCCTCTCAGCCAAAGAGACTGCTCAGATTTTGACAGCAATGGCTGATCACGTGTTCCGGATTCATGTCATGCTATTCAACAGGTTTGTCTTCCAGTTTTGGAGGAAATTCTATCATCAGAGGCCTCTGTGAGTCTATTATCTGGATTTCATCCCTATACCAATGGGCAGTCTGAGCGAGCAAATCAGAATGTGTAATGTGCTCTTAATTGCCTGGCATCCCAAAATTCTAACTGCTGGTGTCAACAACTATCCTCGGTCAAGTATGCTCATAATAGTCTAGCAGAGGAATGTCACCACTTCAGTGATCTGTTGGCTAACAGCCACCTCTGTATCCCTCACAGAAACCCAAAGCTGCAGGCTGTTGATCAACAGTGCCAGCACACCTGGAGGAAAGCTGAAGATGGACCAAAGCAGTGTTTGATTGTCATCAGAATCCAACACCCCACTATGTATATACAATCCTAAATCAGAAAAAGTTGGGACAGTATGGAAAACACAAGATAAAGAAGTAGTGATTTCCAAATTTACTTTGACTTGTATTTCATTGAAGATAATACTAACATAAAATATTTCATGTTTTGTCTGGTCACTTTCATTTCAGTTGTAAATATATATCATTTCCTGTCATTCAGACCTGCCATTACAAAAAAGTTAGGTCAAAAGCAAATTAGGGCTAGTAATCAGGTGAATTGGTTAAATAATGATGTGATCTAAAACAGGTGATGTCAACAGGTGATTGTAATTATGATTTGGTACAAAAGCAGCATCCAAGCAAGGTCTTTTAGAAGCAAAGATGGGCAGAGGATCACCAGTATGCCAACAAATAAATGAACATATTATTGAAATAATGTTCCTCAAAGCAAGATAGGAAGACATTCAAATATTTCACTTTCAACAGTGCAATACATAATTAAAAAATTCAAAGAATCTGGAGGCGCAGTGGGTAGCACATTTGCCTCACAGCAAGAAGGTTGCTGGTTCAAGCCTCGGCTGGGTCAGTTGGCATTTCTGTGTGGAGTTTGCATGTTCTCCCCGTGTTCGTGTGGGTTTCCTCCAGGTGCTCCGGTTTCCCCCACAAGTCCAAAGACATGTGGTATGGGTGAATTGGGTAGGCCAATAGTGTATGTGTGTGAATGAGTGTGTATGGATGTTTCCCAGAGATGGGTTGCAGTTGGAAGGGCATCCGCTGCGTAAAACATATGTTGTATAAGTTGGCGGTTCATTCCGCTGTGGCTACCCCAGATTAATAATGGGACTAAGCCGAAAAGAAAATGAATGAAAGAATCTGGAGATATTTCAGTGTGTAAAGCACAAAGTGTGCAAGCCTGAGCTGAACAACTGTGATTGCAGATCCCTCAAAGCTTACTGGAGGACCTTTTTGCCTTTTTTCCCCTCTTCAAAGCAGTTTTTGTTACTAGAGTTTATTTGTTTTTGTTTAGTTTTTTTTTTTTGTGAAAACATTTTGCGTTTACTCTTGAGACTGCCTTTCTGTTTGTCACCTAATACATTGTTTGTGACACCTGCACTTGTGTCCATTATGCTTGCACTGACACATTTGTGTTCAACAGAATAAAGAACGCAAAGATTTAAAACCACTTGAAGATGAGTAAATGGTCATTGATAAAAATATTTACTACACTATTTCCATCATGTTAGGCGTAAGAAAGGAGATAAGACAAGCAATGAGGTTCTAAATGTAGCAGAATACTTCAAAAACAAAACAAAAGGGAGTAAATAGTAGGGATGCAATGATTAACCAATTTCACTATTAACCGCAGTTTCAAGAGTTCACACTTAGATAATGCTTTACTATATTAGCTAGTTTGGCATGCTGTCCCGGGAGAGAACCCTGAGCTCAGAGATAGGTGAGCCCAAGGCTCCCGCCTGGTCAAATAAGCATTAGGAGGGATACGAGATCAGGTAGTTCTCGATAACCTCCCAAAGATGCTATTGGTTCGGGACAGCAGCCGTGTATTCGAAGAACGCCCCCCCAAAGTTAGAGAGAAGTGCTATATCCGGCTGCTGGATATAGTGGTAGAGGAAGAAGGAAAGAATAGATAGGTGTGAGAGAAGCAGACTCTGAGTCTTAGCCGCACCCTGTATGGTGAAGACTTCCGCTAGAGGTGATGAGCTCGAGGACCACCCCGGCTGGGGTTAGAGCTTGAGGGTGGGCCGGCCGGTGTCTTGCAGGACCTCAGGCTTGCTTGTCATCCTGGATAGTGCTGAGCTGGGGCTGAAGCTGCAGGGAAAGCGGTGCTCTGACTGAAGTTGAAGTTGTTTGTTGGTTGGTTGGTTGGTTGGTTCTTTCCATCTTGATAGCTAAATGGTGCAATGCTGTAGGAGCTTTTGGAGCTGGAGCGTTTGTAGCGGGAAGCTTTTTTCCAAAACGAAGATGAGAAATGAAGTTTAGGCTGGGTATTTATGTTAAATCTTAAATGATCCGATTGGATAGCTAGTGATTGGTGATAGGGATCAGCTGTAGTCAATCCTATCACGTGCTCTTCTCGAAATTAGTTTGTGAAACTTCACTTAATTTGTCACGGTTAATTAATTGTAAAGGCTTCTCAGCATTTTGTGTCAACATTAAGTGATTGTCTGTAAGGACAATATAAGACAGATTAGGTCATTGGTTAGAGGTGATTGTTCAGTTAAACTTAAGAGACTTGCTTTTGGACAATCAGTTTTTTTCATGGAATAAAATACCAGTGCATATCAGAGAGAGTACCACTTTTAATCATTTTAAAACTGTTCTTAAAATTTGGCTTAAACAAAATCAAATATGTAACCACTGATTTGATTTCATTTTATTGAAAATGATGTATTGCATGTATTGTATTGTAAGTGCATAATGTATTACTGTTTACTGTTAAATTTGTTACAACTTCCTGCCCAGGGACTACAGATGTAAATTAGCTTTATAGCTAACTCTGGAACAACATGTCATGTTGTACATTGTCCCTGTATAAATAAAATAAATAAACATTGTGTTTCTGCACAGAACAAAACTGCTGCAACTAAACAAAGTTACGGCAACTGTGCGCTAGTTTGAAGTTTTGAGCTTGTGCACCGAGACTAATACCCATGCACACTGGATTAACTATGGCTGAGGCTATTAACTAAGGGTCATTCACATATTGTGTCTTTGCGGACACAAGTTCATTATTTCCAATAAAGGTAAGTGGCTTGCGCTCGCATATTAGGATCGACGCACTCATGCTTTCCAAGCGCACATAGTTGAAAGAATGCCACAAACGCACCGCGAGTCACATGACAAGAATTGGACCGATCAGCTTCATGCTTTGTATGGATTATACATTTCTACTTCAAAGAGAAAAAAAAAATCTGATTTTAATTATTTAATTAATTTTTTTACCTTTCTATAATTATTTTCAGTGTAAAATTATTACTTATGTTTGAAGGAAAAACACTTTTTTTCACTTATTTTTATGTCCAAAGAGAACTATTGTTCTAGAAGACTATTGTTTGTTTTTATTATTATTTTGTGCTGTATTCAAATTTGAACATTTTAAATCTGTTTTCTTTTATCCTGGACCCCACGAAAGTGTCTAGACTGAAACGCCACAATCAGCCTCACCTGTTCATGCAACAAAATCATCTCAGCAGTCAGCACATGACCTGACGACAAAACAGCAACTACAAATGTGAACAGCGCTCATGTCTCACGGCATATCTAACAAGCTTACAGTATAAACTCCCAGAATCTGCAGCTATTATTCCCAGATGAATCATTTCTTCATCATGAGCGCTCATTCAGCTTGGCAGCAGAAAGCCAAAGCCTCAGTGGGAGTAAAGCATTGCAAAAAAGATCTCTGAACCTTTGACATAAAACTAACGGTGGAATAAACTGCGCACAACGGCAACCAACATTGCTGTAAAATGCAGCAGTTGGGTATTCTTTGATGCCGTTTCTCCTTAAGTGTGAAATATTAAGCCTGTGAAGCATACAGACATGTTATACACAGAGAGAATTTCGATTCACTGGAGAGGCGAACAGAACAGAAGCTCTTTTACCGCAGAGGGCCTGCAATTCACAAGCATCTAACAAGTGTGAAGAGTCATAGAGAATCAATGGAATATGGATCGTGTGCAGAGTGTATGAGGACTACGGCAGTACATCGATATGAAGTGCTTCGTTCTTCTTACGGCTCCGGATAGACTTTATAAGAGAGCCGCAACATCAAAGGAGGAAAACAAGCCATCAGGAGTAATGTAGACCAACAGTCTGTGAAACAGAGCAAAACATCAAAATCTCTAGAAAAGATGAAAGAAGCGGCAAAATATAAGGCCATCGTGGTAAATATGAGCAAATTGATGAAAGATATACATCACTTTTTTCCCCTTTGTCCTTGTTCAGCGATCTTTTTGTGGACTTGAAGAGAGACAATTTCACAGACAATGTTATGGACTGTTTTCGTGAAGGTCATGGTGGTTTGTTTCCTTTGTATTATAGCAAACTGCAATAAAGCTATTAGGTCCAAATGGATCAGTAGTTTTCTTTTCATGAAATGCAGTCCATGATAGCAACGAGTATCTTCAACTTTAGATCAATTATTAAAAGAGTTAGACTTGTATGTGATTATTTTTGCTGATTCATTTTTCAAGCTATATTTTTCTCTTCTCACTTTTAAATTGATCATAAAGACTGGTGTTGCTACTGTCCAAACTAACTATTAAATTTGTTTCTGTTAATTGAAATACATCTTAAATGGAGTAAGATATATTTTAAGAAAAAGACTTGATATTCAGAAAACTAGACTGTTAACAATTTCCTGTACACTAAAACATAACAAGTTAAGGTAACTCAAACTATTTGAGGAAACCGATTGCAACAAAACATTTAAGTTCAAAAACTAATCCTAATGAGTACTGTGAACTTAATCCATTTGAGTAAACAAAGTATTTTGAGCACAGTAAAACCCAATAAATAAAGGGAACTCAAACCAACTGAGTACTGTAAAACCTAAAAAGTTGAGGCAACTCAAATCGTTTGAGAAAACCGATTGGAACTTTACCATTTGAGTTAAAAAAATCTATATGAGTACTGTGAACTTACTCCTTTTAAGTTGAAGTAATGAGGTATTTAACTGAGTTCAAAACTCTTTTCAAATTATTCGAATTAACTTTCAGTCAATTTTGAGTCAACAATACTCCTCATTTGAAAAAGTTGACTTGGGTTTTACAGTGCAGAATCTACAGTAACTTACTGGCAGCATTTTGCCAGCAACTTGCTGTAAATCAGCAAGAATCCTGTATTTACATTTACAGCACCACTTGTCTTGCTCTATGCATTTACAGTATTGTATTTATTATTTGTAAAATATACAATCATTTTCACAATGCAACTTTAAAATCCAGTAACATGCTGTAAAACCAATCATAGGACACTGTTACTGTATGATAAAGGTTTAATCTCCTCTTTGTACAAATTGCTTGTATCTGGCTCTAACGAATCCTCAGAATCAAAACTAAGGTTATGGAAAGAAGATATAGATGATGAAATATCTCTAGAGGATTGGAATGAGGCATGTAAGAAAGCTCAGATGCAAACAATCAACAGTAGCCTGAAACTCGTACAGTACAAATGGGTAATGGGAACATACATAACTCCTGCTGTATTGCACAAGTTTAACGATAATATTCTAGATACCTGTATAAAGTGTAATGAGGTAAGAGGTACACTGTACCACTGTATATGGGAATGTGTGAAAGTGAAACCCTTTTGTCAAGGTATTATTGAAATGATCGACCAAATTTTATCAAAGAAATTACCATTGGATCCTAAGATTTGTATCCTGGGCAGTGTTGGGGGTCACACATTATAAGTAACACGCATTACGTAATAATATTACCTTTCCAAAGTAACGAGTAATATAATGCAATACTTTTAAAAATAAGTAATATTATTTGAGTTACTTTTTTAAAAAAATTTTACCTTGCTTAATTGGCTTTTACAAAATATATTGCAGAATGAAAATGACCTTACTCAGGTTGACTCAAACACTCAATGAAAGATCGTGCTGTGAGGGATTCAACAGTCACACTCATCATCATCAGGTCTCTTTTTTCACATTGTTGTACATGCGTTGTTCAGCAATGTTGGACACCTCCAAATAGTGTTATAAGAGTCACATACTTATAATAAGTATATTTATAATAAGCATATTTATAAGGTACAATTCACCCAAAAATGTCATTTCTGTCTTAATTTAATGATGTATTCTCGGCCGCGAAATCACACGTGACGTGAGCTGACTGTGAGCTTTTACCACAGAGAGGGCGGGCACGCGCCTGTGAATGATGTCTACTGTAGTGAACAGAACCTGCATAGGCTCTGAATAACAGGTAATAAAGTTGTAAATAACATTCAGTTTGTGGCACAGAGTGATCGTTTGGGAGCTGCGCGGGATGTATGAACCTCACTTAGCAGTGAAAATTAAACCGAAAGCGCGGACATCGGTAACACTTTACAATAAGGTTCATTAGTTAATGCATTTACTAACATGAACTAATCATGAACAACACTTGTACAGCATTTGTTAATCATAATTGAACATTTACTAATGCATTATTAACATCCAAGTCCATGCTTGTTAACATTAGTTAATGCACCGTGAGTTAACATGAACTAACAATGAACAACTTTATTTTCATTAACTAACGTTAACTAACATGAATAAATACTGTAGTAAATGTATTGTTCATTGTTTGTTCATGTTAGTAAATGCATTAATTAACATTAACTAATGAACCTTATTGTAAAGTGTGACCCGGACATCATTTAAATAATCATATCACATTTTAGAGTTATGATTTAATTTGCTTTTCTTTCATAGCAAACCCAGAGTGTTGTGCATGAGAATAAATGTTTAACAGTGTGAATATAACTACTCTAGCCTATATCATGCAAGAGGGAATCTGATACACAAATGTCTGATTTTACCAGTAGAAAAAAAAATTCTAATAATGTTGTCAATGACAGATTGCAAGCAAATGTCTCACACACAATAATTCAATTCATTCGATTTATTTTGATTTGGGGATTGTTTAAATTTATTGGAGATTTTTGTATCCTACATTTTTAAAGGGAAATGAAATTGTAGGTTATATACTGTAGGTGGTTGTTAAATGCAGAGATTCTCGATAAATTAAGGGTAAACATACACCTGCAGGTTCTAAAAGAGCTGAAATCTCAGAGAGGTAAGGAAAAATAATGCAAAAGTAACTCAAAAGTAATATAACGCATTACTTTTCATAAAAAGTAAATAAGTAATGCAATTAAGTAACTTTTTGGGGGAGTAACTCAATATTGTAATGAACTACTGTCAAAATTAACTTTTCCCAACACTGGTCCTGGGTATATATCCTGTCAGCCCTCTCTTGCAAAGCAAAGAAGTCAGATTCATAGAAATGTGTATTTTACAAGCTAAACGTATTATTGCTTTAATTAAAAAAAAAAAAAACATAAATTAACCTAGAATTGGAAAGTAGATTAAAAAAATGGTGTCACATATGTCATTGGAAAAGATCACATACATAGTCAAAAAGAAACCAAATGTGTTTGAAGATATCTGGAGACCTTTTAATAGCTTCCTAAAGTATAATGTAAATGTTAGCAGTCTGCTACAAGAACAAGCTCTGAGGGAATATGGTAGTATCATGCTCTAAACATAGACTTGGGAAACACTCTTTACCTGAACTAAACTTATCCCCCTCTTTTTTATTATTTATTTATTCATTTATTTAGTTATTGTTTTTTTAGGAAACAGGTTGATGAAAGGGAGAATAGTAAATGTTTGCTGTGTCTAAATACTGTTAAATACTGTGTTATTTACTCAAATTGTTAACAGTGTAGAAATGCTGCATTAACTGAATTGGTTTAACACTAACAAATAACACTGAAATCATATTATATGTAAGCTTGATAGAAATATATGTACAGAATAATACAAAAATAGCATACGTGAAAAAACTAACAGCGCTACACTGTAAAAAAAATATATGAACATTTAGTTATGACAGCATGTTTTTATTTCATTGTAACTTATTAAACTAAGTTTGAGTCCATTGAACTTTTATTAAACTGACTTAAAACTGCTTGCATAACTTATAAAATTAAGTCAACCAGGATTTTTTTTACAGCATAGAAATACCTTAGTAGCTATATTAACACTATATTAACACTATATTATAATGAAAGTTTAATATATGTACAAAAAAATGCTAAAATAGCATATTACATGAAAAAACTAACAAAGTTACACTGTAAAAAAATATATGAACAATTAGTCAGCATGCTTTTAGTTCAATGTAACTTAATAAACTAAGTTACTCATGTTCTAACTTAAATTTATAAGTAACGCAAGCTGTTTAAGTCAGTTTAACATAATACACTATAAGTTAAATGGACACAAAGCTTAAAAAATGAAGGCAACCAGGATTTTTACAGTGTAGAAATACCTTAGTAGCTATCTATATTAAACTATATTATACTTACACTAATAAATAACACTGAAATCATATTATATGAAAGCTTAATATAAATATATGTACAAAATAATACTACAATAGCATATTACATGAAACAAACTAACAGGGCTACACTGTAAAACATTTTAGGAACAATTAGTCATGACAGCATATGTTTTTAGTTCATTGTAACTTATTAAACCAAGTTAATCATGTTCTAACTTCATTTTATAAGTTATGCAAGCAGTTTTAAGTCAGTTTAACATAATATAAGTTCAATGGACTCAAAGCTTAAAAAATTAAAGCAACCAGGATTTTTTTACAGCATAGAAATACCTTAGTAGATATCTATATTAAACTGAATATAAGAAAAACTGAAAAACAAAAAAGCTAAATAAAAATAATAATAAAAACTAAATTTATAAAAATTAAAAGCATAAAACTAGTATAGCAACAACAATTCCTAGTATTATTTTCCCACATTACCTAAATATCGTAAGCACAAAAATGACACTATAATTAAAATGCTCTCTTGTGAACTACATCAAAATAAAATAGAACATTAACAAGCACTGTATATGAATGATATTAAAAGAACACAAAGAGCTCAGCATTTAAACTGACTTTCACCAATATGACCATCAGTGGTTGTTTTTACCTGTAATTTACAAAAGAAAAAAGTGACATACGGTCTATAACTTACTTTATATGAGTCTTTCTTTCTAAGGTCTAATTTTAAGTGAACACTGAAGCAAAGCATGAATGTTTTTTTTTTTTTTTTTTTGCCATCTGTTGAATATCTATGATGTGCTGCTCTGCTTTGTGTTATTCTGAGATGATGTATGCTCATCTGCACTTTGAAAGCTGACACACTTCTTCAGCAACAATATCTATTGGTCAGACCGCTGGAGGACGGCAGCCTCAAGGGCAAAGAACATGGCAAACGGCTTTCATTATGATTGCAATCTAGATCTATAAAGTGGGGCTCCAGATGCCTCTCTGTTATATTCAAGCCCTCTGGCACCAGCTTCCAAAGGCTGGAACATATTCAATTATATTCATAAATGTAAGATCATCACACAGTTGACAAATATAGAACAGATTTGTATTATTTAAATGCAACCTGGGAGAACGTGGAGAAGAAGAAAAAAAAAAGAGGAAGACTGCGAGCGAATAAAATTACAGCGAAAATATGCAAATTGTGTAAGAAGATTAAGAAGATGAGCAGGGGCTGGTGAACGCAGAGCAGAGGGCTTATGGTGAGAGGAGGGAGAGAAGGGTGGATGATGGAGGAGAAGATCAGAAAGACATGAGGAATGAGTGTGGGAGAAGAGAGAGAAAGACTTGGAAGAAGGTGAGATTGGATGGGAGCAGGACGCTGAAAGGGAAAAATGAAAATGAACTGAATACAAAGAGTGATGAATACGGAAAACAAACAAAACAAAGCAAAAAAAAAAAAAGTGGAAAGAAAACGGTTGTGGGGGAGACAAAGCCATGCAAAATAGCAGGATGTCGATTCAGAATTTGCTATGAGGATAAGATACTTTAAAAAAGAAAGCAGATTTTTACAGCTTCTCTGTTCATTAGTCGCATAGTTCGAAACAAAACAAGCAGAGTAGTTTAATTGAGTTTTTAAGCAGTTAAAAACAAAGCTTAAAAAGAGTGAGCAGTAATGATCATGTTTGGTTGCAGTTGATGTATAGGTAAAGTTGAATCTTAAAATGCAGCATGTGATTTAGAACGTATATATATATATATATATATATATATATATATATATATATATATATATATATATATATATATATATATATATATGTATACATATATATATATATATATATATATATATATATATATATATATATATATATATATATATATATATATATATATATAGTAGAAATCAGAATTATTAGCCCCCCTTTAATTTTTTTTTCTTTTTTAAATATTTCCCAAAAGATGTTTAACAAAGCAAAGAAATTTTCACAGTATGTCTGATAATATTTTTTTCTTCTGGAGGAAGTCTGATTTGTTTTATTTTGGCTAGAATAAAAAAAATGAGACAAAAAAAGTTTTTATTTTTTTTAAAACAATTTTAGGGACAAAATTATTATCCTTTTTAAGCTTTATATTTTTTCGATAGTCTACAGGACAAACCATCGTTATACAATAACTTGCCTAATTACCCTAACCTGCCTAGTTACATACTTAAGCTAGTTAAGTCTTTTAATGTCACTTTAAGCTGTATAGAAGTGTCTTGAAAAATATCTAGTAAAATATTATTTACTGTCATCATGGCAAAGATAAAATAAATCAGTTATTAGAAATGAGTTATTAAAACTATTATGTTTACAAATGTGTTGAAAAAAATCTTCTCTCCGTTAAACAGAAATTGGGGAAAAAATAAACAGTGGGGCTAATAATTCAGGAGGGCTAATAATTCTGACTTCAACTGTACAGTATACAGTATATATATATATATATATATATATATATATATATATATATATATATATATATATATATATACACACACACACACACACACACACACAGTGTGTGTTTAAATGCCAGTTTACTGTTGGAATGCAACTATTTTAACACTAGTTATCATAAAAGACCAATTTAATCAACACTGTTTAGTTAATGGAACAAATTAATGCTAAAATAGCATATTAAATTAAATAAACTAACAGAGTTACACCGTAAATGTAACATCCCCGGCTCGTTCCCACTCACCCAATCCAGTCTCACCATCTCACACCAGTCCCATCCAATCACGAGAACCTTCCCCTGACTACTAACCATCTGCACCTGTTCATCATTAGCCCGGACACTATAAATACTCACCTCCTCCGTTCACTCCTTGTCCGGTATTGAAGTCTCATGGTTGTTTTCACCCAAGCTCCCTTGTCTTCTCTTCTTCCATGGATGTTCCTTCTGAGTCTTCGTAACCATCGCACTGATAAAGGGAAGTGTCTTTATTATCCTACCATATCCGAAGATCTATATTCACCTACATGCACTTTGTGCACACTGCCACCAACGGAGGTGTTTGGGTTGTTAACCCATTCTTGACTGTCGCCAGGTTTACCAGGCGAAGACTTGTGAGGTGTTCCTCGGATGATCTTCCATTGCCCTGCACTGTGTGATATCCTCTTGTGATTTACGTTGAATAAACTTAATGAAAAGAGAACCATCTCTGACTTCTTTGTATACCAGCGTGACAGTAAACAGCTGTATGAACAATTATGACACATATATTTTTAAGTCATTGTAACTTATTAAACGAAGTTAATCAAGTTCTCACTTAATTTTATAAGTTATTTAAGCAGTTTTAAGTCAGTTTAACATAATATAAGTTCAATGGACTCAAAGCTTAAAAAATTGAGACAACCAGGATTTTTTACAGTGTAGAAGTATCTTAGTAGCTACCTATATTAAACTAAATATAAGGAAAACTGAAACTTAAAAAAGCTAAATAAAAATAATAATACAAAAAGCAGAGTAGTTTAATTGAATTTTTAAGCTGTTAAAAACAAAGCTTAAAAAGAGTGAGCAGTAATGATCATGTTTGGTTGCAGTTGATATATACAGTAGGTAAAGTTGAATCTTAAAATGAAGCATGTGGTATAGAACGAATAGAATATATATAATTGTGTTTACATGCCAGTTCACTGTTGAAATGCAACTATTTTAACACTAGTTATCATAAAAGACCAATTTAATCAACACTGTTTAGTTAATGAAACATCACTGGCAAGTTAAGGTACCCAGCGGGCTCCTTGATGTCAAAACGACATCAAATTGACATTGACATCAATGATCATTTTGTGGGGACTCAATGCAGACACCTATATCTGAGTCGACACCTGTGATCAGAATCACCTTGATCATGAAAATCAGAAGGTCAGGCCACATTGGTGCAGTACAGAGCAGGAAGCGCATGCCTTGAGGCTATCGGCCTCATGATGGTTCATCATCATCATCAGTTAAGTGTCATCGGACCCACTATACTGATGAAGTTAACTCAAGACGAACGGGTAACTGGTCACGAGAACAATATTTTTAACAAAGAGCTTGTGTTTGACCTCAGGAAATGGGGTTTTCCAGCCCCCATGCAAGACAGAAAATTGACTGACTTTGGTCCAAAACAGAGAATCAAAATCCTCTCTGAAATTTAAAACTATCACCAAACATTAAAGTTCATCAGATCATCCTCAAAACGATGATAGCGGACTTTTAATGAAATGTAATGTTATTGCTCTTGTATAACACACGAATCCTGTATATGTTAAGAATGCATTAATCATGGATAACCCATTATGCTTGGAGTTATTACAAACGTACCATTACGTGTATGTTATTTGAGATGAATGAGTGAAATCCTTTCCCTTTCTTTCATTCCTTTTTAATTATAGATATGTAAAATGTATCATCTTCATATTATAAATGTGTGCTTAATGCTATTTGTCTGAGCACCATGTGAGTAAGTCACGCCAAGTGCATGGGACTGCCACGCAGATCCACGGACAATGCCTCATTTATCCAGCTCTATAGGGGCCGGAACCATTGATGATAAAACCCATCTCCCCAACCATTCTTTAGGCTGGGCGAGGCAAAAGAACGGCAGAAAGGCAGCGAAGCAGCAGCAGCTGTTAAGAAGTGGAGATGCTCCACTTCCCACTCTTCTCCGGGTCCAGTCCGGCTGGACTTGGACATTAAGATGGGTTGAGACCAGCCTCAAACTTCCCCATCTCCTGTTTACTCTTCTTTCTTTTCTTTCCGTCGAGAGTCTAGTTAAGTTGCGTCGCGAAACCCGTCAACACGACAACAGTTTGGCCGCCTCCAACTTAAACTACTGGACTTCACTTCAGCCTCAGAGACGTCACTTCAACGACCAAACCAACCACCAGCGAACAGGGAAACCAGCTCCACAGAAGGACTTCCCCACATCACTAAGGAACGCAAGTACATCTCCAGATCCATTGCTGAACTGGTGTATGATCTGCTAATCATGTTAAATGATAGATAACCCTGTCTAAGAAACAGTAAAGGTTGAATTGATTATTTGGTTCGCTTGGTTAGGTTTTACATCTTGAGGTTTTACATCACATCTCTCCTAAACTCTTCTTTCCTTCTGTTCCTTATCTGCAACCAGTATGAATGCGTGTGTGTGTATGTGTGTTTTTGGTAGTTTTGTTTGTAGTCAATAAAGTCTCTTTTGTATTGAAAGGAAAGTGACCTGTGTATACTTTTAAGCTAATGCCTTATACCTTGATCTTGGTACCCTGCTTAAATATTAAAGTGTTTTACTTTAGTTCGAATAGTAATATTCATTTTTGAGTCAACAGCCCTGTCTGTTCAAACGAGCGCTGGACGAGTCGTTTGTTCAGTTCAAGAGAGTCGATTCTTTTGGAGCCACTTTAAATTCTGTTATATTCCCTTTGAGCTAATTTAAAGTTAACGCACTACATAATTGTGTATTACGTGTGCGAGGCCCTACATAAATTGGTGGAGAATGCTGCGGGCAAGATTAAACTAGATTATAAATATATACGGGTCAATTTCTTTATTGCAAAAGAGATCAGAGACTGCCCTATTGTGTGACGTAGTCAGAGAGCGCGCGCAGCGCGTCCGTGTGAGTGAATGGAAGACTGAGCTGTGAACTGTGACCTGCCTCCCAGCTGTGAACAACTGTGAACTGCTTTGGGATGATCTGCTTTTATAAAGGTTAGAATAGAGCGTGTTCCTCTAATTCTAGAATACCTTTTTGCTAGACTGAATCACTGCGTGTTCCAGTGCTTTTCAGATAGCCACTCAAGCCACGAGCTTGCTGAGATCTCATATTATAATAAGTTGAACTGAGCGTGTTCCTCAGTTTCTGTAATGCCTTGTGTAGCTAATGTCACTGCGTGTTCCAGTGTCATTTAGATAGCTATACTTGTTCTAAAACTGCAGTATTTAAATTAAGGATCGAGCGTGTTCCTCGATCTTTGTGCAAAAGGCCTTATTTATTTATAGCTAGATTGATTGTCAGTGCGTGTTCCATTGTCAATTCAACAAGCTGTTTTTTTTTTTTTTTGTTTGTTTCTCACCCTGTTTTATCAGTAGCTAAACGCATAACTGCTTCTGTTTGCTGATCAGAGCTCGTGTAACGTCACGTGTGCATTAGTGTGATTTAAACGGGTGTATTTTGAAATCTTGTACAAGTGAAGCTTTACTATGTAAGTCTTGTGCCCAACAGTGAAAACCCTGTTGTGTTTTACGGGTCCAGAAACCCTGACATGCAGAGGAGATCTGCCGAAATCACCTTTGCATTTATTAAGTTAACTGCAGTACTAAACTGTACTTTTCTTAATGTTTAAACCCACTCTTTAAGAGGAGTGTGAAGCGCTACATCATAGAACCGTTTATGATTAGTGTGTTTTATTCGCAATGTTGAAATGTGCTGACATTTCATGTTTACGCTTGGATCTTTTACTTGCAAAGATTCATATGCTACTAACCTAGCATTTGCTTGGTTGCCATAGTCACCCTGTGACAAGGAAGTCACTGACACTTCCGAGTGAAGTCTGAACTGCGCATGCACAGTGCATTGGCACCAGAACAAGCTACTGCGTGTTAAGCTAACTAGCAGTTGTTTGCATTGAAACAGTATTAGATGCGTTAAAGTCATTAGCCTGCAAGGCTAGTGCTTAAATATTAACATCCAGTGGTTGAATGCAGTGTCTGTTTGAGAAACATGAAAGTGATTTAACCATTTAACATCTTTGCATTTGTTGGCTTCTCTATTCTTATTCTCTTATGCCTCCTTTACTTGTATTTTGTCATAAAACAAAATACAATTTACTGTTCTTTATTTCGGATTTGTGTTCCATATTTAAACACAGATTATAAATTCAAGTGATTGTTTTAAAAGAGAAAATACTGGCTCACTATTGTTAAGTATACAAGTTGCAACTTGATTAACAATATTAAACTAAAATCTTTATTCGTGTTTTGTGTAAATCACAATACTGTATTAAAGTGGAATTCAAATTTTCCACAAATAACTTTGAATTACCATTATTCCAGTATTTCCCTTTTTGGTCTAATCACTTTAGGCATGAATAAGTCTTGATCTTGGAAAGTTTAAGCACTCTTATACCAGTTTTACAACTTTTAATTTTCCCCCCTTGTAGAAAATCTGTTTTATTAAATCCAGACTTTCTCATTATTTAATTGCATTGTGGCTATGTAGCCATTGCTTGTTTTTTTTCTTGTTTTCTCTCCTTATCCTCACTAGGATACCTCTCACTACGAGTTTTTGAATAAATTAGAGACAACCCTGTCTCATTATAATTTATTTTATTTAGTTATACATCAACTTTGATTTTTGAATAATTAGGAGACAACTCTTGTAGTCTATTTTGTTTAGTTGTACCTCAACTAGCAATTTCGTACTCGTAGTGAGAAGTTAAGGCCTTAGAGCCATTTGTGGACCTGGTCCACCCAGTTCTCATATTCTCCCTGCTTCTTTCTTTAGTATTTCCTGTCTTCCTTTCTGTGCATCAAGTTTGTAGGGACCAAGCCTGAGAGAACCAATCAATCAATTCTATAGAAAAGAAACAATTTTGATTGTAATTAAACCATCCTTTGTTCTCATATTCTCCCTGCATTTGTGAATACAATTAAATTTTTGACTTTTTGTCCAAGATCAATTGACAGAGACAAGTATTGAGCAACCGTCCCCTCAAAAGCATCGCTGGTAAGCGGTCCAACAAGTAAGGTGTGTGGTGTCAATCCTGTCAGATCGAGACAAGACAAATTTCAGAATTATAATTGTAGCATTTTTCCTTTTAAATAGAAGCAGTAATATTATTTTATTTTCAGTGACACAAAATATTTAGAAATATTTTTAACTGAAAGAAAATTTATATCCTTCTGTTTAAATTTGCTTTAACCTTGTTTTCTCTCTCTTCTTTTCTCATTTAAGTGGCAAAGTCTTCACAGCACTAGCCATCTTTTATGCTGAGACCAACACATAGCCATCACCTCACTTCATTTTGGTTTACAATCACTGACACGACACTTAGCTGCTCCACCACATATAGACTTATAACACCACAAAGATCTGTGTCTTTACCTCCCGGCGTGCCAGCATGTCACTGACTGCAAACCCCACTGCCCGAGGAGAAGATGTGGACACCTGGCTAAGAGGAATCACGGATGGCTTCACCGGCAAGGCAACTGAACTGTCACCTGACTCAAGCCAGAGTCACGACCATGCAGAGCTATTCAAGGTCACCTATTTCCTAAGCCACGCCTTCACAGCCCAGCTGAAGCTCAGCGACAAGCACATCACCTATCTTCAGAAGGAGCTGACACATGCACAAAGCCGCATCGACAAGCTGGAAGTGAAAGCCCAGGATGATTTCAAGCGTCAAACCACTGAGTTCCTGAGAGAGCTACTGCACACTCAAGGCTGCACAGACAAGCTCGAAGAGGAAACCCAGTATCAACACAAGGTACCAGAAGAAGTGGAGTATCTAACTAAGAGACAGTTTGAACAGCTCCAAAAGGCCCTTGCTGTTGCTGAACGTGACCATCATGAACTAAAGTCTTCCCAGCAGGACCTGATACAGCGTCTCCAGTCTGCTGAACAGCAACTACAGGAAGCTGAAGCAAGACTCAAAGACAAAGACTCTAAACTAAAAGCTCTAGAAGCTCAACTGAACAGGTACAGCAGTGAAAATGATCATCTGACCCAACAGCTTGATGACTTCAGCGAGGAACTCTACAGGGTCAGAGATGAACTTCTGCACGCTTACCAACAGAAACCAGAGCCAAGATGGGCGGAGCCCTCATCAGCATCCCCACTGCTGAACCTAACTGACTCCCTCATCATCACTGACAGTGGAAGAAGTGGACGACTGCAAACCAGGCCATCAACAGCCTTTGCCATGGACCTCTTCCCTTCTAACGTAAGCAGAAAGCCTATGCACACAGGTTTTACACCTGCACTTGAATTGACTCTTAAAGACCTTGACAAACTGGCTAAAAACATCACCCAGTTTAACCCAAACTCCACAGAGAGCAAAGATGTCCAGGCCTACCTCAGAGACATAGACTTTTACCTTGAAGCGAGACCTCATGTGACTGACAGAGACCGGTGGTACCTCCTCAGATCCACATCCTGTCCCGAGGTGCAAAGCTTCCTAGATAGACAACATGCTCACATAAAGTCAAATTACCAGCTACTGTGTGCAGCACTAATTAAAGAATTTAAAGACTCTGAGTTTGAACACGGACTGTTAACTGCCCTGGAAACCAAACAAGGTCGCCAAGAGACACCTCAAGCTTTCTAATACAGATTTAGACAAGCATACTTTGCTGCACATGATGACCCTGAACTTGAAGAGGATGTGAACTTTAAAACCCTCTTTTTAAGAAACCTGCACCCTGGAGTAAGTCGTCATCTAGGCATCATGGCCTGCCCACGCACAATGTCCCTCCAACAGCTACGGGACCTCACAGACAAAGCCTACATCAAACAGAAGATGTCCTCCAAGAAAGGTTTAAAATCTTCTATCAGCCACGATGACAACACCAGCGTCTCCCGCAGTGCCAACAGAGAACGTGCCTCCCATGTCAACGCCGACTACCACACAAACTGGTCAGAGACAACACGGGACCAGCCACGCTTCTCAAGACACCCAAAGTTATTTCCCAAAGGAAACCGAAATGGCTGGACAGTTCGTCAGCCAACACGTTCAAGAACTCAGACCACTTCAAGGGTGAGTGATGTTCTTCATGACTAACATGACTGATACACCTGCATAGTGGAGATGACAACCACCTGTTCTACAACAACTGAACTTAAAGGGGGAGGTCTCTCACCACCGACAAATCCAGAGGTATCAGAACCACCACACTGTCCACCTCACACTCACCAAGAAATGTCCAACTGAACACCCATCTTTACCTGACAGTAACCACGGTCAGCCCTTGAGGTCAGAGAAGGCACCCACAGAGCAATGTGACCAGGGACAAAAGTTTGCATCTCAGCTCCACCCAGCTACGTCAAACTATTTCCCTCAGTCAGCCAGAGACACTTTCCTTACTGGACCCCATCAGCTCATGAATGAACTGTCATCCAGGAAAAGATGCAAAGCCAACCTTCACCTGTGCCCACTCAGAGCCACTGAACAAAGAAGCAAGTGCATCAAACCTGCAAGGAAAGGGGGACTTTCAAAAGACTGACACAGATCTGACCATACATATACACTACACTGTTAAGTTATTTTACACTGTTTTATACATGTGACATACACAACACTCAAGCGTTGTCTTCTCACAGCTAGAACTCACAGAACTAGCTTCATTTTGTCTTAACATGCGTCATGAGATTCCATGTAACTCTCCACATAGCAAACAGATTACATGTGATTACGCTATGGCCTCTTATACCTGAGCCACTCAACTATAGGTGAAAGCCTGGTTGTCAAACTACTTAAGTTTTTTTTGTTTTAACTTTGCCTTTCTTTTCCTGTCCTATCTTTCTTAAATTAGAATAAGATTGAATTACCATTAGGATATCAGGATTGGCACACCATACCTAATTGTTCTTTTTGTTGATACCAACTATGCTCGTGAACTTGATCACCTTATTCTGGTCACCAGTAATGCCAGAAATTAAAGGTAAACCATCTTAAACTAGAACAATCAATTTTGCGAATTTGACCAAAGTACAATGACAATCTCAAATCTAAATCAAATTGTACTCAACATTTGATATTTTAACTTGCTAATGAGGTTAAATGATCAGTGAGCAGATAACCTGACGCCCTGCACCAGTACAGTACATGGTAATGGAGGTGTTGTCTTGTTGTTTCCTATGTATGTGTCTGCTTTTCCTCTTGTGTTTATCCAGCGTTCGCCGATGTCTTCATCCCAACACATCGTCTAACGAAAGGGGGTCTGTGGGGACTCAATGCAGACACCTATATCTGAGTCGACACCTGTGATCAGAATCACCTTGATCATGAAAATCAGAAGGTCAGGCCACATTGGTGCAGTACAGAGCAGGAAGCGCATGCCTTGAGGCTATCGGCCTCATGATGGTTCATCATCATCATCAGTTAAGTGTCATCGGACCCACTATACTGATGAAGTTAACTCAAGACGAACGGGTAACTGGTCACGAGAACAATATTTTTAACAAAGAGCTTGTGTTTGACCTCAGGAAATGGGGTTTTCCAGCCCCCATGCAAGACAGAAAATTGACTGACTTTGGTCCAAAACAGAGAATCAAAATCCTCTCTGAAATTTAAAACTATCACCAAACATTAAAGTTCATCAGATCATCCTCAAAACGATGATAGCGGACTTTTAATGAAATGTAATGTTATTGCTCTTGTATAACACACGAATCCTGTATATGTTAAGAATGCATTAATCATGGATAACCCATTATGCTTGGAGTTATTACAAACGTACCATTACGTGTATGTTATTTGAGATGAATGAGTGAAATCCTTTCCCTTTCTTTCATTCCTTTTTAATTATAGATATGTAAAATGTATCATCTTCATATTATAAATGTGTGCTTAATGCTATTTGTCTGAGCACCATGTGAGTAAGTCACGCCAAGTGCATGGGACTGCCACGCAGATCCACGGACAATGCCTCATTATCCAGCTCTATAGGGGCCGGAACCATTGATGATAAAACCCATCTCCCCAACCATTCTTTAGGCTGGGCGAGGCAAAAGAACGGCAGAAAGGCAGCGAAGCAGCAGCAGCTGTTAAGAAGTGGAGATGCTCCACTTCCCACTCTTCTCCGGGTCCAGTCCGGCTGGACTTGGACATTAAGATGGGTTGAGACCAGCCTCAAACTTCCCCATCTCCTGTTTACTCTTCTTTCTTTTCTTTCCGTCGAGAGTCTAGTTAAGTTGCGTCGCGAAACCCGTCAACACGACAACAGTTTGGCCGCCTCCAACTTAAACTACTGGACTTCACTTCAGCCTCAGAGACGTCACTTCAACGACCAAACCAACCACCAGCGAACAGGGAAACCAGCTCCACAGAAGGACTTCCCCACATCACTAAGGAACGCAAGTACATCTCCAGATCCATTGCTGAACTGGTGTATGATCTGCTAATCATGTTAAATGATAGATAACCCTGTCTAAGAAACAGTAAAGGTTGAATTGATTATTTGGTTCGCTTGGTTAGGTTTTACATCTTGAGGTTTTACATCACATCTCTCCTAAACTCTTCTTTCCTTCTGTTCCTTATCTGCAACCAGTATGAATGCGTGTGTGTGTATGTGTGTTTTTGGTAGTTTTGTTTGTAGTCAATAAAGTCTCTTTTGTATTGAAAGGAAAGTGACCTGTGTATACTTTTAAGCTAATGCCTTATACCTTGATCTTGGTACCCTGCTTAAATATTAAAGTGTTTTACTTTAGTTCGAATAGTAATATTCATTTTTGAGTCAACAGCCCTGTCTGTTCAAACGAGCGCTGGACGAGTCGTTTGTTCAGTTCAAGAGAGTCGATTCTTTTGGAGCCACTTTAAATTCTGTTATATTCCCTTTGAGCTAATTTAAAGTTAACGCACTACATAATTGTGTATTACGTGTGCGAGGCCCTACAATTTAATGTCAAAACCTTGACAGCCATTTGACATCCACACATTGATGCGTTTTTGACCATCAAAATAATGACACAAAATAATTATAATACAGGAAATGTTTTTTTTTTTTCAATTTAAAAGCTTCAATAACAAATTTGCCCTGAATTTTGTATCCCTCCGATGCATGTAAACATCAAATTGACATCTAACAATGTCAAAAATGTCAGCAATCGATTACAGGACATTTTGACACTAATGACCAAGGTATCAACTGACATCATGGTAGTCAACTGACATTAAATCTATTTATTGCATTTATCCATTAATACAGAATGCATTATTGCATGTTTGATGTGTTTCATAATTAGGGTGCCGGCTGCATATAGTGTTACCTGTTTCACTCTTTTGCTATACAAGATGTATTTATTTTGGCTGAAACGGTGGTATTTGTTGATTTATGACATGCAAGACTATAGCTGCTGGTACTTTGAGAGTTAAAAATATAGAGAGAGGGAAAACAAATATAAAACATGTGGATGGGTAGCTGTATAGTAGTGTCCTGAAAAATATCTAGTAAAATAATATTTACTGTCATCATGGCAAAGATAAAATAAATCAGTTATTAGAGGTGAGTTATTAAAACTATTATGTTTACAAATGTGTTAAAAAAATCTTCTCTTCATTAAACAAAAATTGGGGAAAAAAATAAACAGGGGGAGCTAATAATTCTGACTTCAACTGTATATATACTTACATATTCATTCATTCATCCATTCATTTTCATCCACTTTTTTGGTGCCGGGTTGTGAGGGCAGCAGTCTCAGGAAAGAACCCCAGACTTCCCTCTCCCCAGACACTTCCTCCACCTATTCCAGGGTCCCGAGGCGTTCCCAGGCCAGTCGAGAGACATAGTCCCTCCAGCTCATCTTGGGTTTTCCCCAAGGCCTCTACCCAGTGGTACTCCGAAACAGATGCCCAAGCAACCTTAGCTGACTTCTCTCGAGCTCCTCACCCTATCTATAAGGGTGTGAATTTCCCTGTGAAGGTATCCGAGATCTTGTCCTTTCGAACATGACCCAAAGCTCATGATCACAGGTGAGAGTAGGAACGTAGATTGACCGGTAAATCAAGAGCTTTGCCTTTCGGCTCAGCTTCTTCTTTACCACAATGGATCGGTAAGTTGACTGCATACTGTTGCCGCTGCATCAATCCGCCTGTCAATCTCACGTTCCATTTTTCCCTCACTCATGAACAAAACCCCAAGATACTTGAACTCCTCCACCTGGAGTAAGGACTCTCCTCCAACCTGGCGATGGCAAATCATCTTTTTCTGGTGGAGCACCAAACCCTCGGACTTGGAGGTGCTGATTCTCATCCCAGCAGCGTCACACTCTGCAGCAAATCGCCTCAGTGCATGCTGAAGGTCCATGTTTGATCAAGACAACAGAACACATCGTCTGCAAAATAACAGAGAGGAAATCCTGTGGTCGCCGAACAGGACCCCCTCCAGCCCAAAGCTGCACTTTGAAATTATGTCCATGAAAAATATGAACAGAATTGGTGACAAAGGGCAAAGGTATGTATATATTATCATTATTATTATTTACATTAAAGTAGACCCTTTACATTTACTATGTATGTAAAGATAACTTTTGTTAATTTTACAAAAAATATATTTTGTACATTTGTAAATATATAGACAGCTGGTTTAATTTTAGAAAAGAGAGTCTCTCAGGGGATCCTCATATGGAGAGGTCCCTAAAATCACAGTGTTTTAATATCCAATAACTCTTCAGTTCATCCCAAATAACTGCAATTAATCATGTGCCGTCAAACAGCTGGTGTGAAACTTTATGAAATCCCTTACATAAAATATGTACTGCCGCTCTTCTCTTCAAGTATATTTGTCATCCCATTTTTTGTGTTTTATTGTTCCAGCTTCATCTCATTTTATGAAACCATCTGTTTCCCCTATTGTTTGGGTTTGTGAAGAAATAAACAGCGGTTTGTAATGCAATGTCTTCTGAAACAGCTATCTTGTCTGAGCAAAGCATCTCAGTGAAGCATAAAGTTTCATTATGGCTGTGCCTCCAACTTATCAGTGTAACAGATCAGATGAGATGATAACAATTCAAAGAAGCGTGGCATGGGGAAAACTGGAGAAACGACGATAATCTGGAAGGCAAGGGCTGTAAAAATGTGTTTTTAAGAAAAAAAATCATTAAGGATCAGCGGCTACCACTAACTATCACAAGCAGAGGTTCACATTTTTACTTCTACCAAAGGACCAAAGGAGCTGTTAGCCATGTTTATGCTTCCGAAATATATGTCTCTGCTCCCTGACTGATATATGATTCAAATAGATGTCCAGACAAATCATGGCTGTCTCAGTGCAGCACTTTGCTCTGTAAACAAATATAAAGGGTCCCAAGCTGAAATCGCTTACAGAACCTTTCACTTGGACAACATTTTGGTGAACCTTATTAAGCCTGAAGTCTCCAGGTCATGATTACTGTAATACCAGCTCTTTGATTCAGGTACATTTGAAAGTAGATCATTTTTCCCTGCTGTGTATTTGTATTCTACCCTAACTGAGAAAGCATTTTTGTCATAGAAAATGAGATTTTTTTGTGTGTGTGTCTGGATGAATATGATTTTCACATTTTTTAAAATGCTTTGCCTATTGTGGATGAATTTGAGAGGGGAAATTATTTTCACATTGTAATCACATTGTGATCAAAGATGAAAAGGGATTTTCAAGTAGTAAATAAGGTGTAATAAATATCATTATTTATTTTTACTCATTTAATATGTGTCCTGCTTTCTTTTATTCATTTTCTTCTGGGCAAATCTGTCATACATTTGTTTTACATTTACAATAAGAATAAAATGCACTAATACTGTATGTCATTTAGTAAACATTGTTGATATACCAAAACACCTTTTTACTACAAGATTACATGATAAAATAAAATAAGAGAACATTAAAATGTTTTGTCATAAATTGTATAACAGCGTTCTGTTTAAAGAGCAGTGGTTCCCAAAGTGGGGGTCGCGAGACAATGACGGTGGCTTGGCGATTTCCAAAACTCAAATAAATATGATCAAACAATTAAAATTAACATATTTTATACATAACCCCAAAAAAATAGTTCATAGTTACGTTAACAACAACACCATACAAATAAAAATAAATCAGCCTTTCCATTTTTTCCATTGGATTGCAACCCCTGGGGTGTTTAGATTAACCACACATCTATTTTCTGACAACCTTTATGGCACTTTAATACATTAAAATAAGAGAATTGAGGTTAATAATAAATTAAACAAATTAATAAATGACTTTAAAAAAATATATGGTTGTTAGACTGTTGCACTTTTTTGTGCTCATATTTATAGGCCTATTGATGTGTGCAACGTTTGTATATTTATAACCAACTTTCGAGAAAAATGGGGGTCACGAGTCACTGACATTGTTATTTTGGAGATCGCGGGCTAACAAGTTTGGGAACCCCTGTTTTAGAGCATTCACTGAGTGTTGTAGCATTGCAACATGTACACCAAGGACACCAGTAAGTAGTATTTTTAATTTTGTATTAATTTACTCGCTTTGTTTTTGCATATTCCCTTCTTTATCAAAGGTCATTACATCAGAATAAACTACCAGTTACTCTGGCACATGCTTTACTGGAGGTTACCCTTCTGCCGCAACCCACACTGAGAGTACACCAACTTGTGCAACCCCCAGTGAAACACCCACACACTCTCATTCACATACGCTATATCCAATTCACCTACAGTATACTGCATGTCTTTGGACTTTGGGGAAAACCACAGCACCAGTTCAAACTCTACATAAAAGGGCCTTCTTGCCGGGGCTTGAACCGGGGACCTTTGCTCCAGTATGAGGCAACTGTGCTAACCACAGAGCTTAATTTGTTCTAATTAAAAAACAATGCATATGTACAAGGGTGCATGACATAACATGTTTTCAATAATATATTTAACATAACATGATGCATTGTTGAAGACTCTATCAAGCTACACTTTTAAAAGTAAAGGTGCTGCTGCTTTATTTCAATTGCAAAAAGCTTCTTAGTGGAAACATTTGTTGAAACAGTTTCTTTACATTTGTATGACGTTATTCACAGTAAGAAGAATAGTAGGTTACTTTAAAAACAATTCACTCAAGGTTTCTAGAGACTAGTGAGAGATCCTTTGAGAAGCTTTATTAAGTGTGATCGCGACTGCTTTATGAGCTGTATTGTTACAAATTGATTAGTTAGAACTGTCCTTAATAAAGTCACTTAGATGGTGGAGTGAAAACTTCTGCTAACGAAAGGGGTGGTCCAGAATGTATTTTTAAGGCTTGGTTGTGTTTATAAGATGCAAAGCAAATTGTGTTCATGCTTCATTTGTGAAAAAAATTATGTTATTTTGTCATATATCTTACTTTGATTATATACAGCTACTCAGCTAACATGAAAATGATTGTCATATTTCCTAGTTCGCCCGCCCCCAAGAGGCTCTGATTGGTCAGATAACATAACGTGCTGTGATTCGCAGATCGGCTCCAGGTCACCAGAAAGCGTCACATCCAGTCACTAGCATGCTCTGTGCCTCTGCTGTGTAAATAATGTCAGTCAGTGTAGCCATGTCAGTATAAGCCTGAATTGGAAATAAAATGAAGATGACACAGCTGAACCTCATGCCTGCTTTCTAAAATAAAATCTGACAAGTGTCTTTCACATATATTTGTGTTATAAGCATGTGTAAGTAATATGAAACGTTCACATATCTTTTGCAAGTTCGTTATTTGAGATGTAGAACGCAGAGAAAGCAGCCGCAAAGAGAGACACTGCAGCACTGCTGAAGATTGTGGGTGTTTACAGCAGTTTGACTGATAAATATGAATTTGTAACTAAATTGTTAGCGGTGCAAAACAGCATTTATCCTTGTTTACATCCTTGTTTACGTCTTTGCTACAACATACCATTAACGCTAGAAACTGTGCATGTAATAGATCGATTTTAACAAGTAAAAATACTTACAGGTTGTGGCTCACAATCCACAGCTTCATCAGTTGGAGGAGTTTTTAGCCGAATGCAGCACTGAACTGGGAGAGATTTTGATTCTTTTTTGTCAAATGCTAGCTATATATTTTTTATAATTCTCTGGAACATAATTAGAATTAAATTGTAAGCACTTCTCTCCTTGTGTGATGTCCTTTGGAAGCCCAAATACAGAAACAGAACAAGCTCTGTGGAAATAGCAGCGTTTGGACACCATTTTAGCTTTCGCTGGTTTAACATTACAGTGCCTCTGGCCATGCCCCTTCGCTGCGCAGGGTGTATTTGTGTGGTGAATATGCGTAACCTGAAGCATTTGTGGTCTCACTAACCCGGATGTATGTTTTTTGTCCCCAAACTTTGTTTGCTGCAGGCTTTGGTAAGCTAACTTTGTAAAAGCCAATGTCTCACTTTGCATTGAACTTTTAGCTATTACATTCAGAGATGTTGTTTATGTTCACACAGCTACATTACACATCAACTAAAGTTTCAAATATGATAACATAGTGGAACACCCCTTTAACAAAAAAAAAATCAAAGTCAAAATATGTCAGAATATTTCTGCAAATTATGAACATTGCATCTAAGAACTGAAAAACTATGTTTATAACCAAAGGTCAAAAGCTGTAGCTCCAACCATGTTTGCAATGCTGTTTGCGAATGTTGATTTAGATGATGTTTTCACAAAACACAGAATTGTTGAACAGATGAAGAGTTTGGTCGCAAAACGCGATAAACGCCATTTTTTGACATTTGGATTTTATTATTGGAAATCACTGTTCAGATGTACCTTAATCTATGTGTGAATTGCTGCCATTAATAACATTGAAGAATGTACATTTTAGGGCTAGTACAAGATGTATTTTTTCACAAAACGCAGACCAGTTTCTTTACAAAGTGCGATATAATGGTTATAGAACGTTCAGGATGCTGCGCAAGCTCAGCATCCACTGGGAAGAGAGTCACCGCCGGTGAAGTGCTCCGAGTTTGCTCAGTAATGAGAGTAATGTTCACAATTCAACTTCACAAAAATGTATAAAAACGCTACAAAAGTGGACCAGGATAAAATACTGCATCTGTCAACAATAAGCAAAGGGGAACGAGTCTCCGCTGATGTCAAGAAGAAGGCCAGGGAGGTTACAGTGAAACACTGCCTTTTTTCCTGCGCTCCTCCCCATCACAAGATACCTGTCTGCAAGACTACATTTCTAAATGTCCATTGTAAGTTTATTTTTTAAATAATTTCTTTTAAAAAAAATTGAGTAGCCTATCTGAAGATTTATTTATGAGGTTGCACCTATTATTTATAGCCTAAAACCTCACGTTAATTCTTGTAGTTGATTCTTGTAGTTGTATTTTTATCATAGAGGGCACAGGTTGTTATGGAGAAAAATAAATAGTTTTGCTTTTTCACAACAACCAATAAACTCTATAAGCTATTATTATTATTATAATTATAATTATTAATTATTATTATTATAATAATAATAGCGAGCAGAAGAAAGCAGGTGAATACCGAATGAGAGGATGATCACTCACGCCAAAAGCTGATGTGATGCGCGCGACTGTTTAAAACGCGCGCATTGTGTGAAGCTGTGCCTGGAAACGCAACTAGTGTGATCGGTTCTCTTTCAAATAGACTAGACAAAAAGTTATGCTCATGCACCCGACAGTCTTGCTGCTTTCAAGAGCTCCAGCACTGGTTGCTTTCACTTTGACCATTCTGTGAGCAGATTATTAATTGGCCTAACATTAATCGTGTGCATGTGATCATCCTTTCATTATCGCACATGGTGTGTTTTTCACCTGCTTTCTTTTGCTTACTGCTATTTTTGTTAATATGGTTTAGTTATCATCCTTTAAAATAACATTGCTCTACATGTAATATGAGATTAGCTCCCTATTTCTGTGTAGTTAACTGCTGATCTGGGACCTTTAGCCAGGACAGATTACTGTGCCTATTTTAGATTATTGACAATAATTATTTTTTTAATGTCAAAAAATGTCAAAATAAAAAGTATTAGTATACAGCTATATTTTGCTTGTTTTGACACATTTAAAATTTGTGGCTAAAAAGTAATAATTATTTATGTTTGGTGTGGTCAGAGATAAATTTGGTAAATCCTTAATTTTAAGCTCTGGAAAGTGATGTGAAATAAAAACTAATTGTAATATGACACTATGAAACCATGACCCATTTGCTCATGCTCATTGA
This sequence comes from Danio kyathit, assembly GCA_903798195.1. Classification (NCBI taxonomy): domain Eukaryota; kingdom Metazoa; phylum Chordata; class Actinopteri; order Cypriniformes; family Danionidae; genus Danio; species Danio kyathit. The sequence goes on from LR812525.1 coordinate 57,113,201, forward strand.
GCAAGCTCATACACGACACACAAAAAGTGAAATGAATGAGGAGGCATGTGGACATAACAAAATCTAAATCAAGTAATTTTAGCATGTCAAAGTCATATTTATGCATAAGAAATATATTTTTATGAAGCCTCCATAAAGAAGAAGCCTCCACTCTTTCTGTAACAAGTCGTTTATCTAACTAACTTAATCTTACTTATCAAACAAAACATTGATTCACTAGCTTTTCTTAATGGTATTACAGGAGTAGAATATAGCCCAACGTGGATATATAGAGTTTTGCAAAAAAAAAAAAAATGTTATGCTATGTTGTGTTGTGTACGTTCTGGCCAAAACTAACTCAGAATCGTATTATTATTAATCAATCTTTGTATATATTATTCCATATATTTATGATGTATTGTTGTTTTAACCAATTTAAGATGTTTGACACTGTTAAGATAAGTATGTTGCATTTCGTCAAGGTTTTTGACTTACAGTTGCAATCAGAATTATTCAACCCTCTGATTTATTAGCCCCCCTGTTTATATTTTTCCCCAATTTCTGTTTAACGGAGATAAAAAAAATTCAACACATTTCTAAACATAATAGTTTTAATAACTCATCTCTAATAACTGATTTATTTTATCTTTGCCATGATGACAGTAAATAATAATTTACTAGATATTTTTCAAGACACTTCTATACAGCTTAAAGTGACATTTAAACTAGGCAGATTAAGGTAATTAGGCAAGTTATTGTATAATGATGGTTTGTTCTGTATACTATTGAAAAAATATATAGCTTAAAGGGGCTAATAATATTGACTTTAAAATGGGTTTTAAAAAATTAAAAACTGCTTTTATTCTAGCCGAAATAAAACAAATAAGACTTTCTCCAGAAGAAAAAATATTATCAGACATACTGTGAAAATTGTCCTTGATCTGTTAAACATCATTTGGGAAATATTTAAAAAAGAAAAAAAAATTCAAAGGGGGTTCAATAATTCTGATTGCAACTGCATTTATGAACTATTTATGGACATAAAATTACATAAAAAACATCCTGGATTTGAAGAATATTGTGTTCCTGCCTTTACTGAGCTCAAGTAATAGTTTAATGTACAAAAATTGTGAATGAGCTTGACTGTTGATGTTTTAAATAATAATGTCAAATAACCAACATTTCTCAAAATGGAAATATCTCGTTTTACAATGAAACTCTTCAGATCTTACTGTCACGCTGGTATACAAAGAAGTCAGAGATGGTTATCTTTTCATTTAGTTTATTCAACGTAAATCATAAAAGGTATCACACAGTGCTGGGCAATGGAAGATCATCCGAGGAACACCTCATTACATCTTCGCCAGGTAAACCTGGCTAAAGTCAAGACTGGGTTAACAATCCTCACACCTCCGTTGGTGGCAGTGTGCACAAAGTGCAGGCAGGTGAATATAGATCTTCAGATGTGGTAAGACAATAAAGACACTTCCCTTTATCAGTGCGATGATTACGAAGACTCAGGAGGAACATCCATGGAAGAAGAGAAGACGAGGGAGCTTGGGTGAAGACAACCATACGACTTCAATACCGGACGATGAGTGAACGGAGGAGGTGAGATTATATAGTGTCCGGGCTAATAGTGAACAGGTGCGGGTAATCAATAATCAGGGGAAGGTTCTCGGGATTGGATGGGACTGGTGTGAGGTGGTGAAGCTGGATTGGGTGAGTGAGAACGAGCCGGGGATGTTACAGTACCCCCCCCTCCACGGGTGACTCCTGGCACCCTAGATCGACGGCGGGGACGGCCACGTCCTCGTGGGGCTGGACGATCGGGATGTCTCTGATGGAATTCTTCGAGGAGAGATGGATCTAAGATGTCATCACGGGGGATCCAGGATCTCTCCTCAGGGCCAAAGCCCTCCCAGTCTACAAGGTACTGTAGCTGACCGTCCCGCCGCCGGGAGTTGAGGATTTCCTTGACCTGGTAGATGTTATCACCGATGACTTCCGTTTGGTCGGGAGGGGGGGGGTGGTTCGGGTTCTGCAGAGGGAGGAGATACAGGATTAGTGTAGGGTTTGAGGAGGGAAACATGAAAGGATGATGCTATACGGTACTGTGGTGGAAGGTTCAGACGGTAGGTGACAGGATTGATCTGGGAGTGAATAGTGAATGGTCCCAGGTAGCGGGGACTCAGTTTTCTGCAGGGCAGCCGGAGGCGAATGTCTCGGGTAGAGAGCCATACCTTATCTCCTGGTTGGTATATGGGATTAGGTAGTCGGTGACGGTTGGCTTGCTCAGTGTACCTCCGGACTGCCCGCTGAAGATGGACGTGAGCTGAGTCCCAGACCCTCTCGCTTTCCTGGAACCAGTGATCAACCGCGGGCACTTCTGATGCTTCCCCATTCCAGGGGAACAAGGATGGTTGGTAGCCTAGGACACATTGAAAAGGGGTTAGACCAGTAGAGGATTGACGAAGAGAATTTTGTGCATACTCAGCCCACGGAAGATACTGGCTCCAGGTGTTTTGATGAGCATGGCAGTAGGAGCGTAAAAACCGGGAAATCTCTTGGATTTTACGCTCGGTCTGACCGTTGGTTTGCGGATGATAGCCAGAAGATAGACTGATGGTGGTGCCCAAAAGGTGGAAGAACGCCCGCCAGACCCTGGAGATAAACTGTGGACCTCTATCCGACACGATGTCTTCGGGGAGACCATAGTTTCTGAAGACGTGATGGAACAGGGCCTCAGCTGTTTCAAGGGCTGTGGGAAGACCTTTAAGAGGTATTAGTTTGCAGGATTTGGAAAACCGATCAACAACCACTAAGATCGTGGTGTATCCTTGAGAGGGGGGTAGATCGGTGGCAAAATCCACACCAAGGTGTGTCCAGGGTCGGCGGGGAGTGGGCAACGGCAGCAGTTTTCCTTCAGGTAGATGGCGTGGAGTGGTAGTGATGGCACAGACCGAGCAACCCTTAACGTACTGGGTGACATCCTGGGCCATTTTAGGCCACCAATACCTTTCTCTAAGAAGCGAGAGGGTTCGCCTGCTACCTGGGTGTCCTGAGCCGAGGGAGGTGTGTGTGCTAGTGAGGAGTGGTATGCGAAATCTCGTGGGTACATAGCACAAGCCTGGAGGGAGACCCGGGGGAACTGGTTCTTCTAAGGTGGCTAATCGGATCTCTTCATCGATTTGCCATAATATGGGGGCCACAGAGATGGAAGGAGGAAGAATAGATTCAGGAGAATCGTTACGAGGCTCAGGTGAGTAAAGTCTGGATAGGGCATCAGCTTTGACATTCTTGTGCCCAGGTTGGTAGGTGATGGTAAAATTGAAACGTGCGAAGAAGAGAGACCAACGAGCTTGGCGAGCATTCAGACGTTTAGCATCTCGGATGTATTGGAGATTTTTATGGTCAGTGATGACGGTGAAGGGGTGTTGGGCTCCTTCAAGCCAGTGACGCCACTCTTCGAGTGCCAGTTTAATGGCTAATAGCTCGCGGTCACCGATCCCATAGTTTTGTTCAGCAGTAGACAATTTCCGCGAGTAGTACGCACAAGGATGGAGGGCTTTGGGTTCACCAGACCATTGGGAGAGTATAGCACCTACTCCAGTGTCTGCGGCGTCTACCTCAACGATGAACGGGAGGTTGGGATCCGGATGACGTAAGACGGGTGCTGTGGCAAACTTTGACTTGAGGTGATCGAAGGCTCGGTATGTTTCAGGGGTCCAGGTGAGTACTCTCTTTCCTCCTCGGAGCAAGGAAGTGAGAGGAGCGGATAAGACACTGTAGTTCTTTATGAACCGCCGATAGAAGTTGGCGAATCCCAGAAAACGCTGAAGTTCTTTAACGGTTTTCGGGTATTCCCATTTCGATACTGCGTCTACCTTGCACCGTTCCATACTCACTCCTTGTGGGGTGATGACATACCCGAGGAAGGATATCGTGGTCTGATGGAATTCACACTTTTCGGCTTTGAGGAATAGTTGGTTTTGACGTAAACGTTGAAGTACTTGGGTCACATGGGCTTGATGCTCTTCAAGATTACGGGAGTAAATAAGGATGTCATCAATATAGACAATAGTGAAACGGTGAAGGAAGTCTCTGAAGATCTCGTTCATGAAACTTTGGAAGATTGAGGGACTATTTGCCAGTCCGTAGGGCATGACGAGGTACTCGTAGTGGCCGGAAGGTGTAACAAAGGCCGTTTTCCACTCGTCCCCCTGGCGGATGCGGATGAGATTGTATGCACTCCTGAGGTCTAGTTTGCTGAATACCTTAGCCTCTCTCAGTTCTTCCAAAGCAGCAGGGACTAGAGGCAGAGGGTAGGCAAACTTGACGGTAGCAGCATTAAGAACTCGGTAATCGATGCAAGGTCTGAGTCCTCCATCTTTCTTGGTGACAAAGAAGAAGCTGGAGGCGGCAGGAGATGTAGATGGTCGGATGAACCCATGCTGGAGAGCTTCACTGATGTAATTGTGCATAGCTTCATGCTCAGGACGGGACAAAGGATAAATCCTTCCGTGTGGCAACTTGGCATCGGGCAACAGATCAATACAGCAATCCCAGGACCGATGAGGGGGTAATTGGGTGGCTCGTTCTTTGCTGAAGACGTCTAAGTACTCGTGATATGCTGAGGGAATGGGATGGCTGGAAGGAGAAGTGGCTTGTATGCTTGTACTCTGCAGGGGTAATGAAGTGGAGTGACCAGTAGAGGGGGTAATATGACCATTACTGTTGCATCTGGATCCCCACTCGAGGATATCGCCAGTTTCCCAGTTAATACTGGGTTGGTGCTGAATAAGCCACGGTCGTCCCAGGATGACATCCACATTAGCACGAGGAAGAATAAGGAGGGTAAGTTTCTCTTGGTGATTCTGGTTCAGACGAAGGGTGATAGGCTTGGTACGGCGATTGATTTTTCCCTCTCCTAGCGGCGAGCTCTGGATGGTGGTGATGCGGTACTGGACTTCATTCCTCACTGAAGGAATATTATAGCGGGAGATAAAGGTGGAGGATATGAAGTTCCCAGCGGCTCCGGAGTCCAGCAAAACATGTACGGGAAAAGTTTGATCGTGGATTACCAACTCTGCAGAAATATGAGGTATGGTGGATACTGTGGGTGTGAGGATGACTTTACTCACCACTAGTCGAGGTGGGCGGATGGGACAGGTGGCTATCCGGTGAGTTGATTCTCCACAGTAGAGGCAGAGCTGATGTTGAATACGCCGCTGGCGTTCCGTGGCATCGAGCCGGTAGGAGTCCGTGACCATAGGTTCTTCTGGGTCCTGCATAATCGTGGGAGATTTGGGCGGTGATGGAGAATCATCAAAGAGAGAAGAACAAGCAGATAAGTGCTGGCACACACTAATAGTCTTCTTGATGAAGGATTCAAGGTTCGCATTGTCATCATAAATGACCATCTGTTTACGGAGGGAGGGTTTCAACCCTTTACGGTAAGCAGCCAGAAGCGCCACAGGGTTCCACCCACTGCTGGCGGCAAGTGTCCGAAACTGCAACGTATAATCGTGAATAGACATCCTCCCTTGTGATAAATTCATGAGTTCGTCGTGCACTGATAAAGGGGTAAGTGGAACTGAAAATACCTCCTTAAAGTGAGCGACGAAGGATTGGATGGTGGTTATCACTGGGCTACGAGTACTCCACAACGCATCTGCCCATTGCAACGCTCGACCTGAGAGAAGGGAGATAATAAATGCAACTTTGGAAAGTTCGTTAGGGAATTGCACAAGGTTGGCTTCAATATATAAAGAACATTGTAGTAGAAACCCATTGCAGGTGCTCGGATCCCCAGAGTAACTCATTGGTCGAGCTAGTGGAGTACTCGGTGTCACCACCAGGTTGGAGCTAGCGCTCATGGATGCGGAAGGCAACTCACTTCCGGTTAAGGTAGCGTTAGCTTCCATGTTGTTGTTGTTGTTTGGTCCGGTATTCTGTCACGCTGGTATACAAAGAAGTCAGAGATGGTTATCTTTTCATTTAGTTTATTCAACGTAAATCATAAAAGGTATCACACAGTGCTGGGCAATGGAAGATCATCCGAGGAACACCTCATACATCTTCGCCAGGTAAACCTGGCTAAAGTCAAGACTGGGTTAACAATCCTCACACCTCCGTTGGTGGCAGTGTGCACAAAGTGCAGGCAGGTGAATATAGATCTTCAGATGTGGTAAGACAATAAAGACACTTCCCTTTATCAGTGCGATGATTACGAAGACTCAGGAGGAACATCCATGGAAGAAGAGAAGACGAGGGAGCTTGGGTGAAGACAACCATACGACTTCAATACCGGACGATGAGTGAACGGAGGAGGTGAGATTATATAGTGTCCGGGCTAATAGTGAACAGGTGCGGGTAATCAATAATCAGGGGAAGGTTCTCGGGATTGGATGGGACTGGTGTGAGGTGGTGAAGCTGGATTGGGTGAGTGAGAACGAGCCGGGGATGTTACACTTACAGCAATAGCTGTCTAGCAAAGCTTTTGGGAGACACATTGCAGTATGATTATTATTATATGTGACTCTTGACAACAAAACCAGTCTATGTTGCGCGGGTATATTTTTGCAATAGCCAAAAACGCATACAGTAGTAGACTTTAAAAAATTACAGGTTATTTCCACCAAATTCTGGGTGTAATAAGGTATTTTTTATATTCAATTATAGGACCAAATGTAACCCAATGTTTGGGTTAGTTCATATTTTACCCAATTTGGGATTAAACGACCCATCATTTTTAGAGTGTACCGTATGGGTCAAAATGACAGATTTTGCCAAAAATCTAATAATTTTACCATACTGTAAATAGATCAAAACTTCTTTTTTGAGTAGTTACATACATAGCTAAGAACTAAATTTGTTCAACTTTAAAGTCAATTTTCTCATTATTTAGATTTTTTTAACTCTCAGATAAACAGATTGCAGAACTTTCAAATAGTCATATCTCAGTCAAATTATTTAGCAAAAATTTTGCTTTCATGTGATGTATAAATAACAATTTTGAAAAATGTACCCTTATGATTGCTTTGGTGGCCCAGAGTCACATATAATAGTGATTACTGCATTTCCTCTTTTTTTCTGATTTTGGGTGTTAGTTACCTCTTGGTTTTATTTACCCAGCCGAAGAACTCAAGGTGTTTGTGGAGTTTGTTTGGATAAAAAGCATCTTGTTCGCCCCAGGTGAATGTCTATTCCCATGCAGCCTTAAAGAAGCAGCGGTCTGTGGGAATCAGAAAGTAGAATCTTTGATTTTCTGATCTGCACACCTGAAACGGCAACACCAGGTCTAAAATAACATTTTCTTGTGCAGCGCACTCTTCAGAGAACTCTTCCTTTAAACCTGCAGCATTACTATGACTGCAGTTTGTCTCTGCCACAATATATCAAATATGATGTCGATGTGGTAGCTCTTTGCTCAGAGTGTATTTCATATTCCTGCTTTATTACTCTCCATGGTAATACATTATTGACTACTGCGTAAGGCTGCACACTATAGGTCATGGCCTGTAGGTTGATCAAAGCGGGATTTTAGGCTCAGGAGAGTTTCACAAGTCACATACTATATTTTTTCATATTCAAATGTCTTCTTTGAATATAAATGAATCTAGATCTTATTTCAGTTGGCATATTCTAGCAGATTGTGATCGTGTTCTAAGCTCACAAAAAGTGGCTAGTGTTTAATTACATATTGTTTATATAGTTTGCTTTTCTAGTAAGGGTTTCTTTTAAATGGCACCTATTTTAACCCTTTTTTAAGATGTAATAATAATATTATGGTTCTTCTGAGTGTGTCAGTTTAGGTTCAGTTCAAAACACAATTCAGATTTTTTTATTATGATGTGTTAAAAAGTGCCATTTTGGGGGCGTGTACACAGTTCGCTGTTTTAGGGGCGTGTTGCTTCACATGAAAATTAGTTTCGACTTCCGCCCAACTTAACAAGGGGGCGGAGCCAAGAGCTCCCTATGGCAACAGACAGAGAGAAGCAACATGAGTGAGAGGACAAGCATTCAGCTGTACATGTACGACTCGGGCACAGACCAAGCAGAGACTACAAAATCATTTGTGTCTTTGTATAGTTTTACAGCTAATTGTGTGCTAGTTTAAAGCTCCGAGCTTGTGCACCGAGACTTGCGGCACCGGTGTGTGTCCCGATAGATACTTATGTTTAGAATTCAGAAATGCATGCCGTTGCGTGTCGCAAAGCGGCGCTTCTGGTGTACGACCTGCTTGAGGCTATAACTAAAGGGCGCCATACACCGGATGCGCCGCTCAGAGCCACGACATGACACACCAGACGCGCACATTCACATGTTATTTAAAATGAATAGTAAGGCAGAATAGTGAGCGAACCCCCCCAGTCCTCACTTTAATCCGCGACACGCACCCCTCTCTCCCAGTACTCACTTTCATCCGCGCCACCGCGGAATGCATGGCGCTGCGCGCCGTTAGTTCATTATTTCCAATGGAGGGACGCGCACGTGAGGCAATGCGCTCGCACTTTCTAGCTGCACCTATTTAAGATGACAGGGAGCTTCTGTGACCGCGGGAAATGCAAACCGCTAAAGTTTAAGGAAGACGCAATGAAAAGTACACATGTATGCAAACCCACCAAAACTCACAAACACTGGCGGCGAGGAGAGTGATAACGTGGTGAATGTTGAGCCCAATGAGCCTTACACCTAAAAATAGAGCAAGGGTGTTTCTTTGGTGACGTCGCTTTGACTCACACGCTGAAAATGGCGGACGTGAAAACAAACTGAGCATATGGTAATGCGCAGCTGTCAATCAATATTGGTGGGGACCGCAATCCTACGTAACGTTGCAGTCGATCTCAAAACCGATCTGATTGGTCCACCGTTTTTATGTTGTTAAACTGAAAAAAAAGGACTGAGTGTGCTAATATCACCACAATATGACAGTCTATACACTATACCTACACATACTGTATGTCTGTCTAAACAGCTTGAAAAGTAGATTTTTCACCATAGGTGCCCTTTAAGCAATTGTCTTAAAAGATGGGCCCTATCATACACATGGCGCAATAAGCCGCAAAACATGCATGACGTGATTTGTTGCTATTTTCAGACCAGCACAACAAGTTTTTACATTTTGCGCCACGTTGTTTAAAAAGCAAATCCATTTGCACTACTTTGTGGACTCATGAGTGCCAGTCTAAAATGGAGGTGTGTTAAGGTGCATTGTTGGTGGGTTGCTATTTTGATGAACTGAAATTGAATGCAACATTGACCAACTGAAAGCTGTTCTAAAGTCCAGCGCAAAGTGTGTTAGTTATGCACCTGTGCGGGTCCAAACACATACACACTGCTTAATACACATGCACAGCAATACATATGAAAAAAAATAAAGGATTAAAATGTTACAAAAATTTGTATTTTCTAACCGATACCTCCATGCCTTCTTCATGTCGGGGGACTTTTTTCAGTTTATTCATGACAATTTGCATCTGTATAATGTCATTATTGTTAGCAGTGTGATTTATTATATGTATATTTATATTTGATATAATTAAAACAAGTTTAAATTTGTCCACCTGTCGGGTTTTGGAGACGTATGCATCACCATATGGGGCATAAGAATATGATGTGTTTGGATATAACTATTAATTATTATTGTTTATTTATTCGTTTGCTGGAAATTAGAACAAAATTTAGAAATAGTTTTGAAACAAACAAAATTATGTAGGCTAATGGATGTCTTCAGTGGATTGCATACAACACCGTTTTCTTATCCACGAAAGTAAAGGTGTAAAGTAAAAGTAAAGTAAAGAGGCAGAATGAAGGAGGCTCATTCTTTATCCTCATGCTGCAGATGGTCTGTTTAAATGTTTTCTCTAGTAAAGCGTTCAGTTTATCCACTTACAAAGTCCACCATGTAAATAGCAAATGCACTCGCTGCCTCTTAAAAGGAATGGAAGATGAGTCTCTGATTGGTTTAATGCACGCTATGCTCAAAACACACTCATTAAGAGAATAAGCACAACCCTGTTAAACCATGCGCTAGGGTGCAGAGCGTATTTTTCCATCCTTAAAATAGCAAAAGTGGATTCGGACATGCACTTAATGCTTTTACGCCATGTGCTTTAGATTTTGCGCCTGGATCGTTAAAATAGAGCCCCATATTTCTGTTGAAGCTAAGGGGTTACTCAGTGTCATGAATTCAAAAACATTTAAGACAGATATGAAACACTGTGGCCTGTTGGGGAATACAAATCAGACTAAATAACAGTTAAAGCAGGGTGTTTGTAAAAGGATATGGAGAAAATAAAAACATTGTCAGTTTGATCTGACATGTTGCATTTTATTACAAGTTGTTTTCTAAATTTGCCTCTAAAATTCTAAATGGCTTATTGATCTTTTCCCCTCCCTTTTCATTAGTTACTGCAGCTACTATAATCAAAGAAAAAAAGTGTGTGAAGCAAAAAGCTAATCTATACCAACAGCCAAACAATCTCATAAAAAGGTTGCGTATTTATCAGAGACCTTCATAAATATGTCTTTAAAAATCCAAACATGGGCGGCACAGAGACTCAGTGGTTAGCACTGTGACCTCACAGCAAGAAGGTCGATGGTTCAAGTTTGCATTTCTGTGTGGAATTTACATGTTCTCTCACATGAGTTTCATCCAGGTGCTCCAGAATTCCACAGTCCAAAGACATGCGCTATAGGTGAATTGGATGTACTGGGTTGTGGATGTAATGCCATCTGCTGCGTGAAACATATGCCGTAATAGTTGGGGGTTTATTCTACAACCCCTGATAAATAAGGGACTAAGACGAAGGCAAATGAATGAATGAAATCTAAACATTTCAGCCTTACTCACTTACTCCCAGGGCCATTTATATTGAAGTTGATATTTAGCCGCACCATATTGGTGTTTTGTAACATCTAATTTTTATGAGGCGGGTCGTTAGTCCAACACTCAACCCCCAACGTGGAGGACTAGGACATACACACATACACTACAGACAATTTACCGGGTTAATACACATTTTACTACTAAAATTTCATGACTTATCCATGATTTTTCCAAGACTTTCATGTAAATTTTCATGACCTAATGTTTCATGCAATGTCTACATATGCGTGGTAAAAGAAAAGCAATGCATGTTCAAATTTATTACAGCATATCATAAAACACGCAACAATCTATTTAGTTTCAATTTGTATTTATATCTATGTAAAATTGATTTAGATGATACCTACACCACACTAATAATGTGAGAGTATGTGATTGGCCATGGACAGAAAAGAAGTAAATAACTTATATTCAAGTATACAGATATCTGTTTTCCATGACTATTCCAAAACTTTGTGGGGTTTTCCAAACCTTTTCCAGGCCTGGAAAATGCCATGTCAAAATTCCATGACTTTTCCATGACCGTATGAACCCTGAATTTAGCTTACCCAATTCACCTATAGTGCATGTCTTGTGGGGTAAACTGGAGCACCCAGAGGAAACCCACACCAACACAGGGAGAACATGCAAACTCCACACAGAAATGCCAACTAACCCAGTCGGGGCTCGAACCAGCAAACTTCTTGCTGTAGGGCAACATCGCTACCCACTGCGCCACCCCTAACATTCCAGCCTACTAAAGCAGTTTGCTGTTTCTTCCTTTTTTTTATATATATAATGTGAATAATTGAAAAAGAAAAATACATGAACTGTTCCTTAAGAATAAGCAATTGACATGTGGGTTTGTCTGTAGTTTGCCTTTTCATACGTCTTTTAATTCGTATTGCATTTACACAATTACATTTTTTTTTAAAAAGTAAATGCTTGGAAAACCTTTCTTTTAATCTGCAATTGGACACAGTACATTTCTCACGGCTTGTCTTGAAGAGAAAAGTGCTCATAATTGGTGAACACTCAACTCGAAAATAATTCCAATTAGCAACATTACCACCTTCAAGAAGAAACGGTGTCCAAATAAATTGTTGTTAATTACACCCATGGAGAATATGTTTGGGATAACATGTAATTAAAGAAGCTAATTAATTCAGCTTTTTTTTAGTCTCCGTTTCTTCACCTTTTAAAGCATAGTGGAAAAACTCATTGAGACTTCCTGCCAGATCCATCAAAACTACCAACCGTTTAAACATGACAGGAAGTCAGTCTTTCAAGATGGCTACTTAATAAGCCCTGTGTTAGCATGTCACCCTAAGCTTGTTTAAAAGTGAGAGCGAGTCTTTGATGAATAAATACTCTGATGAGGAAAAGGTCACGTTATAACCAAGCTGCCCTGTTGAGTGTCATGAGACATCTTGCCCTTGTTTTCCTGCTTCTAACCTGTTTCACCTGCTATCACTGTTGCTTTTTTCCATTTCCCCCTTCAATTACCACATATAACATGCCATAGAAAGTTGCAGAAAGCCACTGATCCCATGTTATTCTGTTGAGTTCTGTCTTTTACAAGAATGAAGAGATGCACCAGTATGAGAGATTCTGCTCAGCAGCAACCTCTTTAATTCAGCCCTATTTTTAAGGAATGCAAGGCTCTCCTATAAAAAAGGACAAAAAAAAGATGGAAATAACTGCAAAAATATGTATTAGTAACAACTACTCCTTCAATAATGCATACTTTATTTATTTTATCGTAGTACATGGTTCTCTGGAGATTAAATCTGATTGGTCAATCACAATATTCATACACTAAAAAAAATGGTACATTGCAAATTGTTGCAAACAATTTATATAAGCTGAATTTTAACAAACAAACTAAGTTAAACATTACTAAATTTCATTTGTTTGTTTAAATTCAGCTCATATAATTTGTTTGCAATCGCTTAACTTAAAAAAAATGTAGTAAATCTAATGAATTTTCAGTGTAGGTATTTTGGCTCATCTGGGTATTATGAACCATCTTGAGCATTATCTGTCACTTCACTGTTATTGGCTATTTGGCATCATCTTGCGACTGAATAATAATAATAATAATAATAATAATAATATTTTTTCTTTCTGCTAGCTTTACCTTTAATTAAAGAGCTAGTAAATTAGCCCTACGCTACATGTCAGGCTGCTGATAAGCCTGTCAGGCTTTATTCTGAGATAACAAATGGCTCTATGTACAATATCCCTTAGGCTATAAAGTCAACCAACCATTCTTTAATAGAGGATATAATTAAATTTACAATACAATTATCATTGATTTTGACTGTTCACATGCAGCCAGTCTCTTTTTCATCATTTCGTCATTTTTACTCTGATATTTGTTATATAGCATGGACATGTAACCACAAAATTGGAAACAGAAAAAAACTGATTTTGAAAAAAAAATTAAAATATGGCTCTGCCAATAAAATAATTCCAAATAAAACCCCAAAAGATTTAAGTTATTTGCATCTCTGAATGCTACAATAGTGGGGTGTAGTTCCTGCATGAATCAGTGTTTTAGGTTGAAACTATAAAAACTTATTAAATGCTGCTGTAATAATTGTACAGACCTGGAAGTTATATTAGTTTCATTTTGAATTAATCGATGGTTTGAACAAATCAGTTTGATTTCAATGACAAATGATAAAAACAGCTGTACCTGTTTAGTACTGTATTTAAATATATCAGAGATATGAGGTGCATCCCAAATGGCATATGCATGCATTATTTTATGCATTATTCTATTCTATTACCTTTGTTAATAGTAAAAGTAGCATTTTTTTAATATTTATTTTTGGCCTTTATTAGTTAGGACAGTAATGAGACAGGAAGCGAAGTTGGAGAGGGAGAGAGAAAGAGAGAGGGGGGGGGGGGGGGGGGTTGCGAAATGTCCTTGAGCCAGGATTCAAACTCGGGACGCCCTGACGTGCTATTGCACCATGTGTCGGCATGCTAACCACTAGGCTATTGCACCAACAAAGTAGCATTTTAATAAGTGCATTTTAAATACCTTATACACTTACTGAAATGATAAACAGAAGTGTGGAATGTTGAACACTTCATGCACTCGCTTTGGTCATGCAGCCAAAGAGTATCTTACAGAGAATTTTTTGGTTGTATTTATGACAGCTATTTAGTAATAATTTGGCACCTAACTGGACTTGGAATTGAACCATTGGACCTGGAAATTGTTTGAATGTCTGGTCAGTAAAAAAAAGAAAGAAAAAAAAATTATATATATATATATATATACACACACAAAATATAAGTTTTGGGAACAACAAATAATAACTTGACTTCTAGTTGATCATTTGGTATCAGAAGAGACATATGAAAGGAAAATACCTCTATATTACGCTTATTTTATCAAAATAAAATATGATCATGTCCTGCTTTTTAATTATTTAATTAGGACAGTGAGGTCTGACTTTGCTTAGACAAAAGTCATGTCACTAAACAGAAATAATGTAAAGTATAGAATGTAAAGTCATGGTGGGGTGGGAAAATAATTAATATTGTGCATGATTCCCATAAGCTTGGAGGACTGCATCCATACATCTCTGCAATGACTCTAATAACTTATTAATAGTCATCTTATTAAAGTCATCTGGAATGGCAAAGTAAGCGTTCATGCAGGACTCCTAGAGTTCATCAAGATTCATCTTTAATGCCTCCTCCATCTTACCCCAGACATGCTCAATAATGTTCATGTCTGGTGACTGGGCTGGCCAATCCTGGAGCACCTTGTTCTTCTTTGCTTTCAGAAAGTTTGATGTGGATGCTGAAGTATGAGAAGGAGCGCTATCCTGCTGAAGAATTTGCCCTCTCCTGTGGTTTTTAATGTAATGGGCAGCACAAATGTCTTGATACCTCAGGCTGTTGATGTTGCCATCCACTCTGCAGATCTCTTGCACACCCCCTTACTGAATGTAACCCCAAACCATGATTTTTCCTTCACCAAACTTGACTGATTTCTGTGAGAATCTTGGCCCATGCAAGTTCCAATAGGTCTTCTGCAGTATTTGTGATGATTGGGATGCAGTTCATCAGATGATTCATTGGAAAAATCTACCTTCTGCCACTTTTCCAAATGATCAACTAGAAGTCAAGTTATTATTTGTTGCTCTTACAACTGGGATTGATGAAAAAGACTTTTGTCAGATAGTGTATTATAGTTGTATTTGGGATGACATTAAAACTACAGTTGAGTGTATAAGTGTATAAGTGCATTAATAAAGTTTTCATAGTTTATAATGTGTTTTTTGTAACATAACTTCAGTCTTTAGGAGTGAGTAATTGAATCAATCACTTATCCATTCAAACCATTACTCCACTCACAAAAAAATCAAGTGCAATTGCCTTTATGAGTCACTGAATCATTTGAGACTCACCCATTTCACTCATCCAGTTTATTCAAAAATAAAGTGCAGCTGTGTTTAGGAGTCACTGAATCATTCCACTTACACAGTTTGTTCGTGAATACTTGTTTTTTCATGAACAAGTCAAGTAACTGTGATCAAGTTGAGTTCAGTTTCTGAAAAGTATCAATGTTTGGTGAACTGAATGATTCAATGACTCTCTTATAAACTGGTTGATCAAACTTTTAGAAAGAATTACTGAGCAATGCTCACCACAAAATACAGAGAATGACTTAACAGTGAAAAGTTTTGGTGCCATTTGAACTGTATACCAGAACTAACTGTTGTATAATACACAAGTGCTCCACCAGACAAAAAGACAGTTGTCTACAGTAAACTCCAGAACCACTGCCGTCAACAAAACCCAAACCTGGCAATGCTCCTAAAAATTGTGGCACTAAAATAAATGGCCCCGAGCTCCTTCTGAAAACAGTGTATCATTTTCAGCTGCATAGTATTGATGGGGAGATTCTACAATACAAAAAAACACATTGATTTCCATTTTCCATTCAAAGACAGAGAGAATAGGGTTAGAAAAACGCAGCTATGCACATTCTTTCTCCTGTCTGTGAGGTGCGCTACAAAGAATAGCAGACCAAATTAGTGTTATAAAAAAAAGAAAGCGAAAGACAGAGAAGCAGGGGTTGTTTCATGAGGGGAGCTTATTTAATTAATGGTGTTTTTGTGAGGTATCAACCATATGCTTTTTCTCCGACTAGAGATGAGTCTGTGTTGTCCATGCTTGGATAGAGCAGACACGAAGGGAGTATTGATATGCTAATGTTGCTCCTCATTAGCTGCAATTAATTAGAACTGGCCGACTGGGCACTGCTGTGTTAGTGTGCTGACGAGCCATGCTGTTTATCTGGAAATAAGAGGCGCTGCACCGTGATGCACAAAAGAGTGGCTGAATGACAGAGAAGAGATGATCATGTGAAAGAAATGCCAAAGCACCAGACCTTGATGAAGAGTCAAATCATGACACCATTTAACACAGAAAGCGCTTGATGAGAAAGAAAGAGAAAAAAAGAGGATTGCTTTGACTTTTTTTCTGATAAGTATGTTTTTTTTTTTATGGATTAATGAGTTTAGACTCATGTATCTGAACACTTTATTTCTCTTTTAGACATTCTGCTGACTCAGCTACTATATGTCAAATAACAGACATTTAAACATAGACATGTTGGCTAAAACAAGGCTAAATTTGCACTCTCTTTGAAAATATAATAGGCCTTCAGTTGAGCAATATTACAAAAATGATGATCTCGTTTTCAAAATAAGAGTCCCATATACATAGGAAATATAATATGTTGGACCTAAAATAACGGTATCAATGGGGTTTGAGGCTCAATACATTTTAGAATGTACAGATTATAAATGTATTCAACAATCTGAAGAGGCATGATGTCTGTTTGAATGTACTATATACACTCACCAGCAGGGGCGGACAGGCCAGATGCTTGGCCACTTTATTAGGTACACCTTACTAGTACCAGGTTGGATCCACTTTTGCCTTCAGAATTGCATTAAGCCTTATTCACACTACAAGCGACCGCTCATTTCAATGGAGAGTGAGCGACTTCCGCCGACCTCCATCTACGTGAGCAACAGCAACCATTGGCGACCAGGTGGGCATGTCGAGCGACGCGACAAGGTTGAGAATCCTTCAACTTTTTGCAAATGAAGAGCAACTTTCTTGAGCGACAGCCAATAGGAGCACCAGTAGAGCTCACGTAATCCTCTCTCAGCTCGCTCAGAGGCCGGTTGTATTCTCCGTGCTGTAGACCTACACAGACCTGCGTCTGCAGCAGTTCGCCACAAAGAGTGACACGCAGCTACAAAGTCACTGCTAGTGTGAATGAGGCATTAATCCTTTGTGGCATAGATTTAACAAGGTACTGGAAATATTCCTCAGAGATTTTGGTCCATATTGACATGATAGCATCACGCAGTTGCTGCAGATTTGTCGGCTGCACATCCATGATGTGAATCTTCTGTTCCACCAAATCCCAAAGGTGATCTATTGGATTGAGTTCTGGTGACTGTGGGGGCCATTTGAGTGCAGTGAACTAGAACAAGAAACAAGTCTGAGATGATTCGCGATTTATGACATGGTGCGTTATCCTGCTGGAAGTAGCCATCAAAAGATGGGTTTACTGTGGTCATAAAAAGATGTACATTATCAGCAAGAATACTCAGGTAGGCTGTGGTGTTGACACAATGCTCAATTGGTACTAATAGGCCCGAAGTGTGCCAAGAAAATATCCCCCTCCCCATTACACCAACACCACCAGCATGAACTGTTGATATAAGGCAGGACGGATCCATGCTTTCATGTTGTTGATGCCAAATTCTGACCCGACCATCCGAATGTCACAGCAGAAATCGAAACTCATCAGACCAGGAAACATTTTTTCCAATCTTCTATTGTCCATTTTTGGTGAGCCTGTGCGAGTTTCCTGTTCTTAGCTGATAGGAGTGGCACCCGGTGTGGTCTTCTGCTGCTGTAGCCCATCCGCCTCAAAGTTGGATGTGTTGTGCATTTTGAGATGCTCTTCTGCATACCTAGGTTGTAACGAGTGATTATTTGAGTTACTGTTGGCTTTTTATCAGCTGAAATCAGTCTCCTCTGACCTCTGGCATCCACAAGGCATCTGCGATCGTCTTGACCATGTCTACATGCCTAAATGCATTGAGTTGCTGCTATGTGATTGGCTGATTAGAAATTTGTGTTAACGAACACGTTGTACCTAATAAAGTGGCCGGTGAGTGTATTTTGTTTGTTTAACGTGCATATTGTAAAATTTGACATCTACTGTATGTTTGCAATGAGGCAACAAAAATAATGTGATGATGAAAATGAGTGCAATGGACAGCATTATTGGACAAATCAGTGATCTGACCACATTGTAAAACACCTGAAATGCTGTTTTGGTCTATCCTTAGTCCATCATCAAAGTGGTTTTAAATATATTTGGTGCCAGTTTATCAGAAAGTGACTATTTTGGTATATTTAACTCGTTGGATACAAATGTTGTTTTATTTTCAAATCTTGCATGCAATATTCCAGTTTTGTACATAAGTTTAATTCACATCTTTGGATGGAAACAAAGATATTGAAAAACGTTGGGGTCTAAAAAATACCGGACCAATTTGACTTTCATTTTGAGAACGAAGGAAAGAAAGAGTATGCGATGGAGTTAACAATAGCAATTTATATTTTGTGGTGACCGGTTCCTTTAAGGCACATTGTGCATTCAGGAAAGCACCTTTCTGTTCATCTTTTCTGTATTTTCTCCTTTCTCTGTACCAAACAATTGGATCCTCGGCCCTGCGGAGCGCAACACACTATCATTTACCAAGCAAACAAAAGTCAACAACACAATGTAATTAACCCAAAACATAACAGAATTAGTCCACAACCCAAAGCAAGCAATTTTCTCTGACTGAGCAATAAAATATTTATAATTGTTTTATGCCACAGCTAATATTTTCTCTTTTTTTGCCTTTCTATGTATTTCTGCTTTCCTGACATGCCCTTACTCCACATTAATTTAGTTGCATTTATTGTTGAAACACAAATGACCAAGAAAGTAAAGGTGTCTGCCTGAGGTGCTTGTGTATCACACCTGTATCTGGACTGACAGTGATTTACTTTCACTGATATATGAATAGAGAGAATCAGCTTTGAGTACAATGATCAAGAGCAGTTGAATCCTGAAATTAAATGTCTATATCAATAATCGTAATGTGACCACTTTTGTAACATTTATCATGACTATCATGATTTACCGTTGTAATGTAATTCTATCAATATTTTAAATCTCATTCCACTGAATTATTAATTTGCGTATTGACTGAGTTTCTTGATTGATAACAGATGTGTAAACGGTGTAAAACATTTTTGGCAAAAATTGCCAAATGTACTTTATTGCCCAGTCAGGTATATTTGAAAATAGCTTGCATATGCATTGAAATATTCCTTTATGCTTGCCTTTTACTTATGCCTTTGCATGTTTTTACTCAGACTCAGTTACTGTATGTCTCAAAAAGCATTACCAATTATGAAAGTAATCATAAAAAAATGTAGAGTCTGTATAGACACACTTATTCCCTCTTAATGTTAATTAAACAGCAGAATAAAAAGATCATTCACTGGTCTTTACTGAATACATACAGTAACTTGTACAAGTATCCCTTGTATAAACAATTCATACTGTGCATTCCCCACGGGAACAGACAGAAACCAAAATGGCAGGCCAGAGCTAATAGAATCCGGCTGCACATGCAAGCTGAGACACGCAGTCTCAGACACACTGAATATAACTAATGAAGTCACTGTGATGGGTAGGGATTCTCATTATTTTTAACGCATCAAAGAAAAGTAATAAGAATTGTGTCAATAGACAGTGATTTTACATTTTTCACATTGCTTTAAAAGTGCGGTATGTAAGTTTGACACCCAGTGGTTGAACTAGGTATTGCATTCCTGGATCAAAACAAAAGCTAGTGCAGGTTGCCAGATTGAGGACCAGCAGGAGCGAGTCTGACTATTGAGCCTAAAGGCTGATTTAAATTATGTTCTAAATAAATGCAATATCACACGATAGAAGGTATATCTTTCATTTTAAAAGGAGTTGTTATATTAGAAACAGCTTATTTTTCTTGCAGCTGAACAACAGAAAACTGACAATGATCACCTCAGGTACACCTCATGTGCTTTATTCAGTGTTAAATGCTAATAATGTGAGTGTGAATGCCATATTACATGACATTTATTGCCATACTACTGAAAGCAGCTACAGATAGTTCACCTCAGATCTTGAAAAAATAGATCTGTAAAATAATGCAAGGCAACACATATCAGTGATTCAGCATGTACATTTAATAATGTTAAAAAGGTTTAATATGTATTAATTACATTATAAACCTCACCATTTCGTGAGTGAGGGCACTATTCTGTGCTTCTGAATGGCTGTATTTAAAGTTCTGTCATGTTTTGTCAGGTACAAACAGCCAAATTGCATATCACTTGTTATGACACGTGTTGTTATGACACGGGGTTACAATGTAACCTGCTCCCCTAATGTTTAAGTTTGTAATATTTATATAACCTCATGTGGAACTCTGAATCTGCTTCTAATTTCAAAGTCTGCTACAGTCCACCAGAGGTCGCATTTCGGTCATGGGCACATGCTTTTAGAGCCTTACCAAATGAATCAATAAAATACATGGTTTTCCAACAAGGCAACTCAGGGTGCTGAAATATAATTGGCTAAACTGGCATTGGGCGGGTTAAAATAACCAAAACAAAGACAGATGTTCCGGAACGTAACATTTCATTTTTTAAATTTCTGACTTCAGCATTGTTTTTCAGATAAACAAGTATGCTCACTTAGTATGTTTCTTAAATCTCTGCAAACATATTATGGTGTTTTTATGCTTTAGGATTGTCACAAACTTACATACAGTTTAAACCAAAGGTTTACATACACTCTAAAAAAAGGAACATAACCATTTTTTGAAAAATGTCTGGTGTTAAATCATACTAAACGTTTACTATTTTAGGTCCGTTAGGATTACCTAAATAATTTACATTTGCTAAATGCCAGAATAATGAAAGATTTATTTATTTTTTATTCATTTATAGACAGTCAAAAGTTTACATATATTTTCTTTGTATTTTTTTAGCTTTGCTTTTAAACTATAACTTTGGTCAAATGTTTTGGGTATCCTTCCACAAGCTTCTCACAATAGTTTGAAGGAATTTTGGCCCATTCCTCCTGACAGAATTGGTGTAACTGAGTCAGATTTGTTGGCTGGCTTGCTCGCACAAGCTTTTTCAACTCTGCCCAAAATTTTTCTATAGGATTGAGTACAGGGCTTTGTGATGGCCACTCCAAAACATTCGCTCTGTTGTTCTTAAAGCACATTTTAACTAATTTGGCAGTATGCTTAGGGTCATGGTCTGTTTGGAAGATCGATTTGTGGCCAAGTTTTAATTTCCTGGCTCATGTCTTGAGATGTTGCTTCAGAATTCCTACATAATGTTCTTTCTTCATGATGCCATCTATGCTGTGAAGTGGACCAGTCCCTCCTGCAGCAAAACAGCCCCACAACATGATGCTGCCACCCCCATACTTCACAGTTGGGATGGAGTTCCTAGGCTTGTAAGCTTTCCTCTTTGTCCTCCAAATGTAACACTGATCATTATGGCCAAACAGTTCAATCTTAGTTCCATCAGACCACAGGACATGTCTCCAAATATTATTATTTTTTCCCAGTGTAATTTAGCAAATTGTAATCTGTTTTTTTTTTTTTTTTTGTTGATTCTGGCTTGTTGAATTTCCCATGTTGTCACACAAGGAAGCAGTGTGTTTGAGGTTTTCCTTAAATACTATTCTACAGTTGTGCCTCAAATTAACTCAAATGTTGTCAATTAACCAATCAGAAACTTCCAAAACCTTGAAACCATCACCTGAGCTTTTTCAGAGGCATAATAATCTTATTGAATGTAAACTTGACTTTCAAGATAAGTTATAACAAATTCTCAAAAAAAAATCTCTCTCTTATTCTGCTATTAAGCATAACAGAAACAAATTTGATAATCCTTACCTAAAAGAAAAAAAAGTTTAGTCACATGTTTAGACTTTTTTTTAATGGTTATGTGCCTTTTTATAGTGTATGTAAACTTCTGGTTTAACTGTACATCAAACTTACAGTACATATACATTGCGTTCTTAAAAGCAGAGCTCCTTTATTTATAGAATAAGAACAAAAAAACTGCAAGTTCTGAAAGAGATCAAGCCGTTCAGGTAAGAAAAAGTAACGCAAAAGTAACTCAATAGTAACGTACCACATTACTTTCCTTAACTAATTACTTTTTGGGGTAGTAACTCAATATTGTAATGCATCACTTTCAAAAGTAACTTTCCCCAACACTGGTACTGATAGGGCACCCCTTCACAAAGTTACCTTAGGGCCACAGAAGTCAAGGACTGGCACTGAACCACACTTCTAAGCAAGTAATCAAAATAATGAAAGTTGCATGTAAACAGAAGTGAATGTGTCTGCCTAGGCGTGAAACAGCTTTCTGTGATTAAGCTGGTTATTAAAAAAATAATTGCTTTGTTGTTACCCTTCTAAACATAGTCACAGTCAATTAAAAAAAAGCAGAATTACTATATAATATTAAAGTATTTTTAAACTCATTATGATTATTCACCTGTCACTTTGGATTCATCAGCTGTCATTTCTCTATCCTTAAAGTGTGGATACCAAAGCAGTCCTGTAGAGACAGTGTCTGAGGTGCTGAGTCATGAGGAAGATCTCAGCGCAGTAGATGCAGGTGACGATGACGAAGGCTGTCACAGCAACAAATCCCACGACTGCAAACTGTCAGCCACGCCTCAAGGGCTTCTTCTGCCGTCTGCCTCAAACTATGTTCGCCCGCTCACTCTTTATCTTCTTCACACTGCTATTTTCTCTTCTCATTCTTCACACTGTCACACTTCTTTACAATGTGCCTTCACATCCTCTCCTCGCTGTGTCACTTTCTTCCGTCGGCACAAAAGATTGATAATCGCTTAGCATACTGATGTGGCCATTCTCCCAAATGCCCAAATCAAAGGTTTGCATTTGTCTCTGCACCAAGGGCTTAATCAAAATAGAGTGTTTTCATGGCATGTCATCGGTCGGTCAAGTTGTAGAGGAGATCGTAAACAATGCCACTGACTGAACCGAACAAACCTTGCATATTTTGTTGATGACTGCAGCTGAAAATGAGCAATTATTGCCATGTTTTAGCCTGTACTAATTACTCGGATTAAAAAAAAAAACACAACAACATTTAAAAGTGCTAAAGAATGACAATATATTAAGTCATTTTCTTTATGATGTATCACCTATCATGTTTTCTGTGGTATACACAGCATACATAAGCAGAAAAACATATTCAGTGGTAAAATACCATGCAATTCATGCTGGCATCTGAGTAAATTGCTGCACTTAAAGTTAGCATATAATGGAAGTTTAGACAGTTCTTTTTTCATATTGTAACATACAGTACATCCATTGAAATAGTCCTGAAAAAAGAAAAAAGGTAGGGTGGTGCATGATTTCATCCTTTAAAAACTGATTGGGTTGTTGCAAGATGGAGGAAAACAGGCAAATGGAAAAAAGCAGGGAGAAAACTAAGCATGCCTTGATAGCCCAGCCCTAAAGGCATTCCATGTGATCAGAAGTGAAGAAAAGTCGTTTTAAGGGCAGGAGGTAGTATTTGAGTAAAGGCTGGTTTATACTTATGCGTTGAGTGATTGCCGTGACCAACGGCGCATGACTTGCGAGTAGTCATGCATTTATACATCTGCGTGTTGTTTCACACTTCTGAAACGCTATCTGGCAGTAGGTTTTTATGTTCCTCAGTGTCGAGTTTCTTTGCTGGTGTTCTGTTTTTTCTAATCGCTACCTTAATGTACAAGTAGCTAAAACTCGCTCATTCAGAAGTGGGAACTGGCGGACGTGCAACAACTTTAATTATAAGGTAAACACAAAACAAATTAAAGCTGCAAGCAGCAATGAAAGGGACCTCACCGCCTCCTGGTGGCCTTAGGATGACAGTGAACAGTGGACAATATTAACTTAAGCTGATAAATATTAAAAAAAACTCAGAAATCAAGCCAAACTTCCTTCTGTCAGCAGGTGGCACTATCACTGTGACTCAATATTGGCATGTAGATGTCTTCAGGAGAGGAATCTTATCGAAAATCTGAATTTTCAGGCAGGTCAGATATTGTGTGGCTGAGTTATAAGCCAAACTTCCTACTGTCAGCAGGTGGCGCTATGGCTGTGACTCAATATAGGCATGGAGATGTCTTCAGGACAGGAATCTTATCTAACGTGAATTTTCAGGCAGGTCAGACATTGTGTGGCTGAGTTATAAGCCAAAACTCCTTCTGCTATGACTGTTACTCAATATTGGCATGTAGATGTCTTCAGAGGAGGAATTTTATCAACCATGTGAAGTTTCAGGCTGATTGGACATTGTGTGGTAGAGTTATAAGTACTTCTTCTTCCATGGCGAAACACTGAGGTTTGTGCTCACGCCACGGACTGTGCTCAAGCCATTCGGCGAAAAACTCTCTGAGGTTTCAGATAACATCACTCAAATTTGGTGCTGATACAATAAAATTTGTAGGAGGAGTTTGTTACACTGCAACACATGTCATTTCCTGTTGCCAGCAGGTGGCGCTATAACTGTAACTGAATATTGGCATGTAAATGTGTTCAGGTCGGGACTTTTATCAACCGTGTGAATTTTGAGGCAGATCGGACATTGCATGCCTGAGTTACTGTATAACAACTTCCTGTTTCGTGGCGAATCGTCAAAGTTTGAAAGGCCGCCATGGACACGCCCTTCGCCGAGACCTCTAGATCGTTGCAATTTAACATCGCCAAGGCCTTTAGATGACAAAAGCTAATTTTGGTGTTGATCGGATAAAATCCCTAGGAGGAGTTCGCTAAAATACAACGCCTGGAAATGGCCAAAACACCACTTTTTTGGCGCAGGAAGTTAAAAATATCTTACTTTCTGTTGGGTTTGAGATTTCGCTCCAAGAGACTTTATTTTAGGTATTGACATGTTTGACATATGTGTCAATTTTCATTTGTATGCGTGAATCGTAGCTTGGGGGCCAGTCCGTCAAAAGTGCATAGGTGGCGCTGTCGAGTCTTTTTGCCACGCCCACTCCCGAAACCTATAACAAACATAAATTTTCACCACTTCTGTGGCGTGTGCAAAGTTTTGTGAGTTTCTGGGCATGTTTAAACCCCTTAAAATCGTGATTCATTGAAGAGAAGAAGAAGAGGAGGAAGAACAAATTGAGCAATTCCAATAGGGCCTACGCACCTTTCCGGTGCTTGGTCCCTAAAAATTCCAACTGCAGCTCCTTCACGGGACTCGACACTTGTAAACACTCGCTCCAATGGGTTCGTATGGCTCTCGTCCCCGCTAACAAGTGGACAAATCACAGAGCTTGCACTATGCGTCATTGCAATGTGAAGTTACAATTTTTGATAGGTGCACATCAGCGGCGGAATCAGCCACAGCTGAGGGTATGCGAAGAAAGTTGCGCCGGCCCATACACATGCGCTTTACGCAAAAGTACAAATCATGCTTAAAGATTTATTCATTTTCCTTCGGCTTAATCACTGATTTATCAGGAGAAACCACTGTGGAATGAACCACCAACTACTCTGGCACATGTGATTTGAGTAAAGATTATGAGAGCAAATTTTTTTGGCAAAATAAAGAAGTGAACATATATACATTGTTTTTATGCAGATACGCACCACTGTACATAAAAATAAGAGTACATTTTTATCTAATACCAACTTTAATGGCAGGTAATTGATAGATAATTGATTCCAAAACGACAACAAGTGACATTCAACTCTATTTCAAAGATTATTTTTAAAAAAACAATATTACGGAATAGCAGCCTGATTACATTTAATTACTGTCAGACAAGGTTTAGTAATGTTGACATGTACATCGAGAACGACTAAACAAATTAGAATGTATTGTAAAGATATGTTAAATAAGGGTTGTCAAACTCAGTTCCTGGAGGGCCGCAGCCCCGCACATTTTCGTTCCAACCCTGCTTCAACACACTTACCTGTAGGTTACAAACAAGCCTGAAGGACTTAATTAGTTTGATCAAGTATGTTTAATTAGGGTTGGAACTAAACTGTGCAGAGCTGCGGCCCTCCAGGAGTTTGACACCTGTGGGTTAAATGGTATTAAATTGTATGGAGTAAAAAGATTGTTTAAATGTACGTTTTTTTTATTTTACACAGTGGTTCACAAGTCTACAGATTTTGGTAAAAAATATGCTTCTAAGCCCTCAGAATCTGTGATATACTCACTCACCTGATGGATTGTTTGTGATTGTGTGTGTGCATTTGGATGAGCAAGTGGATCAAACCCACCTTTTGGGTTTTGATCCAGCCCAAAGTTCAATGTGTGATTGTGTCCTCACTCTGCACAAAAGGTAAAGATTTATAGCCATTTTCTTGTATTCTCATTTGAGCATGTCCAACCTCAGTCTATCAGAGTGATTATCAAATGTGTGTGGCCCAGCCTTACACCCCTGTAATTGGAATTTAATGTTATCAGACCAAATTTTCAGATGCGTATAACAATTCTGAAAGGCTACAAAATAACTTATGCTGAAATAAAAGGTGTCCACTTGCTTGTGACAGGTGTAATTTTTTTTTTATTTTTTTTTATTTTTTTGTAAAGAGAGCATTGCCATGCAATTGAGGCACATGCTGAAGAGTTTCACTTCTCTTCTTTTATTATTTCCAGCACAACATTAATTTGCTTTGCTTATCTTCACACTCGGAGGGATGTTCAGTGTGTGGGTTTTATCAGGAGCACATCTTAACCTCTTATCTGGTTTAATAACTTTGTAATGCCAGAAACGGGGTGAATCGCTTTGATGGAATAAATAATGCAGGCAAGGGCGCAGTGTGATAGAAGTTTAAACAAATCTTAACAGAATTAAAGGACATGGAGGGTTATGCATCAGTCCCACTCATTTAACTGTAAAATGTGACCTGAAAGTTTTGCACTTGTGACACTGTGATGTCAAAACATAAATTCTATGTGTAACAATTTAAAATCTGAACTTAATTTCAAATCAAACTTAATCAAAATCTCAATTAAATGGTTTTATAAAAAAATATGATTTAATATCCCTGAAACAATATACCAACCACTATGCCAACAAAACAAATATATATATATTTATATATTTATTTTTTTTTTTTTTTTTTTTTTGTGGTTTATGGGTTTGTGTGTTCTTTCTGTATGTTATGTGTCATGCCTTGTTGTCGTGTGCGAGGGTGTGTGTTTGTTTACCTTTTTGTGTTGACGGCGTGCTATCGAATCAGCTGACCTTATCAGCTGACTCCTCATCCTCCAGCCGATCTCTATTTCACTGGCTATATATTTCAGCCTGTGGTTACTGCTAGTTATCAGTCTGTTGTTTGTTCTTGTTCCTGTCTGTTGTTCTTTGGATTCTTCACAGTCTGTGCATTCAGTTGAAGTCTTCGTTGGAGCCTGTGGGCTCTCGTTTGTTTTGAACATTTCTTTGTTTCCGGAACATCCAGCTGTATATACTTTTTCAGCTTTGATACTTATTTTTCTATTTTTCATTAAATACTTGCAATTGGATCCTCTTTGTCTAGTGTCGTGACATTTATATATATATATATATATATATATATATATATATATATATATATATATATATATATATATATATATATATATATATATATATATATATATATAAATTAGGGCTGTCAAATTTAGCGCGTTAACGCACGTGATTAATTTGAAATATTTAACGCGTTAAAAAAATTAACGCATTTAATACAGATGCAGTTTTTTTTTTTTTATTTCCTGTTGTGGCCGACATGTGTTCAGGGCCGGGTCATCCTTAGATGCGACCTAGGCGGCCGAATAGTGAGCGAACCCCCCCGGTCCTCACTTTCATCTGCGACACCCACCCCTCTCTCCCGGTCCTCACTTTCATCCGCGAACCGGTCACATTCTATTTCACTTTCCGGTTGTGGGCGGCGTGATCGCCGTTCGCTTAGAGCGCCAGTTCAGCTTACTCCAGCCCTGCGTGTGTTTAATGTGTAAAGAAATACAAATACTCAAGTAGTTACTTTTAATCATATATATATATATATATATATATATATATATATATATATATATATATATATATATATATAAACGTCATACTGTATGTTAATGGTTTATTGTGTTAATTTTTAGGGGGTGGGGTATAATGAAAATGTTTAGACTGAACCTTTGTTTATGAACCTGTGTAGGGTTGGAGGGGTCATGAGATGTTTGTCTGCTTGCATGAGAAAGCATATGAGGGAAAACACTTGTACAGTGTGTGAAATTTGGTATTGCAATTCGTTAAAAGTGCCCATAGATCTCAAATTTACGTTACTACTAATAGTTCAAGTAGGCATAATTTTGACACTTATCGCTACATGTTTACAGGTCGGAGCTGGAATTGATGCATGTTCGATGTCAGTTCGGTCTACAGAGTGCATAGCATTATGAAACTCTTCGTTTTGACAACCGTTCAACACAGGCGCGTGCGCGCTAAACGGAAGCAGGAGACGCAGAGAAAATAAATGAATGAATGAAAATATAGTATTTGTCTAAGTTACTGGAAAAATTAACTCAAATAGCTATATGTAATGAAGTAAATGTGATTCGTTACTACCCACCTCTGCTTATATATCTTATGTAACAGAAAATATTAGAAAAATTCTTTCCAATAAATATCTACGCGCAAAACATTAGATCTTTCCACCAGCAGGAAAGGTGGAATTATGTGAAAAATTTGTGTTTTGTTGTGACACCATTATACGCAGATATGTTCACTTGCAGAATGTCAATTCGTAGAAAGAGGCATGATCTTCGTTCTTTTTAGCTCATGAAAGACCAGTCTTGTTGCTCCATTATGAATCAGTTTCAGAGGTTTGATCGCGGCTGGAAAGTGAACATTGCAACAATCAAATGTATACAGAACTTGTGCTTGTGGTTTTTTTTTGAGAATGTACTGATTTTAAGGATCTAATTTTCCTAATTCTTAATTTTGTATACAGCAAATCTTCAGGATCCTCCCTTCTTGCAATGTGCTCGGTGAAGTTATTCATCAATCACAACTCCAAGGATTCCAGCTGTCTGTACTGTATATGGCTGATGCATCAAACTGAATGGATTTGTGATGGAGAGTTGAATTGGCTGAAATAACAAGAAGTTCTGTCTTGGTAAGGTTAAGTTGAAATTGATTGTCTTCCCTTAAAAAAATAAAATAAAAAAATCTGTCAGACATGCTGATATGTTAGATCATTAAGCTAGAATAAGAGGTAAAGCTGAAAACGGGTAGAGTTTAAACAATTTGCGTTTTCAGCATTATGCACACGTTGACTTTTATTAGTATTTACCTATAGTATTTAGTAAATACAAATATTAGTTCAGAACATTTTAATGTTATGTTACACAGCTGCTTTAAGGCTAGCAAATCTGGTCATTTTAAAACAACTTTAATAAAATATCCAAATATCACTAGAACAGTGCTACATAATTTGCTGGCGTAAGTACTTAAATTATACATTTTTTAGAAGGTCAAAATACAGAGATATAAGCAATTTTAACTAGTGACATGTACCGTGTCATTGTGTTGCCATGCTAATGACATTACGCACCAGTTTGGTTTTAAAAAAATGCGGAAACACTAAAGATGACTTACTGTATGTTACAACCCCTGGGTAGTCTAGAGGAGTGGGGTTGCACACGTGGATTGAAAAGATGAAAATTGTACTTCCAAGTAAGAACAGACAACAATAACTTGTGAACAAATAATAGTGATTTATTTACAAGTGGTGACAGTGAAACAGTGAGTTAGTTATTTACAGTATTTACAATTTTAGAAACTATAAACAATGAAATTTAGACAGACTGTGTGGTGCTAATGAAAAGAACCAATAAAACCTAAAAACAGTCTTACTAATTTCCAAAAATAATCCTCTCTAATTTAGTCTGGTAAACAAAAGATATGAAAAATAAACCTTCAACATCAATGACGTCTTACCTAATCTACAGTAACTAACAACTTAACCAAAAATACAAGCGTTGGCGCACACCCTCTTACCTAGTGTATCTAGAGAGTTGTAAATACGTGTTGAGATGTATGTCTTACTTACCTACCAACCTTTCTAACCTCAATGACAAACACGAGAGTAGGGAAGTAATGGTAACACAATATGTGGTACATTTTATTAGACTGCACAGAGTATTTAGTGATATAACAGCACTGCTTCTTCCCTACTTGATCATGACCGGAAGCACCAGAAGTGGTTGACTATGGCATAATAAAAGCTCTGCTTATTTTGAGCCACATCACGCTTTCTGTATCAGCAATGGTTTTTTTTTTTTCGTATTCATATGCTAAAAATTCGTCACATACACAAACCTTGCACACTGAGTCTGATGCGTATTAATCACGCAAAACATTTTGCACAACAAGCTGTGATGCTTTGTTCTCCTCTCTCTTCTTCAAAATAGAAAACGAAAGAGGAATAGGCTACATATTGTGTTTATTTAATACTAGCCTGCATAGAAAGGAAGAAGCGTTCTCCTCCATATCAAAGAGCTGCTCTACGATTATCGATTACGAATAAATGATTAAAGTTTATTTCAGGAAATCAGTGGAATTTTGATACATTGCTTGTGATACTTCACACATTCGTGTGTATAAACACATCCTGAACAGAGACTGGCAGTACCTGTAGACATTATAATAGATGGTGGCGAAGCAATGGAAGCAATGGACCGAAAGCAGACCATGCTTACTATTATAATGAGCAGTACGTCAAATGTATGGACACACACACCAAACAGCTGCAGGACAGAGTTCTCAACTGTCTGCCACATTCTGTCTTTATTTTATGTCAAAAGATTATGTATAGATCAAATGATGGTATTCTGTATTAAGCTTCTCGCTTGTATGGTGACTCTGAACTGTCAAAACACCTCTCAAAGCAATATTTCGGATGTGAAAAGCACAAAGAATCAAATCCAGACGAAAGTATCGGAGGCAGTGTGTCAATATGATTCAAACAATATCAGGTCGAATCTATTTTTTAATGTACTAAAAATTACGGACGAAAAATTCATTGTGCAATAACGTTTACTCTGTTTCATGCTACAATGAAAAGTGTAGATTATTTTTTTGGCTGATCCATTAAAAGGCAGATGTACATGGTGTGATTTTTACTGTCGTACAAACTCACTATTCATTATTCATATTATTCATTATGATGCATTATTCATACATTATTGCATCATGTAAATATATTTATTTTTTCAGTGGATACAATTTGCAAATTTTAAATGAATCACCTTGCTGGGCAAACTTAAAGATCATGCCTTGCAAAATCCTGTTTAAATGGCCAGTGGGAAATTATGCAGAAAGTACAGGTCAGCATTTGGAGCTGCAGATCAAGCTGGCCAAGATTGTCAATTCACCAGGAATGTTCCTCATAATGTCCAATTTCCAGAACTGGCATAATCATCAAGAAAATATCTAACTTATGACCACACACTTAAAGCGTTTCATTTATCCTCATTTAAAACACGACCCTGCAAATATTTGAAGTGAATAAAAACCTTGATTGCAGTGAGCACTGTCTAGTCAAAACTGACAGGAATGTTGATTGAAAAATACCATAACATTGAAACGGTTTCTATTGATTAGGCTTAAAAACTTAAAGAAAAAAAAAAACATTAATACACACACACACGCACGCTTTTATATATAAATATAAATCATTCTGTAAATGAATACCTAGACCTAGATTTTAAGCAAAGTCAATAGTTTCAAAATTACGCTTTTCCTCGCCTTTCCTTGCTAACAGCTTTAAATTGTGTAGGTGGAACAGAGGCGTAAAGAATCCCCCCTTGAGTCCTGTGCCAGCTCTCTGTGTTTCCTTGATAAGTGGCAGGATAATAAGGCAGCGAGTGGACATGAATTTCATTTCACATTTTATTGAACACATCCACACATGTGGGAGAAGAGTGGAAAGCGATAGATATAAATTTATTACGGGCAATAAGAGCAGCCAGGGGGTGTAAGGGGCAGATTAGTGGGTCCTCTTGTCATGGTGGGTGAACACGCACCTTTCAAAAGCTCTCAGTTATCTGAGGTGAGGGGGTCAAGCGTGGAAGGGCCCTTTCAGGTGATCCGCATCACCAGGTTTGCTATGAGGGACTCTTCAAATAAAGGAGATTCCAGTAATTCCAATTGGAGAGATTGGAAACTGTGCTGGGGAGTATTAAACTAAAATAGCAACTCTGTTTAAAGCCTCATTCACACTACAAGCGACTCGCATTGACAAAGTGACAAGTGACTGTTCATTTCAATGGAGAGTGAGCGACTTCCGGCGACTTCCTCCGTCTACGCGAGCGACAGCAACCGTTGGCGACCACGTGGGCATGTTGAGCGACGCGACAAAGTTGAGAATCTTTCAACTTTATGCAAATAAAGAGCAAATTTCTTGAGCAACAGCCAGGGGCGTCGTTAGACCTCATTCAATGGGGCACGTGCCCCAGTGAAAATCGCCAGTGCCCCAGTAAATGCTTTGAGATACGATTTATATTATATGCAATTGTATTTATTAAGAGTGGTAATCCCAGAATAAAGACGTTATTCTCTATGTGCAACTGAACCAACGCTGGTGAAGGCAATGTAGTTTAATCAAAAAGTGAAAGTCCCGGTTGGGAACATGCACGCCGGAAAAAATAGCCGCGCTGCTTATGCGTTGTGAAACCGGCGATACAGTCTTTTATGCGACAGTGTCGGCACTTGCAATGTTGCAAGTCAACAAAACAAAGTTTAAATAATATGATGGTAATCTTATTTAGACTAAGCATGGCTCCTGATAGATTTTTTTGTATGAAGCAAAAAGGAGGGATAATGAGTCAGGGAGGTAAGACTTAATAAACCTAATTCTCAGCCATAAGTCGGCTATGACCACACACAACCGATAATTCTATAAAACATCTTTTTTTGTATTTTATAGAATTGTCTATAGAATTTCTTTCTAATGAAATTAATATTTATGCAAAAGATTTCTTAAATTATCTAAGCATCACTCCAGTTGTGTCTTTAGATTGTTTTCCAGTTACATGAATTTCTGTTATTTTTGTTTTCCAGTTACATTAATTTCTGTTATTTATTTAGAATAATAATTGTATAATGACAATAATACTGTTATTTGTTTAGAATTATACTTATTTTTTTTTGTTTTATTAAAACACATTTTTTCTGAGGGGGAGATGTGCCCCAGTAGAGCTTTTTGTCTAGCAACGCCCCTGGCGACAGCCAAGAGGAGCACCAGTAGAGCTCACGTGATCCTCTCTCAGCTCACTCAGAGTCTGGTTGTATTTGTGCTGTATATACCTACACAGACCTGTGTTTGAAGCAGGTTGCCACTCAGATCGATAAGCAGCGACTTTGTGTGCTGAATGAGGCATAACGCTAACATGTTTTTAAAACAATTAAGCTAGCAGTCATGCGACCAAATGCTATAGGTTGTTTGCAATCATGTGGTTCTGGTGACGCGCAAAATTCAAATGGAGGGCAGAGACATAGAGAAAAGTCTGTATTTTTGCAATTTGTACCATATTTCAAAGAAGATATAAATAGAAAATAATATGTTGGGCATGATCCTTACGCCTCATTCACACGAGGCGTCAGCTTCAACGCTTTCCATTCACTTTGAATGGGTGACGTCAGGCGTTGCCGAACTGTATTGTGGATCCGTCTGTGCTCGCTGCAGAAGTTGGGACTTGCTCAACTTTTCAAGCGCCGACGGAAGCGTCAGCCAATCAGATCACTGTATGCAAATGCACCAGCTCAGACAGTGGCCTATTGATGACTAATTTCATTGGCTGACGCGATCGTCATGCAGCCCCAACTTCAGACACGCCCTCTGTCAAGCGTTGACGCTGAAGCCTCGTGTGAATGGGCCCTTATATCATGAAGACGGCCAAGTTTTTTTACTATACTAAAATATATTTGTTAGTCATTGAGACGATAGATTATGTATAAGCTATTACACTGTAAAAAATCATAAAAAAAAAGGTCAAATGAGTGACAGCTACAGCTGCCAAACAAAAACCATAAAATTACGGTAAAATTTATTTTGTTGAAATGTGCAAAAATAGTAAATCCACAGATATTTTCATTAAAATGTTTACAGAGAAACACTGTTATTTTACAGACTTCTCCAAGATTATTATGATTAAATACGTTCAATAAAGTTATACAATAAGAGTTTTACACAGAAACACTGTTATTTTACAGACTTTTCCTAGATTATTATGATCAAATCCGTTTAATAAAGTTATACAATAAGAGTTTTACAGAGAAACACTTATTTTACAGACTTTTCCAAGATTATTATGATCAAATCCGTTTAATAAAGTTATACAATAAGAGTTTTACTTTTCCTACAATTAAAATTTATTACTTTAATTTTACGTAATTTTAAATGTCCTCCAAAAAACAGGAAAAAAAACAGTGTGTAAATAATACAGCAATTTTATTGTATAAAACAGACAAATTGCTGTAATTTGTCATTAACTGCATAGTACATAAAATAACAGTCAAGCTGTTAATTTACAGATATTGTTTGTAATTTTTACGGACTTTTGAATATAATTTAAAATAACAGAAAAAATACTGTATAAATAATAGTGTAATTTCCCTGTATAAAAAACAAAAATGTCAGTAATTTGTCTTTAATGATAAAGTACCTAAAATGAAAGTCAAACTGTTAATTTAGAGAGATTGTTTGTCATTTTACTAAATTTTGAATATAATTTGAAATGACAAAAAATTACTGTAAAAAAATTTAGAGATATTTTCTGTAAAATTAGTTTTTTTTTTTACAGTGTACGATACATGACAAATACTATAGTGTTTGGAAGCATACTATAAAATTACTTGAATTAAACTGTTGTAATTATTATATTGTTACTGGGGTAGAACACAGCTGTAGTAATAAACAGATTATTCAGTAGGCTTCAGTTTTATACACTATGCACCATCACAATGCAACAGAGTTTACACTAACGTTACAGTATTTATTACAGTTGATCAGTTTACTATACTACAGTATTCTGCAGCATTCATTAACAAAGAGTTATACACATTATACACTTTACTTTGTGGTTCAAAAACATGTTTATCATAAATTACTATAGTTTTTCCCCATGCAGATATCTTCCGGACATCACAAAATAACAGATGAAAGCATACAAAAGCGTGAATGCATAGTCCACATTATTATTTATTTATTTATTTTTGTAAGGGTGAAAAGGTGCTCCACAATTATAACCGTCTAGTTTTGTCGCAAGGGTTGCATTTCATTTTTGTTTTGTCGATAAACCTAACATCAACAAACATTCACTGATTTTGCGCATATAGATGTTAACGTTACGGTTGTTTATTCTGCCGAAATGCCAGTTAAGACTTGGATTATTGCAAAGCAAGACTGAGATTTCATTGCAGCGATTACATGGCAGGGTACGTTATTTATATTCTCCTGGATTTTGTATAAGTGTGGTGGTCTGATTTTTATATAACACATTAACATATTTACATAGCTAGGCCTGTATATAATCTTTATTGGTACTGTCAAATGAATTACTGCATACAAAAAAGCTTGTACACATGGATAAATTGAAAAAAAAAATATTACATGTCACATTTTCCACCATTGTTCAGCCAGTTTCTTGAACTTTCTCACCTTTATGAGCTAAAACTTTTGGAAGTTGGCCGATTTAAGCAATTATAAATAACATAAAACAGAAACATTTTGATGTTCTGACAGCGATTCC
Source organism: Danio kyathit (assembly GCA_903798195.1). Taxonomy (NCBI): domain Eukaryota; kingdom Metazoa; phylum Chordata; class Actinopteri; order Cypriniformes; family Danionidae; genus Danio; species Danio kyathit. Next base: position 57,149,016 of record LR812525.1, read on the forward strand.
TATGTACACTCTCAGAAATAAAGGTACGGGAGCTGTTACTGGGGCAGTACCTTTTCAAAAGGTATATATTTGTACCTCAAGGGTCCATAATGGTACCTCAAAGCATAGCCGGCCCTCCCTATAAGCGAACTAAGCGGCTGCTTAGGGCCCCGCTGCAACTAGGGGGCCCCCACAACCCACTGGTGGTGCAAGCCGTTTCCTTGCTGAAATCGATTTTATTTGCATCTTACAAATTAACCTCATTGACAGTGCTTTAGGACTTAAATATTTATAAACTTTCACTAAAAAGAAAAAAAAAATCACAATTTTATTTAAGTTGAAATTGTTTTCGTTTGAAGGTCATGTGATCAACAGGAAGCTCGCTGCTGCATCTCATTTCTCATATGTGTTATCCTTCAGGCATAGAAAAACTGAGGGGGAAAACGGGAAACATTTAATCGAAAATAGGCAATTACAGATTAATAAACATAGTCTACTTATATAAAATATTTAGTTTTTTCCTGGTTTTACAGACCCTTTATTTTTTTTCTTTTAAACGAAATGAAATGCAATAGTACTGAAGTGTCTTTTACTGACATATTTTGCACACTGGCAATATTTTTCCTGAGACATGTTTACATGTTTAGAAAAGTTATGTCCTAATTGAATTAATCATAGTAATATAAGCTCTGGACCCTGCATCTTAAATGTAAGGAACAGGGAAGGTGATTGAAGGGAATAATATTGTGTTTGGGTATTAATAGTAACCCAGTATTTGTTGCTTTCCTTTTTCTACTATGTTATCTATATTATTATTTTTCATATTACTTTATATTATTTGCTTATTGATTTTATTATTTATGGATACATTTTTTATTAATGTTAATTATTTATTTATTTAATTTTTTTAACGAGTTCAGAATGTATATTTTATTATTATAAAGAATTTAAAATAGAAAGTAATGCATTTTCACTTTTGGCTAATTATTGTTCAGTGTCGTTTCATTGCAGGGTTTTTGCTTTTGGAATTAATAAAAAAAAAAAAAAAAAAAACAATCTCTAGAATCTTTAGCTGAATCAATCTGTTAATTAATTAATAGAATATGTTTTAAACACACCAGGAGGATGCAAAGTAGAAATCACTGGTCCCTTTTTTAAAGATTGTTTAATTCTTCATTTTTGAAGCTGCTTATTGACAGAAACAGTGCTGTTTTAAAATGTCCAAATCATTCAGAGAGTTATTAGGTAGAAGAAATAAGGCTTTACTTTTCTGTTTCATTGATTGTATTTAATAAGCAATAAAATCATTGTGGGCCGGTTTGCAATGGCAATACTCCACTATTTAGAGCAAGGGTGGGCCCCAAAATTACTCTGCTTAGGGCCCCCAAATGTGCCGGCACTGTTCAACGGTATTATTTAGGTACATTTGGGTACTAATATGCACCTTTTAGGTACCACTGTGGACTATTTGGGTACAAATATGTATTTTTTAAAAAGGTACTGCCCCAGTGACAGCTCCTGTACCGCTATTTATGAGAGTGTAGAAGAACGACTTCCTGCCCTCCACCTGAATTTCGCGAGTCATCAATGACGTCATGTGAAAACATCCTATATTGGCATTTTAATGTCTGAGCTGAAGGGAAAAAGCAAACACATTGACCTATACCAGTGTATACCAGTTTCCCACTGCATTTTTATTTTGGAGGGTTGGGTTTTATTTTTTTGGAGGGTTGCTTACTCAAACAGAAAACTGTATGATAACTGTCTTTACTGAATAAACTACCAATGATTTGAATAAGACAAGAGGTACATAACAGGTCACCAAGCCCAGAGAGACTTAGGCTGACACTTTTTAAATAAAACGGGAAAATCAATATCCAGGCAGATGCCATAAGCTTGTGGACTGTCATCGGATCAATCAGGGAACAGGCAGAGTGTGTTCAGACTAGACCTGTGCTGGACAGATTTTACTGAAGTAATGAAGTTTTGGCCTGCTCCCACACAACATCTCTTTAACACTTGAGCAAATACAAATGTGACCTTGTTGACTGTTACTATAGCGATGTCTGAAACTTTGATGTGCGCACCGTGCTTGATATGTGCTTGCAGCCTACAAAATGTTTGTACATGTGTAATATGATTACAATTTTTTCCAAGAAACTAGTAAATTAGCAGTACTTTTTCATTACCAAAAAAAATCTGTGTTAAATTTTCAAATCTAGCCAGCTACTACGATTTCTCATTTATTTACTGTTCGTGCTCATGTACCCGAGTTGACAGAAGTCAGGAGTATGTGCAGATGTGTTTTGAGCAATTTATGAACATTTATTTACTGTATCTACTTACTGTATTTCTATCTTGCATTTATAACATGCATTTACTTATCAGACTTGTACAACAACAGATCCAGTATCCTTAAGTACCCTTAAAATGAATAAAACCTGAAATGTAAAACAAGGGCGTATAGGCGCTTGACATTGGTGGGGGCTGGTGAATCAAACAACCCCCAGCCCACCCAAGAATGAATATAGTTTGTATTGCTGCCATTAATTCTTTAACTTCTATTAAAATATATTATTAATTAATCATCTCTTCATACCAGGGTCGCTGCTGGTCAAAAAGGTGCCCTATGCGAAATTTTACTGTAGTGCCCTGACAAAGGAACAAAAAAACACAAACATAGGTATTTAAAAATGTATTTATTTACTTATTTGTATACATAAATATGCATATCATCACTCAAAATTATACTTAAACATTCAAAAATTTTTATAATAAAACAATTGTTTACATAAAAATTAACACGGTCATGTGTTCTGCAGAAGCATACCCAATTTCAAACATTTACAAAAGGTATGGAATAAACCCCTCTCTGTATCTATAGAGATGGACGGTCCTCAGGGCTGCATCCTGTGTCTGTACCTGTGCAGCTGCTGGTGCCTCTGGAGCAGTGCTGGTCATGCCGCCTCATCTTCTTTTGTGACAAATTATAGCATTGAACCTCCTCGTACAATGCAGAAGAAATTAGTCATTTAAAGAAAAACTCATAACAACAATGGGTTAGTCAAGCACTCTTCATAATGTGTCTAAACTACAACCACAATATGGATTTAACCTGCACTATAATCTATGGCGACAAAACCTTTACCCTTGCTTTCAGTATAAATCAAAGACATTTGCGGTTTTTAAGAATTAATGAGTGTATTTTTAAACAAAAGCTTTTTGTTTATATTCAGAAAAAAATAAACATTAAAGAATCCTTGCAATAAAAATGACTTATGGTTACGGTTATTGGACTAGTTTTATATTATTGATCTTTCAGAAACAACAACAAATAAGACAGACTGGTGCAGCTGTGGCGAAGTTAAATGTTAGTCTCACTAGTTTACTTGAACAACCTAAAAAACGTTTTCCAGATTCACGGACATAAGTTACCTGAAAGTGATGCACAGGATTCATCTTGTACTTTTTCCCCTCTTCTTGGCTCCAGACTGCTATTGTCTTTTCCCGGGCATAAAGCTGCAGCCGCAAAGATAAGTGGGCCATAAAAAATAATGTCACATAATTTTTTTTTTTTTTTTTTTTGCGTTTGTCATAAAAGGATTTTTTTTTAAATGTATTGATCAACATATTATAAATACATTTTTATTTACACTCAAGTTAATATTAATAAATAAATATTAATATATTTTTTTGAGGAACCGAGATGGTGCCCCCCTCCGGAGTTGGTGCCCTACACAGCCTGCGTACTCTGCGTATAGGGATCAGCAGTACTGCTTCATACAATTTATTAATTTAAATTAAATAATCAGGCCCGTAGCCAAAGGGGGTTTGGGTGGTTCGAAAGACCAAAAGTTGGATTATTATTATTATTATGTTTGAATTTTTCTTATTATTCAAGTGGCCAAATTCTGACTGAGGAAAGCTGAATGTACTGACCAGTTTCTTATTTGCCTGTAGGCTTCAGTTATTAATTTAAAACAAGTTTTAAACATATTACAACATATATCATATTTAAAAAATATCTAATTATAGATGATAATAAATTTGTATTTTAAAAATAAGTACCTTTTCATATTTCTTTATAAATTTATAAAACTTACAGTTTAAAAGCACATTTGTAAATGAACACTTAAACTAGTGAAATAGTATGGCAAGCAATTTTACAAATCAGTAGGAAATATTTTTTGGTACATCAAAAAGTGTGGTTAGGATAACGATCCGACAAGCTAATCCAGCAAAAATAGTTCTCAAAATGTAATATTTTTACCTCATAATTAAATAGAAAATCAGTCAAATAACTACAAAAAGGTTCAGTTTTTCAGAAAATAGCCACCCCTTTCAATAAGTTGGCTACAGGCCTGATAGTGTAATGTTAGAATAATGTTTATTAACTAATAAAGAAAGAGTTTAATAAAGACTTTAGGTTTATTTTAGGCATAATGCAAATGAAACATGCATCATATATCAGTAATAATAAAAGATGGAGAACAGGCTGCGTTTTTCTGACAAATTGTTTCAACCAAAATTGGACATGCTCTGAGGTATTAGGAGAACTGGCAGGGATCATATACTTTTACATTTAGCTGTTTATTCTGCAGTTAGTTTTCAGGGCGTATTATTCACAGACTATATCAGTCTGCTGTAACGATAGACTGTGCGTTAAAGCAGGGGAAAAACACAAGCATTAACAACATTATCATGGTGGACTCATTCAGTAGCGAACTTGAGTTTATGTAACTTACACTTTTCATTGAAAATAGCTCCTTATGTCCTCCATTTTTTTGCTGCCGCCATCCTCCTTTGTGTGTGCCACACACCTTATTCCCCTGTGCAGTTTTGGCGCTGCTTGTATCTGAACGCAGCTACAGCCTCTCACATGACAGCAGGGAAAGGCACAGCCAATCACAGTGTTCATATGTATTTGGGGGGCGGTGCAACTCAAGGAGAGACAAGATTTTTGAATTTTTGAAGTGAATTAAATTATTGTTTGGGACATTTCAATAGTTGGTGGCTATTGATGGGGATGCGTCCCCTGCGTCCATGCTAAATCTATGCCCCTGATGCAAACTCATTAATGAATAGTGATGAATTTGTTTTCATGCATCCCATTCTTCATGCTTCCAGAAAGATTTGTTTAAACTGTGCCTAAAATTACTTTCCACCTGAGGTTTATTCACTTCACATTTCACTTTTGGGGGCATCACGGTGGCACATTGTGCAGCATGATCGCTGTGGCGACCCCTGATTAATAAAGGGACTAAGCCGAAAGGAAAATGAATGAATGAATGAATTTCACTTTTGGTGTAAATGGGGTTTAGATTTTTAAAAAATATGAGTTACACTTTAAATTAGCTATTATAATAGTACAGTAGTTAGATTTAAAGGAAACTTTCCCCAACACTAGTCCCAAACCATCCAAAATGTATATTTCAACGGTTTGCTGAGAAAAAAAATTGCATGACCATTATGTCATTTGCGGTGTTCCATCTTGTGACATCACATGTTTTTAATTGGAATGTCTTTGGTAGACATTGTTGTCATCTTTAAGTAAGCAACTTTTTTCCTAGTTGTATTCATACCTTCACTAGGAACTCTGAAGTGACTTAAGCTGACCAATAGCTCGACATCAATAGCTCCACTAGCTTTCTATACACTTGAATGTTGTAACACATAAGAGAAAAAGTTCACCCAAAAATGTAAAAAAATATATAATATAAAAGGTATTTTTTTCACCCTCAGGCCATCCAAGATGCATGTGATGCAGGCTGTCCAAAATCGCCTACTACTTGAGTAGGTACTACATTTGAATTTGAATTTACTACAAGGTCTTTAGAAAAGCGGAGAACCTGGGGGAAACCCCCGCGAGCATGGGGAGAACGTGTAAACTCTGCACAGAAATGCTGACTAACCTAATAAGGACTTGAACCAGTGACATTCTTGCTGTGAGGCAACAGTGCTAATCACTGGGGCACTGTGTCGCTCAATGTAGGAAAAAGGAGGAGGAGTAGGGGTGGAAGGGGGATTCTTCAAGATGAAGATAACTGAGGTAAGAAACTGGTTATTTATAATGACTTCCCTGCTGAAAAATCCAGCTTAAACCAGCCTAAGCTGGTTGGCTGGTTTTAGCTGGTTGACCAGCCTGGTTTTAGAGGGGTTTTGGCCATTTCCAGGCTGGTTTCCAGCCATTTCCAGCCTGGTCTTAGCTGGTCAGGCTGGGAGTTGACCAGCTAAAACCAGCTTGACCAGCCAAAACCAGCTATCTCCAGCTTAAACCAGGCTGGTCAAGCTGGTTTTAGCTGGTTTAAGCTGGTCATTTTCCAGCCTGACCAGCTAAGACCAGGCTGGAAATGGCTGGAAACCAGCCTGGAAATGGCCAAAACCCCTCTAAAACCAGGCTGGTCAACCAGCTAAAACCAGCCAACCAGCTTAGGCTGGTTTAAGCTGGATTTTTCAGCAGGGTTAGGAATCATCTGATTGGTGTATCATGTGTTAGCTAATGCAGGACTAGCCATGGTCAATCATAAGCATGTGATCCTCTCAAAATTAGTTTATAAGTAATCTTCACTTAATGTACTGTTTATTATGGAAGTATGTGATTTTGATTGTAGCCTTTTTTTCTTCAACAGTAAAGACTTTTAGTTGAAACTATTGTCATCTGGTAGCCTAAATGGAGGTCATGCCATCACTTTGAGATAAAAATAATAATAAAACCCCTTTCATTCATGCAAATAATACACTACAGCCAATTTGTTCATCCAATTCGCTATTACTGTATGTCTTTGGACTGTGGGGGACACATGAGCACCCAGAGGAAGCCCATGCCAACACGGGGAGAACATGCAAACTCCACACAGAAATTCCAATGGGAAACAGAATTAGAAAGCAAGATCATGTTTACTCACCTTCAGGGTTCAGCAGACAGACAGACAGACACGCCATGCAGCATGATATGGTCCTGAGTTTGCCACTATTTGCCTTTTAAACTGAATGAGCACATAGAATACACACTGTCTAATCCCTTTATTGTCCCATTGAATATCATTGTTAAGATTTCTTAAATTAATCGTGGCCTACTTATTTTTAATTAAAGTTGCATTTGTGTGGTTCAAGAACACACCAGAGAGACGACGCGCTCAGAAGACGTTCTAATTAACTTGCGTAAGTGTTTTATATAGATGAAGCGACTTGAATATCATTGAGGATACACACTTGAGCTCTGAGCGGTCCAGTGTGCAGCTGGGACTGTCTTATACACCTTCAGGGGCTTTCTCAGCAAATAATACAAAGCTGGAGGCTGAATTACTAATCTCGCTCTTTTTCCCAACTGCTGAAAGTCGTTAAAAAGCTGATGAGTGCAAGATGGGCGCTTAGAGACTGACTTGTGATTTTAATTACAGGGTTTTGCAAGTTATTTATTTTCAGTGTGAAAGACGAGATTTATTTGTGTTGCAACTTTCAGTTCTAAACATAAGCTTTGAGGAATTAGAGCAAACTTTCTTTATCAGGCGTTCAATCGCAGTCACAATTTAGTCACAAAAGCTTTGGCGCCCCCTGACGTCTAAGATAAACCTTGCACTCTCAAAATGGCAGCGTTTATCAGTTTGATCGTGTTTTTACCTGCTGTGCTTGTGCTCCTTTAAGCTCTTTTCATGTTTAAACCTTGAACCTTATGAATAATAACACTAGCTTATTTTTTTAATGCTTAAAAACAAGTATAATCTTTAATAAAGACCACTTGTGAATTGCCAGATTATGTGACCTTGACTGTTTGTCTTTGTGCAGCACTGTGTGTTCATGAAATGCTTAATTAGTTCAGCTCAGTCTGCCTCACTCAGGTAAAAAACACAAGTTCAACATTTTATTAAGTCAAGATGAATAAATTATTGAAATGATTGATATACATAATAGCAGTTCAAATGACTGCTGGCAGATAAATGTGGTCATTTTTACAGGTAAATGTACCTTAGAGAATATAGTAGGCTATTTAGAGAATGTTTGAGGCCTTTGACTGTGTGAGGGTGTTAAAAGCATTCAGGCCTTAGAAATTGTACCGTTTGTTACTTTGACAAATTAAAACGGACTAATTTTATTGAATTGTTTATAAAACGAAGACTAAAAAATATTGCAATGTTAGATTTTTCCAATATCATGCAGCCCTATAGTAGGCCTACACTGTAAAACATGATATGATCAATTAGTCCCGACAGCATATGTTTTTAGGTCATTGTAACTTATTAAAATAAATTAATCATGTTCTAACTAATTTTTTAAAGTTACACCTGTTTTAAGTCAGTTTAACATAATATAAGTTCAATGAACTCATAAACTAAACCTTGCATTTTTCACATTTTTAAATCTTGAACCTTACACATAATAGCTTATTTTATGCTTAAACAAGTATAATCTTTAATAAAGACCACTTGTGAATTGCCAGATTTTGTGACCTTGACTGTTTGTCTTTGTGCAGCACTGTATGTTCATGAAATGCTTAATTAGTTCAGCTCAGTCTGCCTCACTCAGGTAAAAAACACAAGTTCAACATTTTATTAAGTCAAGATTCTAATGAGTGCTTTTTGAGGCCTTTGACTGTGTGAGGGTTTTAACTTTGTAACCGTTTGTAACTTTGACAAATTAATAACGACTAACTTTATTGAATTGTTTATAAAACAAACACTAAAAAATATTACAATGTTAGATTTTTCCAATATTGTGCAGCCCTATGATGATCAGTCCTGACAGCATATGTTTATAGGTCATTGTAACTTCTTAAATCAAGTTAATCATGTTCTAACTTAATTGTATAAGTTACACAAGCTGTTTCAAGTCAGTTTAATTTAATAGAAGTTCAATGAACTCAAAGGGTTAATTTGATTCAGCTTAAAAATTTAAGGGAGCCAGGATTTTTTTTTTTTACAGTGTACATGAATTTTGTCTCTTTCTCAAAACTGATAGTTGGAATATTGGCACTGATGGACTCATGAATGTGTCGTCATGCACAAAAACTAATAGTTAAGATTTTCTTCATACAGTATATAATAATTACATTTCAGTTTGTAGCCCAACCCTTTCCCCACCCCAAACCAAAATGTTTTGAATCCAGCAGACGTCGCATGGGATCATTCTCTGATAGATATGTCAGCATCTTCACTGTCATTACAAGGTGCATTCACATTATGTTGTAATTACCATAATTATGAGGTTTCAACTTGTAGAGTTCATGTCCTTGTATAACTCGTAATTACAACTATCTGACCACTGCATAATTTAGGCGTTGATGGTGTTACTATAGTAACGCATAAGTCCAAGGACATGAACTGCTATGAATAGAATATCACTGGTTGAAATTACGGTAATTACGACATGCCGTCTTTTTGTGTTCGGAAGAAGAAAAAGGTATACAGCATAAGCACCAGAGGGAGAAAATAATGACTACATTTTCAGAACTTCGACTTCTCATCTCATAATAGGGTATATGCACCGCAAGTGTTTCTTTCCATACTGATAAACGTCCGGTCAACGGTTAATGTGACTTTTTTTCAATTTTATAAGGTTTCTTTTACAGTATCAATGTTGTAATCTAGGGGAGAGCGGGGCACAAAGTAACACTTTTTGGTTTTGGTCAAATAATGAACAAAGTAATAGGGCTAGACAAACCATATTTTTTTTTTACCAACAACACACAAGTCTCTCCTACAAATGAGCACTGGAATTATGATAGTCGGAGCTATGGTATCTGTGCAGTATTGGCAAAAGTGCCAGGAGTAAAAATGTTACTATTTACCCCACCTGCGGGGCAAGTTGTAACAGACAGGGGGTTAGTTGTAATACATGCTTATAAAGGCAGATTTCACACAATGAATTTAAACTCAGTTTACTTTAATAAGTAGCTATATTTCCTCTGTAATTAGCTCATTTAATTTTTATTCTACATAGCACAGTATGTTTATTTATTTATTTGTTTATTGGATAAACACATTTGAATCTATTTGCATTATTATCCATTTATCCATTATTATTCAATGTATTTATTTGCACTATTAGCAATAAAATATATATATTTTTTTCTATTAAAACAATATTTTCTATTAAAAAAACATTTTTATTTCAAAAGTTCTCAACATTACACTCAAAATTCGAAACATTATTGTGTTAATTGGTGTCCAACAGTGTGTGGCTTAATTGTAACACCCTGTTACAACTAACCCTGCTGTGTCGTGTTTTCCTCAAAACTGTCTAGCAGTCTCTGTGTGTTTTATACATCTTTCAAAACGGCTCCATCTTTTAGCCTAGAAGACTGTGATCACAACAATATCAGATTTTACGCTTATACTTTCACCGTTTTTTTTTTTTTTTAAATAAAAAAAAATCTACTGTAATAAAAAATACTTTTATGCTGCAAAAATGGTTTCTCCTGTGTTTCTCATCCAAATTTCGCTGAAAATTTTCAATAATTGTCAGGAAGACGTCTGCCAACACTGTGGTGAAAACCTTGGAAGCATGCCATGGTTAACCCTGAGCAAATACCTTAAAACTCTGTTACATTTAACCCCGCGTTACTTTGTGCCCCGCGCTCTCCTAATTACAATACTTTTAGTTGAATAGACTTCAGCATTCATTTAGTTGTTCAAGTGTAAAATGAGATTAAAAGTCGTTTACACGCACACGCTGTCAGGATTAGCAAGCTAGCGCTAAAACTCCATTGAAAATACTGGAGTAAAATAAATGTTCATATTTTAAAGACATGGTGCGGAAAAAAATCTTCTTGTACATTCGGAGACCCACTTAATATCGTATGTCAATCAGGCAGTGAAGATCGTTGATTTTTAAAGAAAACAGACCTTAAACGTGCCAATTTTGTAACTGCTTAAAGTTCACCGAAAGCGTTTGACCCAGGTTACCTTCTGCATACAACCTATTTTTATTTACACTATGCCTTTACAAAAGTAAAGTCATTTTGATGAACATTTCTCTAAATTGTTCTTTAGTCATCTTTATTTTCAAGAGTGGTCAAATGTTTTATTATATTTAGTATGTCCAATATGTTTCACCCAAGCATTTTTTTTTCTTTTTGTTTTGTGGCAGAAATGGGCTTCCATTCAGCATCTCACATACAAAATACAGTAGTCAACATTTGAAGTGAATCAAAAATGTTTTATCAAAAATGTCCTGACTAAAGAGCAGGTTTTGTTCAACAGTTTTAGGACAGCTTTGATGAAAGGTTTTGATCTACTTTAAATGTTGACTACTGTACACTACCTGACAAAAGTCTTGTCGTTGATCCCAGTTGTAAGAGCAATAAATAATAACTTGACTTCTAGTTGGTCATTTGGAAAACATTTGGCAATATTCTCACAGAAATCAGTCAAGTTTGGTGAAGGAAAAATCATGGTTTAGGGTTACATTCAGTATGTGCGAGAGATCTGCAGAGTGGATGACAACATCAACAGCCTGAGGTATTAAGACATTTGTGCTGCCCATTACATTACAAACCACAGGAGAGGGCAAAGTCTTCAGCAGGATAGCGCTCCTTCTCATACTTCAGCTCCACCTCAACGTTCCTGAAAGCAAAGAAGGTCAATGTGCTCCAGGATTGGCCAGCCCAGTCACCAGACATGAACATTATTGAGCATGTCTGGGGTAAGATGAAATAGGAGACATTGAAGATGATTGAGTCCTGCAAGAACGCTTTCTTTGCCATTCCAGATGACTTTATTAATAAGTTATTTGAGTCATTGCAGAGATGTATGGATACAGTCCTCCAAGCTCATGGAAGTCCTTCACAATATTAATTCTTTTTCCACTGCAGCATGACTTTATATTCTATACTGTACAATATTTCTGTTAAGTGATAAGACTTTTGTCTAAGCAAAGTCAGACCTTACTGTCCTAATTAGGTAATTAAAAATCAAGGCATGATCATTATTTATTTTGGTAAAATGGGTGTAGAGCAGGGGTTCTCAACCTTTTTCACTTCAGGGCCCACTTCTTTCTCTGATCAATTTTTGAAGGCCCACCTGTCTGACATTTTCTCTAAACCGTTTGTATGAAATGTGATTTTATATATATATATATATATATATATATATATATATATATATATATATATATATATATATATATATATATATATATATATATATATATATATATATATATAAACTTGTTTAAAAGACCAGCTTCTACTTCAAACTGAACTGACTGAATATATATTAAATATCTACTATTCAAAAATATACAGACAAATGTAAAATACAGTAAAACACCCTAAAGCCGAAGTCACACTAGAGTTTGAGCTTGCGAAATTCTGTCATATGGCGCTGCAAAAAGGGGCGGGATTAAACAAAATGATTAGACATTAAAAAAGCGAGCGATTGCTCCATATTTTAAATTTCTGTTCAGAGAGGTCATGTTTTGATCCTGGATTGGTCTCATGCAGTCAAGTGATGCGATTTCGCAGGTCAGAGTTCACCAAGCTTGAACTTTGCACTGTAGCAACCTGTGAAACTCGACGCATGACCCTGCGTTTCCGGTCTGACGCATTCGCGTTCGTATGAATGGAAGTCTATAGGGAGTGAAGTCCAGTGTGACCGTGGCTTTAATCTGTTGAAACGTGTCAATCTGATGGCAGTTGAGTTTGCAGCTGGATATTATTGGGAGATTGCTGACACAATGAGCGCTTCTGAAGCTCATATGCAAGTTTATTTTCCATTCTATGGCAGAAACACCATTGAGCCTCACTAGATCCTCCTGTATGGACTGGCGTGTCTGTTATAAAACACTCACAGAACATTAATTTGGACAACTATGCGGTTATAATAGTTCACACAAAAATACACAAAGAGAGACTTTCGCTTTCACTTCACACAGTTTGTGAATTAACAGACTTATGTGTAGTTGCAGACGCAATCATGAGGCTGTTTTTGTGCTGAGTTTGAAGTAATCAATCAGAGAACAGGAGAAAGTGCATTTTAAAAGTTGATTTTAAGCTATCTCGCGGCCCACCTGCAGTATCGCTGAGGCCCACGGCCCACCAGTTGAGAATCCCTGATCTAGAGGCCTTTGCCTTTTATATAAGCCACTTCTGATACCAAATGATCAACTAGAAGTCAAGTTATTATTTGTTGTTCCTAAACCTTGGATAGGCGACAAGACTTTTGTCAGGTAGTGTATACTTTTCTTTCCCTTTTCCCCCTGCACAAAAAAGTACACATACAGAAAAGAATGTCTTCACCTCACACAGTTTAAGTACAACTTTTATTAATACTGGAATCATCACAGTGTGTTGTGTTACATTAGCTGTGACTAAACTTAACAAAAATTAGAAGGGATAAATATTACCAAAAAGGAAATGATGTTATCAGCAACAGTGGCAAATTAGCCATAGGAAGAAAATAAACAGCACAATAAATTAAAGCAGAAGAGTAAGAGAGAAAGCAGAAAGAAGAAGGACAGAGAGACAACAGCACCTGTAGCGTTACTCAACTTCAGTCAGAGGATGAAAGAGGGGATGAGGTTGGACAAAAAACAAATAAAAAAACAGATGTACAATTTATATCTTTTACACGAGAATGAAATTAAGAAACATAATCAAGTATGCTGGCTAGGTGTAAAAACGGCTGTCTGGGGTGGGTCGTGAGGCTTGTGCGTGATGCTACTTGTACAGTTCCCTCCACTAATATTTGCACCCTTGGTAAATATGAGCAAAGGAGACTGTAAAAAAAAATATTTGATTTGATCTTTTGCTCAAAATATGTTTTAAAAAATACAAGCACAGCACAGTTTTACAAATAAAACAACGAATATCTCTGTCAAACGCATTAGCTATGTTTCCATCCAAAGATGCAAATGAAACGTATGCACAAAATTGGAATATCACATAAAATATTTGTGAATAAAGTTTCCATTTAATGAGTCAAAGAGAAAATAGTAATCAGTTCCTGATAAACTGGTGACAAATATCCAAAAGAAAAGAGGATTTGCTTCAGTAGAAGTCACCGTGAGTACGTTACTAAACGTTTCTCTCTAATATTTGACAATTTAAAAAGTGGTATGTGAAAAGACTGAAATAGTTGTTAGAAACCTTCACTACATATGTTCATCAGACGGCTTCTCCACAAACAAGGAGAGGGAGGAAAGCACAAGACATTGTCTAAGGAAAAATCATTCTAGAAATGTTTTGCAAAATGTGATCTATACGATTAAATGTCCTTGTGGTTTAGCTTATATCGGTAAAACAAGACGCTGTTCAAAAACACAAATTGCTGAACATAGAAGTAATATACGATTAAATGATCAACGAAATCCTATCTCTGTTCATTTTAATGCATTGAAACATAACCTTTCGACATTACGATATATTGGCATTGAACAAGTGAAGGTTCCGAGAAGGGGTGGGGACATTGACAGACTTTTATTACAGAGGGAAGCGTTTTACATTTACACATTGAAGACTTGATCTCAAAGAGGTTTAAATTTGGATTTTGATTTAAAATCTTTTTTGTAAGTGTATTTGTATCCTACACTGTTGTATACTAAATATGTGTACTCACTCTTTTTTTCCCCCTTGGTTCACTGGCTTTGTGGTTGATTGATGTGCTTATTGTTTGCAGGTGTGATGCGCTATATTTATACATTGAATACTCCGTCTTCGAGGAAGTTAAAATTTGGATTGGTATTTTAAATCTTTTGTGTATGGTGTGTATCTTATATTGTCATATGTATATTCTAGTATGTAAATGTGCCTGTTCACGAGCTTGTTGGCTGATTGTGATGATTGACTGGAGGTGTAATGTGTAGAGCTGTTTTTCTTGAGGATTCCTATTTGTATTGTTTTACCTGATGAAGACCATGTAGGTCGAAACGTTTTGTGAGTGATATTAAAGACTTTTGAGAGTTAAAGTGGCAGTGTTCTGACTTTCTTTTGATCTTTTGCCACGGTGTTTATTTTTGATCGAGCACCTGCCTCCGAGATTTTTTTTAGATGTGCGCACATTTCTGTTTTGCGGTTGAAAAATATTCAAAACATATACTCAGGAGATGTGTGGCTTTTGACTTATTACTTTACTGTATTGCTCCAGAACTTAGATGATGAATAGTAAAGCCCAAAGTGTCTTCTTTCCAAACATACATGAACTGTGAATATAGACCAAATTATTCAGCAACTGTTACTGTTTTAGTTTGGGAAGGTCATTTTTGAGAAAACGCCTCTGACGGTGAGCAAATCAGATATATTCTCAGAAAACTAAAGTGTGCAAAGACAGGTGGATGGAAACATGGCTATTGTTTACAAATACAATTAAATAAGTCGTTGAGCTTCAAAAAATGGAAGTGGCTATAAGAAAATAGCACAAACACTGTAAATGTCCCACGATCAGGGCATTGATTAAGAAATTCCACTTAACATGAAGTGTTCCCTGCTAAAAAAATCCAGCTTAAACCAGCCTAAGCTGGTTGGCTGGTTTTAGCTGGTCGACCAGCCTGGTTTTAGAGGGGTTTTGGCCATTTCCAGGCTGGTTTCCAGCCATTTCCAGCCTGGTCTTAGCTGGTCAGGCTGGAAAATTACCAGCTTAAACCAGCTAAAACTAGCTTGACCAGCCTGGTTTAAGCTGGACATAGCTGGTTTTGGCTGGTCAAGCTGGTTTTAGCTGGTCAACTCCCAGCCTGACCAGCTAAGACCAGGCTGGAAATGGCTGGAAACCAGCCTGGAAATGGCCAAAACCCCTCTAAAACCAGGCAGGTCAACCAGCTAAAACCAGCCAACCAGCTTAGGCTGGTTTAAGCTGGATTTTTCAGCAGGGTTATAAATAAATCTGGTTCAAATGCGCTGTTAGGAGGACACTCTGAGTGGCCAAAAAATCTCAAAGTATCAAAGCTGAAGACCTTTTCTTTATTTCATTTCCTATGTGTTTTCCTTTAATGCAAACCCTGGGTTGTATATTGTTGCTGCTAGATATATATGCTGTGTTTGTATATAATAAATAAACAATCCCAAAAAAAAGACCTTGACAAGTTAGTTGGGTTCATAAAGTCTCCAAAACTACTATCTAATGTCATTGACTTCAGCACAAACTATTTGAAAAGGGTTTCAAGAAGGAAAAAAAGGGAAATCTTATGAGCAAAATATCTAAAGGTTAAACGACAAAGACATCTTTTACAGCTGCCTTTGCTCATATTTACCAAGGGTGCCAATATTAATGGAGGGCACTGTATGAACGAGCGGCGAAGAAAGAAAAAGGCTAATGGCGTAAGACACACGACTTAGTTTCCATGACACCCGGTTGCCAAGCCCTCCCTCTGTGAGCGCAGTGGAGTCGTCAGTGAGGGGAATCACCGTGTTGTGGATGAACCGAGAGTGGGAGACCGGTGTCTTTAAGGACATTTTCGAGGAACTGCACATGAGTGGTTGAGAAAAAGGGATAATGCATCACACATGTGCTTGCCCGAAACAGAATTTCATCCCTCTGTCACCTCCACCTCCACCATAAGAACATTGTCTGTAGCCATTTTCAAATTGTGAAAAAGGAAATGGAATGACAGAGGAAAGATTAAAGTGAAGCTGGGGGAGTGAATGTCAAAAAGGCATAAAGTTGCATAAGGCCAACATTATACTAATTGATTGTGCGCTAACTCTGGGATTTGGTCAATTGTTTTTAAATGTACGAATGGTCAGCCAATTCACTTCTATTTTTGGCATCCATTTGGCTCACCATCAAATTGTAAAGGCAGAATTGAAGACACTTGACTATTTATTAGTTTCTCTTTTTATGTGCTAACATTTCATTAGGCAAATACCCTCAAAATGATGATCTGTAAAGGATACGATTCATTTTTAAATTATTACTTTTAAGGGTATAGTGAGAGATGGCAAAGGAAAAGGAAACAGTTGTGAGACGGCGTTAAAATTAAAATAAAATGTACTACAAAAAATAAAAGACAGAAATCTCACATTTTTAAACCACTTCTTCCCTGAAAATTCCTAAGATATCCAAACATGCTCTAGGGACAAATCAACCTGATCTCATGAGAAAACATAACTTTTAGAAGATGGCACAATGCAGTTTTTTCAGATACAAAAAAAATGGTAACACTTTATTTTGATGGTCCATTTGAGTATTAGTAGACGGTCTGACTAATATCTGTTGATACTGTTCCTTTAAACTTTGTAAGTACATCCAACTTACACTAACCCTAATCCCAGCCCTAACCCCAACCTAACAGTCTACATCTAATGAGAATTAGTTGGCATGTAGATGCAATGTAACTTAAATTCAACAAACGGACCATCAAAATAAAGTGCGACCAAAAAAGCATGAATTTTCACCCCAAACACATAATCATAAGCGGGGTTTAAACAGAAAATCTGTAAACAACTTCATACTGTGTTACAAATTCACCAAACACTCTCAAAAATACTGATACAAAAGCTGTCACTGGGATTGTATTTTTTCCCCCCCAAATGCTACATGTTGTACCTTATGAGTCGATATTGGTACCTCCTCAAGAGGACATATTATGCCTGTTTCAAAGCCACAGCCGTATCATTCTATAGCCCAGGACTGGTTGCCCAACTGGACTAGAAGGTAAGCAGGGTTTGCTTCAGTGGTTTAAATGCAAATAAGCTGATGTCCCCCACCCCATTTTCATAAGACGGTGGAGCTTTGAACACCAAAAAAACTAAAATGTTAGAAATGACCAGTAGCGGACAATGATGGAGAAACTCAGGAAGAGGTTAGATGGCACCAAACTCCTAGACTGCATCTGAACAGTTAGTGAATACATTTATTTAGTAATATTATGGAGTGAACTTGATCGACTAGCATGATACTGCTTTGCTGTGCTGTGCACTATTAGTGAAATCCTCATGAAGAGCATGAAGCACTGGGGTCCGTTCTTTGTACCTCACTTAAATGATCTAAGACATAGGTCTCAATCTCAGTTCCTGGAGAGCCGCAGCTCTGCACAGTTTTGCTCCAATCCTGATCAAACACAGCTGATCCAACTAATAACGGTGTTGATGACTCTTTTGAACACCTCGATTATTTGGATCAGCTGTGTTTGATAGAGTTGGAGCAAAACTGTGCAGAGCTGCGGCCCTCCAGGAACTGAGATTGAAACCTATAATCTAAGATGATTTGACAGATCCTGAATCTTTTAATCTTGATCATTGATCTCTGGTTATTTGGATCTTCAAACAAGTTCACGAATCAGATTAAAATGTCTGGATGAACTGATCTGAGATCGCTGCATGTGTTGTGAAGGACAGATCTATCGATTCTCGAAATCATGGTCAGCAATGCAACGGTTGGCTGATGGCACAGCAGCGTTATGACATCATCTGATTAATATTCAATTATTCATGTGAGCAAAATTGCATAAAATCTGCAGTAAACGGTTTGTTAAATATGATACGCAATAACTATCCACATTTGTTATGGGCTGTAGGCTTTACACTTTCATGTGTCAAGAGTATTTTAGGATTTTCTTTATTATAGTAGCCTAGGCCTATTCAAGTTTCTTAATTGGTGTAAGGAATAATAGGCTGTTCAAATTAATTTTGCATCAAAAAAGAATTTGATATCGGTAAAGGTGTTTGCAACTTTCGTGAATCATCAACCATCATATTAGTTGTCAAAACATGTGCATGACTGCATAAATTATTATTATTCCTTAAAAAAACAGTCAAATATTGTACATGTCTATCATCATACACAAATTGTACCAAAGCTGGTACCTTAGAATTGTACACGTTTGTATCTAAAAAGTCCATATTAATAAATGTTCTCTTTGAACCCCTTGAGGAGAACCACCCCATGACATTCTTTGTACTTTTATTTTGGAGTGCAGATAGTTATATATATTTTTAAACATACTTTTAAAAGTTTTGAAGAACTAAATGATCCAGGATTGTCAAATAGACAATAACCAAATCCAGCTAATTGAGTAATCTAAGAACGAAGCCCTGGTGATGGCCTATTATTCAAAAACAACACATTTCATTCAAAAATGTAATTTAACCACAGTGTGCTGAGTGGGTTGGATATCAGGAAACTATGGAATCTATTAGTTGGTGCATCCAACAACAGAACATCTGTAATGTGTTTTAGTGCAGACATTGTAAATGACCAGCTGTACATTAAACAAGTAAACAGAAATGGCCGACCGATGCAGCTCAACCCAGAGAGGATCTATAGATCAGATCGTGAGCAGTCAAAGTGAGTTATGATTTATGTTTGTTAAAAAAAGCATAATAGGCTCATAATTGTAGTTAAGCAGTACAAACGTTTTCCTTTTGAAAAAAGTACCAGCCCAGTGTCAGATTTGATATCGTTTATATTTCTGAGAGTGAAACATGTTATAAATTGCCATGAGGCCATGTTGAATAAATCCTGAGCTTTATAAACCTCAGTCCTATTATATTAACCAATATAATTATATATTCACATCCAAATAGTGATGCCTGCCTTGTAATGAGCATTTCAAGCCATTCAGAGGGAGACAAATGAGAATGATGTGAGTAATGTCTAACACTTAAAAAAGAAAAAAAAAAGAAAAGGAGAAAGGAAATCTATGTGTGATCACCTGAGAGCCAAAAGAGTCTGTCTGCTGTGTGAATGTGCGGGTATTGAGACGCTGAAGGCTGAGCTCATGAGTGACACTGAGTTTTTTTCTATCCCACCGTTTCCTCCAGAGGGCCTTTTAACTGTCATCTCGCTTCATGACCTCGGGAGCCGAAACCCGCAGAGACTGACATTACAATAAAGAGAAAACAGTAAGCCAACTACCTGCAATCAGGCTTTTGTGTCTTTTCTTTCCCTCCCACTTGTTCTCCACCAGTTTCCTTCAGCAATTATTCTCTACTGGCCGTGTCTTTCTCACTCTTACTCTATCTCATTCTTCTCTCTCTTTCACTTTTCATCCACTCTCATCTTCTTTCCTGTCGCATCCTGCTAAATTAAACTTCATTGTGATTTGTCACTACATAAAGCTTCACATGAAATATACAGATATGTAACTGCTTGATATGTTTGTTTTTTCTCCCTCTTTTGATTTCATCCAGCAAACTTCATCATATTGCTGTTAATGAACTAGTTATTTGCTCACGTCAATGCAAGTCAACATTTAACTAAGACATTTTTGTTTTTAGTGAAGTTATTTGTACAGTTTGCACAATATGTGTGTTTATATATATATATATATATATATATATATATATATATATATATATATATATATATATATATATATATATATATATATATATATATATTATGCAACAGTTCTGTCTGGTTCTTGAATCTGATTGGCTGATAACCATGCGATATATCTGCAATATGCTGCCTCTTCACCCTTGTGTATTACTCCACCTACATACAGCGACAAGCAGAGGACACTCTACAGTTTGACAAATATTGCTGCTGTTGGGACAACATAATGTACTTTTGAGTCAATAATGTAGTTATTTAGATTGCAACTATGCAGTTTATTTATAAGGATAGTGTCTATTTTAAAATATTTATAATTTCGGAACATCGTATTCAGTGCATCGGCCGCCATCAGCCTGTCTTAGCAGACCATAGAAAGGGACAGTTGACATTCCGCCACAAGATGGTGACTAAAAAACAACATTTTTTCAGTAAAAGTTTCACACTACAGCTGAACAAATCATTATGAATCAGGTAAGTGACATTCAAGTCAATCTCTCTCTTTTGTATTGCTGTATTTATACCACAGAAACAGGTAGTGTTTGCTTTGCTCTGGCTTTTTCTGGGTTAATTATTGTGATCTCCCGATTGCAACAGAGAAATACTGGAAAATCTCTGTAGGCCGATGGCATTTCATGCCGTTCAGCCTTATAATCTTAAAGTGTGAGCAAAATCACCTGTTTTGTCAGGCTCACTTTAGACATTACGCTAGAGAATCATTCAAATACTAGCTATAAAGTGACGTTTGTGAACTGGCAACTGTTTCTGCTGTTTTGACGTCAGCTGCAGATATGAATGAGTGGTGGTAAAAAATAGTTCCTTGAACAAAAGGGTTTTTGAGACTTTCCTTGTTTGATTTTCTTTTTTATATACACAATTATGTCGCCGAACTGTTGTATAAACGCAATGTCACTCGTAGCTGTGCGGTGTGGCTGTATATCAACACTGGTCAGACACTAAGGCATTCGGCCTGCAGCCTTGAGCCAACGCATGCCTCCCACCAGTGCCGATATACAGCCACATCACACTGCTACTTGTGTGATATTGCTTATATATATATATATATATATATATTTATATATATATATATATATATATATATATATATATATATATATATATATATATACACACAAGTTTGATCTTCATTAGCTGGCAGTGTGGGCTTTGAATTGCCATAACCTTGTTCTTTCCTTCCAGTCTGCTCTCAATACGGAACTATTTTGAGGGTGAGATTGGCACACTCGAGCAAACTGTCACAAAGCAGACATACTTTTTTTCTCCTTTTGAACACGCTACAGGCATTCCTAAAACAGAGTGCTCTATGCAAAATAAATAATTTAAAAGCAACCCAAAAGTCAGAGTAAGGAGCAAGTGTCTGGCGCAACAGCACTATTTATGACCGCAGGGGTTATAGGGAGTCTTGGGAGAACAGAAAGTCACTCACAAACAGACACTACATGACTAAAACTATGTTTTGACCTCCTAAGTATCACTTCCACATCCAGTATCATCACAGAGCATTGTGGGGTTTTTTTTCTTCACGTCGGGTGAACCGGGGGTAACCAGTGACCTTTCGTGTCATAGGTATTTTACTCCTATATTCATCTATAACAGGCAGTGGAATGCTTTTATCATAAACAACTGGATGAGTTTTCTTGCCAGAGTTCATTCTCTCCACCTCCTTTATTCATTCCTCCCTCCCACTGCAGATCCAAAGTTCATTTTTATGTCCCAAAAAATGGCAGCCAGGTGTGTGCCTTCATCTTAGCTCGTTCTCTCCACCCCTCCTAAGGTTATTTCAGGGGACTGTGGTTTGAGGCTTGACATGTAAAAGAACATTCCTGAATAACTCAAAGTATAATAGAAGCTCAGACTGGAAATTAAAAATAACGCACCAACCAATTCCCTTCTAGATCATCAGTCATGCTTTGCAATAACGTTCAGTTTGTTAACAGTTACTGCAGTAAGTGTCAAGCACTAACAAAGAACAACATTTATTAAGATATTATTCCTGTGATGGCAAATATGCATCATCAGCTCCTGTCTCTAGTGTCCTTTAGAAATCATATTTGTCATTTTTGTTGGGGAAAAAAGCATTGATATACTTAATTTGCCTGATTTTATATATATATATATATATATATATATATATATATATATATATATATATATATATATATATATATATATATATATATTATATATATATATATATAAAGTGCAAAATAAAACATTTACATGAAATTGACACATTTTTGTTATATTCCTAATGTATTTAATGACACGTTGAATTAATTTAATGTCTTAATTCATCAGTTTAATTCTTACATAATTCATATGAGTTCTATTGTTTATTTTTAAAATATTTACTGATTTCAGTTCATACAGCTAAAAATATAATTCAACAATTAAAACAATTCAAACTAATTTATTATGAGCAAAAATTTACATTTAACCTACGTAGCTGAATAAACACTGTACTTTGTTAGTACATGACACTCATGCATTAACCGGTATCGTTAACAAACTGAACAATTATTGCCAAAACAATCTTCTTCCCGCAATCTCTGCTTCACATCCCTTCTCCTATTTCATGACATTGCTATACGCATTCACCTCCCTATGTACCAGGACACGTGACCGCGCCGTCTCACAGCATTCACCACACACAGTGTGGCCACAGTGACAACTAGTGGTCAAAACTACACCTTAAAAGTGCTCTGCCTCCTTTCTATTTCCCATTTTTAAATAAGCCACAAGAAGTCTTCGAAAGCATCTGCTTCTCCAAAGACACCTGAACATCAAAAACATACATCTTTTTTAAAAGCTGATCTTCAAAACCTTTCCCAACAAAGAAAAACTAAAGGAAAAAAGCATTATTGCTCCACATTATCATGGCATTTTCACCCTAATTCTACAAAAATCCACATACCTGACAAAAAAGTTTAGCGACTGCTCGTAAATAAAACAAGACAACGGAAGTGTACAAATAAAAGACACATGGCGTCCCTCTACGCAACCACAAGCTGACCTGCAGCAGAGTCCTGCTCACCTCCAGCCTGCAGACCAACACACGACAGCCAAACCGCTACACTTTCAGGAAGTGATGTCAGATTTTCTGGAGGTGAGGGCGGGGTTAGAGAGAGCACTGTGGAGGGTGAGACCCTGCAAACCCCATGAGCTTCTCCAGCACTGACTCCTGGGATCCATCATTTGGGTAGGGCCTTAATTCTAGGGGGGACCATGCTGAAATCTGGAGGAGACCGCAAAAAATAATCCCCCAAACATCCTGGTCCCTTGTTCTTTCAGTAGTTAATTGTCTGACTACAGTTCAACTATCCCGTGGTGATGGGCGTGTTAATAAGACAAACATGCGTTCGGACACGCTAAGAGTTATAGTGGCTTGAGCCTGCTGTTACATATCATTTACTTTTTTTTTTCGTTACTGTTATTCATTATTTTCTATAATGACTTTAAACATTTAATTTTAATCCTCTTTTTCATAGCTCCTTCTCTAAAGAGAGTCATTGTGAAGTTTTATCTTTTTTCTGGGTTACTTCACTCTTATTCTCCCATCTCTCCAGGAGGCATCACAAAATCCGGGGTGCAGAGCGGTCGTTGGAGACGGTTTTGCGCAGTCGCACCCCTCGACGAATAGACTTCAGCATGTCCCCTTCCTCTTGGGCCGCTTCGGGGTCAACTTGGGCTTCGGGGCCTGGCGGTGGCTGGTTCGGAAGTGAGGGGAAAGGGAACTGGCCCTCACCTAAGGCGTGAGCACTGGCCACCAGCTCCCCAATCTTCTCCACCAGACTGTGGCGATTGGCGGCCAGCAGGTGATCTTCTTCGCCTGGTTGCCCATATACACTCATTTCCAAGCCACCTACGCCACCTGAACCCCAGGCGGTGTTTGGCAGGCTCAGCCTCTTCGGAGAGGCCTTCACGTACTCCAGAGCTCCTGGGGAGGCGTCATCGGGCACATAAAAGACACATTCTTCGCTGCCCACACGAGCGGGAGGACCAGTGGGCCCGCCGGGTGAGTCAGGCACAGTGGGGGTCTTGACTGGCACGATGGGTGGGCGTATAGGAATAGGCCCAGCATTGGAAAGGGTGCGTCTCACCCCAGGCTTTGTAGATGGTGTTCGGCGGATAGTGGCCGTGCCGGGGATACCACCCCCTCCACCAGGTGGTCCGCCCAGAGCACCCACTCCGCTTGGTAGACCTGCTGTGCTGGCAGGACGCTTAGTCTGTATCATGCGGCGGTAGTTCTGGGCGATATTACTGTGGCGGGGGATCGTGGAGGATTTATCAAATTCAGCCTGACCATCGGCCTCAGTGTCTCCATTCACTGAGTAACCGTCGTAATCGGAGCCTGGCAAGAAAGAAAATCCCACTTATCATATCTCATAACTTGTTTTTATGCTCTTATAGATGTAAGTTGTTAGTACAGGAGGATGTGTGTGTGTTACCCTGTGAAGGGATGGTGTCTTCTGAGCAGGATGGGGTGGTTGTCTGAGTGCTGTATCCACTGGAGTACTGAAGGGAGTCGCGGCTGCTTTTCTGCTGCTCCATGCTGAGGCCTCTAGTGAGCACCATGGCCAGATCACTCGCAGCTGGAGAGACCTCCTCACCGTGCTAAACAATCACACAAAACACACATACAGTTACAACATGTATTGGAACAACCACATAGGTCCATACTTGATGAAGTAACAAAGGTAAAACTCAGAGCTGGTAAGTAAAGAATGGTGTTATAGAATGTGATGTACACTGGTGATCAGAATTCGAGAGCAATTTCCTAAATTTTGAGTCACTCCTCAGTGTCCTCCGGGTGCTCCAGTTTCCCTCATAGTCCAAAGACAGGCGGTAGGTGAACTGGATAAACTAAATTAGCCGTAGTGCGAGTGTGTGTGTGAATGAGAGAGTGTATGGGTGTTTCTCACTGCTGGGTTGTGGCTGGAAGGGCATCTGCCGCCTAAAACATACAGTATGGCAGAGTAAATGGAAGTTCATTCCACTGTGGGGACCCCTGATAAATCAGGAATTTATTCAGGTCTAATCTAAGCTGAACGATATTGAGTGAGTGCTCAGTCTTAAGGCTGGTTTATACTTCTGCGTCAAGTGACCGCCAAGCCATTTTTTAACGCTACAAGTAGCTAAAACTCGCTTATTCAGAGGCGGGAGCTGGCAGACGTGCAACAATTTTAATCATAATGTAAACACAAAACACAAGTTTCCATGTGGAGCTCCTTCACAGGACTCGACACTTGTAAACACTCACTCCATCGGGCTCGCGGCTCTCAGCACCGCCCACACTTGTCACAGCTACCAAGCCGACCAATCACAGAGCTTGTGCTATTAGTTGTTGCAATGTGTAGTTACATTTTTTGGTGCGCGTCAGTGTCGGCGTCAGCCACGGTAAGGGCTATGCGACTGCACGAAGGCTGCGCCCGTCCATTTTTAGACACAATTTGGTCGTCTAAAACTCTTAAAAGATTCATGAAATTCTAGTCTAAAACCTGTGATCTTTGATCGTTGATTTGACATGTTCACCAACAGCTGCCCAATGGCTGCTGCAATCAGATTTTCCTTCCGATGAAGTTCTGGCAGTGTCAGACACTCTTCTGCAGTGTGACATCAGCTGTGATGAATGTAAATCCAATAACCAATAGGAGTGATGATGCAAAATTTGATGATGCAATCCCTGTGACAGCTTCAAGCCACCATGAGGAAGAGTAAACGAGCATTTTTAAGCACATTTCATGAGTTACATATAATCTGAAGCACAGTAAAAATATTTAAATAAGAAATTTGAAAACTTAACAATTATTAAATTTAGAGAACAATTTCAGAAAACTTTAAAGCCCAGCCCACGCGTTGTTTTTTTATTTAATCTTAAATGATTGTACCCAAAACTTTGATCACAAAAGTAATTAAGTGGCCAAACTAATAATCAAAGATCACAGATTTTAGCTTATGATTACAAAAATCTTTCAAGATTTCCCAAGTTTGTCTCAGATGACCAAATCATGGCTGAAATCACACATTGACTGTGTTTACATGGACATCAGTAATCAAATTATTTGCTTTAATCTAATTAAGAGAATAATAAGACTAAGGTGTTTACATAAGTTGCTTTTTGACTGTTCCTTTCATGATCCCGTTTTACATGTTATATCACATAATTCGATTAACGTCATTGCATCACCGCGCTATGCACATTTTCTCTGGAGTTTCATTTTAAATTTGTCAACTTTAACTGCAGTTTGACACTTTCACTTTCATTCACGAACATTTCATGCACGCCCTCCGTGACAAACGAGATATTGGATGCAACTATGAACTGCTGGAAGTGTTGTTTTAATGGAAGTTCATACCGCAAGATGAATGGAAGAAAAAGAACCTCCGTATTTCACGATGCAGGTGTTTGTGGTCTGCACTGACTCGGTAGGTGCAAACAGTGTCAAACAGCCGTGTGTGTGTGTGTGTGTGGACTATCCTGTCGCAAAACACAGCAAAAAGTCCTACACGATGGTAATAGTTTGATTAAGGTGTTTACATGCCTGTACTGCACTTCAATAATGCGACTAAAATCGGCATAATCCACATGTCTTAATTTGATTTCTCTTTAGTTCGATTATGACCTTAATCTGATTAAATTAATCAAAAATCACTGTTTACATGGTAAATCATACTTAATCAGAGTATTGCCTTAATCGCATTAAAATCGAATTATTGGTGTCCATGTAAACATAGTCAGTGTGAGCAGGGCAAAATATTGGAGTTAATTTGCCACCTGGTGGCAATTTTCTTAATTATCTTCTGAACCCTACTCAACAGGCAGTATAAATTTCCAGTTTTCTTTGCAAAATGGTGAACTACTCTAAAGGAAATCCAGAACCCTCCAACATCAGGTTGTTCAGGCGAAGGACAAAGCGAGATTCTTTTAATCACAGCAAGAGAAGTGCTGCTCCAATCTGTGCTTACTATAATACTGATTTTTGTTTTACAATGTGTCTAATTCAAGTCCCCAAAAATGCTGGTCATCCTTGAAAGACAAACACATTAGAGGAGCGGCTAATGCGGAGAATCTCAATGGGCAATCGGTTCAACACTGCAACTGGAAATGCTCATCAGTTCAGCACTAAAGAGGGTAAAGATCTTTCCTGGCATTTAGTGTCTTGATGTTTAAGAGAATTTGAATTGAAATCTCACTGGTGCTGAAAGTGCTGAACATTATTTCTGAAAATATTAGATAATTGTTCTCTTATGTTCATCTACCTTGTATATTAGACTATGTATACAATAAAATAAAAAATTAATCTAATGTGTTGCATGTTTTCTTAATTTGAGTTGCTTGTAACATGCAGGAAACCTCTTTTGCAAGGAATTTGGTTCATAAATATGTTGTAAACTTTAAAAAAAAATGCTTTGTTGCAATTTTCCACTCAACGAAGCAAAGTAAAGTTGAAGAAATGTAACATTTCTGAAATGTAGAATAAAAAAGTAGTATAAAAAATAGATTTGCAGTTTTAGTGTTATTAAAAAAAATATAGCTTCAAGCAGCAATTAAGGGGCCAAGCAGTTCAGAGCTACAATGAGTAAAGCAGATTGAGCACATTTTGTCACTGCCGTTTTGCCTATTGACACAAATTTTACACCACTTGGTCATCATGGTCTGCCAATGATCCGAGTCAAAGTTGGTGGTATTTCTGCAAACGGTCTAGGAGGAGTTTGCAAAAAAATAAAAAAATTCTGAACAAATTAAATATGGCGGATAGGAATTTTAGCCAAATATGGCATACTTGGTATCAATGTTCTCGGCATGACCCAAGTAATAAGTTGAGATCATTTTTTTTATCACAATAAACATATGCAGTCTAAATTTATTAGCAAAGTTATGAATCATTATTGATGGTTAGTGAAAGGTTTATTACTCGTGACCACTAGGTGGCGCTGTTAACAGATTTATGTGTTGGGGTCATTGTGAGTTGCCAATGACACATCTAGGCCCAGTTTCACAAACAGGGCTTAGCTTAAGCCAGGACTAGGCCTTAGTTAAATTAAGCTATTTAAGCCACATTTATAAAAACAGCCTTAGAAAAATATATTACTGGTGTGCATCTGGAGACAAAAAATGACACTGATGTATTTTAAGAGATCTCACTGCAAGTTATTTTGAGTTGAGACAGCTCAAGCGTGCGATTTAATCTTGACTAGGCTTAAATCTTGTTTGTGAAACCAGGGGTTAAAGTTCACTGTCAATATGTTAAAGCATTGCAAAGTCGCAGTTTTGGACCAAGGGTTGAGATGTTACATGCAAAAAAAAATAAAATAAATTTGTATCTCCAAACCACTAGGGGACAGTGCACCGAAATGCTTCAGATAACCTTAGACCATGGTTGTCATAACAGACACCAAGTTTGGTGTGAATACGTCAATGCATTATAGAGATATCGCCTCAAGTCCATTTTCGCAAGCTCTACTGTATGTTAGATTTGTTTCCAAGTTAAACAAAAATGATTGGTCTAATTAACCTGAATTTCATTTAGGTCAGCATGGTCTGTAGATCACGTAATTAAATTTTGGTGAAAATCGGACACACGGCCTAGGACGAGTTCAATAAAATAGGTTTTGCGAAAAATTCGAAATAGCGAAAAAAATTTAATGACGGAAAATGACATCATAGGGTGCGTTTGAATCGTCTTGAACCAAGTTTTGATTGTAGCCCATTCGGTTCAAAATATATATCAATAAACATAAGTGAAACTTTGGACAAGTGGTGGCGCTAAAGAGTTTGAGTTAGACAGATCATGTTTGCTCTGGTTAATGATGAGAGGGCCCTCTATCATTGTGCCAAATTATACAACTTTGCCTCGTACGATTATATGGGCTGCCATTCAAATCTAGCGGAAAAAGAAATGGAAGAATAATAATAGTAATAGGAATGCCAACGAAACAATAGGTGCCTACGAACCTGCGGTGCTTGGCCCCTAAAAACTCCATAAGTGTAAAAAGGTATTAATTTATCTAAAAACATTAATAATTTTTTTTTTTTTTTTTTTATAATAGTTTTAATAAATTGTAAGCCATCTTATGTCCCCTTTGAAGTGAGCTGAGGTCCTCCTGGTTTAGAGGCTCCTGTCTTCAGGATCGAAAAGCCCAAATACAAACTGATTTTCATTTTTACATCCACAATCTCCATGCTGAATATTTAATGTGTGGTGAAAGTTACCTTGGCGGCTATAGTGGCCGGGGTCATCCTTGGCCTCTGGGGATCTTCTGAATATCCCTGTGACTGTGGAGAGGTTTCTGCCACAGGCTCTTTCCTCCTCTGAAGTGTGCTGGCCAGCGGCTGATCACTCGAACCTACCTTTGACCAATCCTGAAGAAGCAGAGGCTGTTAGTAAAGGTCACCGCAAAGCAACTAATGCAACGGTCTCGGGAACGAGAGAGAAGATAGACCCACGATCCAGCAGTTTGAGTGTCCTTTCAATAGATAAGGTCTCGTGTGCTTTAGAAAAAAGCCAAATCTCAGTGATTGAGGTGGAGAGACTCACAGGTACCTTCCGTGGCCTGCTCGGTTTGGCAAATCTCATAGCCAGAGATTTGAAACCAGGATTACACAGCCAACAGAAAAGGTGCATGTTAAAAAGCAAAATGAGGTAATGAATGAGGTTAAGCAGAATGAAACACAACAGCACACTGTCAAGAAGTGTTATTCAGAAAGGCACATATTCAACTCTGGAGCTGCACGATATGGAAAGAATGTGATACTGTGTATTCTTTTGTGATATCTATCGCAATATGAAAGGTTTAAAATTATTCAATTGATGTTTTTTTTTTTGGCCAATGAATCTGCAGGTTTTTATTAAAGTCAGTTAAAAAGCAAAGAATAGGTGTAGATACAGATTTTATTGTGCCAACTTTAACTGTATTTTTTATAATCCTTCGTATGCATTTGTAGGAATTTCATTTAGTATAGAAAGATTATTAAAATAGTTTGTTTTTCAAATACAAGTATTTTTACTTGTATTTGTCCTAATATTTATCTAAAATATTAGAAAATTCACAAATCAATTTCACTAGATCTGCTTTTTCTGCATCCTAATTTGCTTTATTATTATTTTTATTATTATTATTATTAGTATTGTTGGACATTATAAGAATGAGCTGGCATTATTCACTCAGCTCTTGTATGGAATTGTACACTACACTAACTTGCCTGTAAATCTGCCCATATAGCACTATAGGTCATAGGGATCAGATTTTGATTTTGGCTCTGCATACATTTACTGTATATTTCTTTTGTGAAATCACAGCCTGTGCTTTACGCAGTTTCACTTAATATACTAGTATATATACCAAAAAAAAATGTTGTCTTGTTTGCAGAAATAATAGGTCAAAATTAGGTGAGTTTTTCATTAAAACAAGCTAAATATTTGGCCAGTGGGTAAACAAAACAATTGTGTTTTTGCTTTGAAATCACAGCTTACCTCATTGGCAGATTATTTTGCTTGTTTTAAAGAACTCCCTTAATATTTACTTAATATTTCTGAAAACAAAACAGTATATTTTACTTGTCTAGGAAATACTTCCTGTATTAAGAATCTTAGATATTTGAACTAGAAACAAGATAAAACTCTTTGCAAGAAAAGCCTTTTTCCAGCGCAGATATTTAGAAGGCCAAATATTTCACTGTCATTGGTAATTCTCTCAGATGACGTCTTTAATAATTCAATGATTGAATGATTGTTGCTCATGTGAAAGAGCATCGTTTTGCCTTCAATTGCATTGGTCTGTGATTTCACAATAGCTGCCGGTGAGTGAAAAATCAAGGCAGTTTGAACCCTGTATATAACTTTTACAGAGAACTGCAGTCGAGGGTAAAATTATTGTGCAATATGTATTCTTTTTCAAATATTTCTCAAGTGACATTTAAAGGATTTAGGAAATTTTCAAAGTATTTCTTACAATATATTTTTCTTCTGGAGAAAGTCTTATTTCTTTTATTTCAGTTAGAATAAAAGCAGTTTTTAATCATTTTAAGGTATTATTAGCCCTCTTAGGCATTTTTTTTTCTATTGTCTACAGAACAACACTATTGGTTTAGACCATTTTGAGGGAAACAAAAACAATGGTCCCAACATATTTCCTGTTTTACATTTTTAATTTCTATAACTTCAGAGAATCCAAAAGGTCCGCATATTGATACATAATGTTATGATAGCTGTTTTAACATTAAGTTATGATTGAACTGCCTCTTATTACAGTTATAAATAGTTTGATGACAAGCAGGAAATGTTCATGGACCAATGACATGACCACATTGAAATGGTGTATACAATAACTTGACTATTTACTCTAACCTGCCTAGTTAACCTAATTAACATAGTTAAGCCTTTTAATGTCACTTTAAGCTAAATAGTAGTGTCTTAAAAAATAGGTAGTAAAATAGTATGTGCTGTCATCATGGCAAAGAAAAAAATCAGTTATTAAAACTATTATGTTTAGAAATGTGTTGAAAAAAATCTCTCTGTTAAACAAAAAATTTAAAACAGAATGACAATTTAACAGGAAGGTTAATAATTCTGACTTCATCTGTACTGTATATCGTGCAGCCCAACGCAACAGGCAAAAACAACACAAATAACAGAAGAGGAAGTAACTAAAACTGCAATGAGAAGTGCCAATGGAGACAAACCTTCCAGCAAGGAACCTTGGATGTGGGAGAGGGTGTGTTGGATCCGGGGGAGCGGTTATAGGGTGGGGACGCAGGAAGAATGACAGAGAAAGGCCTGATGGAGCCAGTGTGAGAGAGAGCAGGGCGGAAGGTAGCGAAGGACGAGCCAAACTGCGGAATGGAGAGATAAGATCGAGACCGTCAGAGCAGTAGTAGACCCCTGTCCCCTTACACATGAGGGACCCGAGCCTTTTGGCCTGCTTCTATTAAGTGGTATGATACAGTACGGTACAATTTGGTATTGTCTAACAGTTTTTTGTCTGTTTCCACTGCCAAAAAGTACCAAAACGCGAACCGTACTACTAGTTGTGTACCCTTTCCACTCGCAGCATGTCTATTTGTTTTAAATAGCAAACTTGAGCTCATGATAATAACTTGCACGTTATTATGTGCAGCTTTTCAGATTCTTTCAGAAACGGACAAACGTAAGAGTGAAACAGGAAAGAACAAACAAAAAAACAAACAAAAACTGCAATGTTTAATTTAGGGCTGGGAGATAAAATCAATATCGATATTTATTGACCGAAACACCATTGTCAAAATTGATAAGAGATAAAAGATTCGATATGTAGTTTGAGTATGAAGCGCTATAGTTTTATTAAAATGGGGCTGCTGAGCGCACGCCTTGGAAGGAATGCCAATAAGCTTTGGGTGTAAGTTTGTCATTTCCAACGAAGGCAGGCGACTTGCAAAAACATCTCAACTTTTCCGAATGCCCTGAGCGCACTGTGATTTATGTAAGTAGAACAAACCAATCTGCTTTATACTTTGTATGGAATGTACACATTTCAGTATTAACGGCAGACTAATTACCTCAGACAAACACAGCGCATCCAAACACTGCAGCGCTTTTTACTTTTCCCCATAAACTTGCATCGGAGATGCAGCAATGATTTGTTCATTTGTCATTCTCTGAAAAAATGATTGATGGCTGCCTAGTTACAGAAAGATGCCAGGGGAGCGCGAGTGCAAAGTCCATTGTAAATGGTCAAGGAATCCATGCGCTTGTCACTTCAGGTCAGAATAACAACACATGCGAAAATGAGTGTGATGGCTAGCAGCAGTGAGTAGATTGTAAATAAAAAAAGGATTTAAGGATGTCGCCAGAGTGGCTTTTTGGTTTCTTTTCTTGTGCGTCCCAGCCACTAGCACCCCATCTGAAAGATTATGTAGCATAGGGGGTAATATAGTCATTCAACTTCACAATTTGTAATGTTCAGTATGTATTTGAATAATGATGGTTAGTTCCCTTACTTGAAAGCTCAGATTTGATTATCATAATTTCAGATCAGATATCAGAATCAGATATTTTGTTTAAATATTTCTGTTTTTGACTATTAAAACTATTTGCCTTAGTAATGTTGGTAAATTAAAATAAAGTGGTTAAAAAAATCCTAATATACCTAAATATACTGTTAAAAAATATTCAATAATTAGCAATATCGAATGATATCAAACATGATACACACGGCAGTAATGGTCCTTTTGAAGTGTCACCTACTGTATATTTTATGTTGTTTTTGAACCCAAACAAGGCCTAATTGTATGTAGTGTGAATTTTGTTTTGTAAAAATGATAAGTAAACGACCCATACATCTTTAATTTAGCATTTCTTCGAGTGAGAATGACAACGACTGTAACTTTCTGTCATACACCAAGCCTACCAAAAGGGTACCATTTGGTCTGACAAAGGTGACCCATACCATATCGAACTGAACCGTACCACTCAGTGGAAATGAGCCATTAGTGTATGTGTGTGTGTGTGTGGTGTTTCCAAATATCAGATCTAAAGACAGAAAAAAAAGACCAAACCAGCAACAAGGACAAAGAAAATTCCAGACTCACAGACAGACAATAGCAAACATCAGCACATATACTGTAGGTGTGGAGCTCAGACACTTACTGTTGTTGGAGAGCTACACTCACTCACTGACTGACAGGTCTCAGACGCCTCTGAGGACGCTGAACTGGAGGACTTCTGAAACACAGATAGCCAAAGGTGAGGGGTCAGCATGGTAAAGCCTCTGGATATTTTATCATAGTGGATGGATTAAATTCACACTTTAAATTATTCAATGATTTTAACCAGACAACTTGAGTCTGAAAGTCACACAGAAGAGTTTAAGAGATGTCCTAAACATGTCATAAACATTTGAACTATTATACACAGTATAAAAAATGCATAATAAAACCTTACGTATTTACAATGAGTTAAAGTTAATTGGGTTTCAACTTGTTTTTTTTGTTTTTTTTTTTTGTTAAACTAAATTTAAAATAATAATAATAATAATAAATTAATCAATCCAAGTTAAAATGACTTCAACTTCAACTTAAAAATGTAAGTGAGCAACATATTTTTACAGCATGAGTGGATTTGTTATGCTTCAAACATGCACACCGTTAAAAATACTGGTTGCCTTAACTTTTTAAGCTGAATCAAATGAACCTTATGAGCCTATTGAACACCTATTATGTTAACCTGACTTAAAACAGCTTGGGAAACTTATAAAATTAAGTTGAACAAGATTAACTTAGATTAATATATTAAAATGAACTAAAAACATAGGTTGTCATGCCTAATTGATCATATACGTTCTTACAGTGTAGTTTTATTAAATATAAATGCTAAGGTTAGTTAGAGTCAGTGCTTGAATTAATGCCATGGGATGACATCTCCCTTATGGAAAAAAATTACAAAAAGCATCCCATTTGTAAAACCACCATCCCCTTTAGATTAATAAACAGTGTGTGTACTGTAATGTAAAACTTGTCATGCAAATTAAATATTAAAATAATCTATTTATTGTAATTTATGACTTATAAACAATGATGATTGACGAATCAGACCTCAGTATTGTAATGAGGCACCAGGCACAAGCGCAATATAGTTCATTGCATCATTTCACGCAATTTTCAAAATGTCTAAGAGAGCAGTTCAGATGCAACTTTTTACATTCTTTAACCTCCTAGGGCTTAGTGGCCACATACGTGGACAGCACTTATGTCTTATGTTTTATATTTTGTTACAGACAAACATGGTCATCCTGCAACTGTTTTGCAGCATATGAAATGTCCCAAACACTATTTTAACTGTCCAAAATGGGAAGAAAAAAAATGTTTTTACTGATAGTCAAAACATGTTCAAAAAATATGTGTGTATGTGTTAATAATGCATTAAAAAACAGTCAGGAAAAACTGCTGTGTTTAAGACAGAAATAAAGAGTTTTTCATTCTATTACACAAAGGTAACTTTATTGTGTTTTATGGAAATTCGGACTACGAGTCCACATATATGGACATCATTTTTCTCTATTAAAATATATATACTTTCTAATTAGGTTCCAATAAGCCCAAATAGCAAAGAGAAATACAAAATGCATGTAAAAAACAGCTTGGGCCTTAAGAGGTTAAAAAGAAGAGAACAGAAGGTATGATATTCAGTTGTTTACTATAATGCTTTAACTGCATTTCAGAAAAGACACAGTTAAAACACAGTTAACAGTGCTTGCTAACATTTACTTAAGCGACCCAAGTTTCACCGTTAGTATTTAAGTTCCAGAAGATTCTAGGTTCCCTGTTTCTAAAATGAACCGTTATTATCCCTTAAATCAGAACGCAAATGATGTGATGCATTTTTAGAATCACTATTATCCAAATGTTGCTCCGTTTTCTCAAAAATGCTCCCAAACAGCCCAGCTGCTGCACATCTCTATACCATATTTTGTTTATGAATGAATCTTGAGCTTTGATATGAGATAATGATTCAGTCATTTGTGAATGAATCAGCGGTTTGAACAACTCAATCAAATTAATCATTCAGTAACAAAGGAGGAGACTTGACTCCACCTACTGGCGGTTTTAGTTTCAAATCTCATGACATTTTTATTATTAACTTCATTGCATTCATGCCACCTCCTGCGCCTTGTTAATCAGTCAATTTATAAACAAAGTTAGTATTTAGATCAATTTACTGTTTGTTTTTTTCTTTGCCATCTTTGATGTGTCAATTTTGTTGATTTAATCTGATTGTAAGATATTCTTCCTGATATTATTTTAGTTTATATATAAAAAAGCTCATGTAGTTGGGCCACATAAGGTAAACAAAGTGTTGTAAAAAAAAAAGGTAAATTTATATATAAATAAGACAATCAAACAGTTGCTGGTAGTCAAAGATTGACTAACATTGTCAATTAAATAATTGTCCATTTTAATTAAATGAGTTTCTTAAAAATGTCATGCTTCAGATTGTTAATGGTTGATGGTTATTTTAAAAAGCATTTTCTCAAATTAAAAATTTATTTAGACCTATTTTGTTATCATTGTATATGTGTAGCTACAGGACACCACGCACCATCCACCACCAATAATAGTTTATTATTATTATTATTGCATAATTATTATTTGTGGTACTATAACTATCAAATACAAATAAATAAATCAATAAAGGCAGCGGGTAGCATAATCGCCTCACAGCAAGAAGGTCGGTGGTTCGAGCCCCAGCTGGCATTTCTGTGTGAAGTTTGCATGTTCTCCCCGTGTTCGTGTGGGTTTCCTCCGGGTGCTCTGGGTCCAAAAAACATGTGGTATATGTGAATTGAGTAGGCTAAATTGGCCGTAGTGTATGTGTGTGAATGAGTGTGTATGGATGTTTCCCAGTGATGGGTTGCAGCTGGAAGGGCATCCGCTGCGTAAAACATATGCTGTG
Source organism: Danio kyathit (assembly GCA_903798195.1). Lineage (NCBI taxonomy): Eukaryota > Metazoa > Chordata > Actinopteri > Cypriniformes > Danionidae > Danio > Danio kyathit. The sequence goes on from LR812525.1 coordinate 57,185,647, forward strand.
TAAGTTGGTGGTTCATTCCGCTGTGGTGACTCCGGATTAATAAAGGCTAAGCCGAAAAGAAAATGAATGAATCAATCAATAAATCAATAAATAAAAGTGTTAAGAAAGATAAAAAGATTCATATGGTAATCATTGGCTAAAATCTAAGCATATGCAGGACTCTTCATGCCTTGTGTATTTTCTTCATTAGTTTGACTCTCATCTTGCATATCTTATATATCTTGCATCCGAAAGCTAATGAAAGAACTTTTCAAGGCAGGACGGCATCAAGGCATGTTCCAATCCAAATTCTGCTTCACGTTCTGCCTCGAGAGGCTCCTTCTTCTGAGTGAATTTTGAAGGCAGCAATGATATGTCCTCCGCTGGCTTCAATATTCTATAACTCTCTCATTTCTCAGTCTGAAAAAAATGTTTTTTTTCCAAGCGCTGCTCAGGTACCATTTTGTCTGTTTCTCTGTAATTTTGTAAATGTATGTTTTCAGCCAACTTTTTCCACTTTAGATGGCATCTCTAGTGAGAAGTTAGTATTGCAGTAAGCACATATTCCCTTAGTTATGATCAAAGCTCTTCCTATTTTGGTGTATGTGATTAAATCTTCATGCTGTTTAAGAAGGCTGTCTGAAATCCAGTTTAACAGATGCCTTTGTGCACAAACGCTGCCTCCAGAGTCACTGACTGATAAGTGAGCTGACTAAGCTTATCCGTACGTACAGTACACAGCCATAGTGAGAAATACATTTTAACCATGTGCTTGGAAAATTCACAACCAGGCAAAATCTTTTTTTTTTCCCCATGATTAGTAAAAACAGCATTTGAGCTCAGAGAAAAGTGCATTTGTCTTGCTTTCCTCTAAGAAACATGCTTAAGAAAGCACCTCCCTGTGTGCATACTGTAAAGCTGGTGTTCCACATGCAATGCTTCACAAGCACATTTCAAGCACTGCACCACTTCCTATCATTTTTTTAAGGGAATGTGAAATGTCAACCTCCCCCTTATGCTAAAAATGAACAGTACATTTCTGACATACGACTGGTTCAAATCGATCATTTCAGCCTAGTCCACAAGAGGTCACTGTGATCTTTCAAACTAGACAGGAATTTGTCTGGGACACAGATGTGTGGCAACACTGCTTTCATTTAGTGACTCTATGGGGCATCGTTTTGGGTTTATATAAACCCCCACTTTTCTGCAGAGTCATTGCATTGCTAGCGGCAAAACATTTAGCTCTAGAGTTTAGTGGGCTCACAACTAAAGCTTTACTATCTGATATATTTTGAATTTGTAAATTTATGGTTTTTTATACATTAAATAGAACATAAAAACTGTTGGGGTCAGTAAGATGTTTATACGTACATTTATTAAAGATTCAAATAAGTTCATTCAGCAAAGATGCATTACAGACCCTTTGTAAAAATAAATAAATAAATAAATAAATAAAAAAGAAAACTTTCCAACCAACTTGTGTAATTATGTCAATCTGTAGATTTGCTGCTTTTTAAACCTCTAAGTGTTTCTAATAGTAGTACAGTCGCTGGCTGTGATGTGAATAACAGCCTTATATAACAACAACACAATATTAGCTGTTTGAAAATCAGTCAAAAATGGTAGCCCATATACTGCAAAAAAAGAGTAAAAATTATATATATATATATATATATATATATATATATATATATATATATATATATATATATATATATATATATATATATATATATAAATTAGTTTTAATGTCACAATATCTACATTTTAATCAAATAAATGCAGTCTTGGTGAGAGTATTAGACTTTTTTCAAATACATTAATATATCTTAACCTAAAGATGTATAGATATAATTTCTCTATTGTATTTTTTAAATATCTTTTTTTCTCCTCCTCTCATCTTTATGCAATTTTTTTTTTTTTTTATGGTCAAAGTGGCTCGGCTAATAGCTCACCAAAGCCGTCTTCAGAGAAGAGCTGCCATTCATATGCAGAAGCAAATGGTTTCATTAACGATTAACAAAACAAACATTATTTTTCAGTGACTTACACAGATTGATTGTTTGCCTTACACTGTAAAAACAAATATACCTGTAAATTAGAAGTTTTCCATACTTTGTTATTCATGTTTTTTATTTATTTTACCTGTTTATTTCTGCTTTAAAATTGCATTAAAGGACCTTGATATTTTTCCAACAAATTTTAATCTTGAAAAGTGTGAAAAGTGACTTTTATTAATATTTTTAATAGTTTAAAGTAATATATTGTTTGGGTTGGTGTTATATATTACGTTTCAAAAAAAAACATCACCAATAAACTGCCAGTACATTTTCTGTTATTTTACAGACTCGTTTCTCTATATATTATTTCTTAAATATTTTCTTATTTCAAACTACTAACTTGTCAATAAAAGTCACTTAATCTATCTTAATTAGCTGATTTTTTTTACAGTGTACAACTAACAATGTGCGCTAGCAAAAAAAAAAAAAAAAAATCATGAATGTTAATTTCATCAAACTTTAAAATACAGAACAATAGTAAACAGTTACTATATGTCAAACTCATGTTTTACTCAAATAGTATTTTACTCAAATAAATTCAGCTCTTATTTTTATTTTGAAATGTAATGTGTATTTATATAGCTTATTTATTGTGTATGACCATACACCCAAAGCACTTCACAATCATGAGGAGGGGTCTCTCCACACCATCACCAGTGTGCAGCATCCACTTGGATGATGCGACAGCAGCCACAGGACAACGGCGCCAGTGCGCTCAGCACACACTAGCTATTAGTGGAATGAAGAGACAGTGATAGAGCCAATTTAGTGGATGGGGATGATTGGGAGGCCATGATGGGTAAGGGCCAATAGAAGGAATTTGGAACCATGGCATTTTTAATGCCGTCAGTTTAAAGTCTCATCTGAAAGATGGCGCTCACTGACAGTATAGTGTCCACTTCACTGTACTGGGGCATTAGGACTCACACAGACTGCAGGTTGAGCAACCCCTTGGCCTCACTAACAGCACTTCCAACAGCAACCTAGTTTTCCCATGTGGTCTCCTATCCAGGTACTGACCAGGCCCAGCCCTGCTTAGCTACAGTGAGTAACCGGTCTCGGGCTGCAGGGTGATATGGCTGTGGAAATGTTTATTATTTTAAAAATAAAAATAATTATTAGCTCTCTCTCTCTCTCTCTCTCTCCTCTCTCTCTCTCCTCTCTCCTCTCTCTCTCTCTCTCTCTCTCTCTCTATATATATATATATATATATATATATATATATATATATATATATATATATATTACTATTTATTATAAAAACAAATAGGGTATTTCTAATATATATATATATATTTGTCATTTTGAAAAATATACCATCATTTTACTTTATAAAAATAAAGTTAAATTATATTAAATTAAATTAAATTCGATACGATTCGATTCAATTCAATTCAATTCAATTCAATTCAATTCAATTCAATTCAGTTCAGTTCAGTTCAGTTCAGTTCAGTTCAACAAAATGCATACCTGGCTGGTTATATCGGAGGGCATGGGTGACGGGGGTTTGGAGTAGACGTTGGCATCCTGTGAGATGAAGCCGGAGTCGTGGGACGAGACGCTGCTGAGGCGGTGAGCGGCGGTCGTGAGCGGCTGGGCCAGGCTGCGGTAGCGACAGGACGAACTGGGTGAGTGAGTCTGAGAGCCACCAGAGGACCGAGACGCGCTACTATGCGCACTGTTTACACTGCTGCAGGGGGCAAGGGGGAGTGCGACAGGGCAGAGGACCAGGGCACAAGGGTGGAAGGGTCACATATAGGCAGGTTATATGGCAATAAGTGTGAATCACACCCACAGAATGAGCAGGATAACAAGAACATGATTGACAGGTGACAGAGGTCAAGCATTTTGTGAATTACGTGAAAAGGGAAAATAAAAAGATGTGATAATGATTAACCAAAATTAGAGAAAAAAATAAGTCAAGCAGGGGTTGATGGGTAAGGACGGAGGTCAGAGGGGGTGGGGGTTTAGGGGGGAAAGGGAAAACACATGTAAGACAAAGTTTGACAGGAGGCCTAGTATGGAGATGGAGGTTGTGTTTAAAACAATCGAAACAACCCCCATGATTCCATACGAGGCAGCACACAAACACAAACAGGTACTAAATGACACTATTATAAAATGAGGCTTTAATTGGCCCTGGTGCCAAATCCAAATGCTAATGGGCTAATTAAAAACACTACTGGGACTGGTTATGTGAAAGAAGTGATCTTAAAAAAAAACTTTCGCTTCTTATTGAAGCAATTATTTCATCATATTCCGGGTTAAAAATGCCACAGGAATATTAGACAGATTCTGTTGATGGGGTTTACTGTGTATTAACCTGGAATATTCACTTGAGAGGGAAAGAGAGAGAGCAAAGCACTGAATTGGAAAAGTAATGCAATCGTATTAAACGCTACTTTGTCCAATCCCCAACTGTTCATTTTAGATCCTTGCTGTTTCCTGACTGGACACAAGGAGTCAATGGCTGAATAACATGAGCCAATAAGTGTTTAACTGACAACACGGCTCACATATAGATGTATACTATATAATAAGGTTTTAAAGACTGCAGTGCTCTGTCTCTTATATGCATTTAAGGGGTTACATGTAATGTCAACATACAGTGAGATTGTGTAGCGCAGCAGTAGTAAAAACCAGCATCAACAGTCCCCTTTTTCTTAATGAACACACACAATTTCATTCAAAATCTACACACACTCTTTCACAAAATGCTGAAAAATCAAACTTAAGCCTATAGAAGTCTCTAGCTATTTAGCTTACACGAGATGGTCATTGATAATAGCATCCTTTTAAATGGTTGTCTCCATGCAGAAATAGAAGACCCCCTTATAGAATTTGTAATGAGAATTGAAATGGTTTTAATGATTGCCTTTCACACTACAAGACTTCTACCACTACACTACATAAAAATACATACCAAACAGACAACAAGGTATTAAAATGTGCTGGTTTTAATGATTAACAGTTAGTGGTTTGCCCTGTTTTAATGGTATTTGTAGTGTATAACATCTGGGATATGTTTTATTGTGTTCTCTGGTCACTGTAGCATTTTTGCTACTGTACAGCAAAGCAATCAATAACTACTATACAGTGATGCAGTGGTTACAAGTCTAAAATATTACAAATATGTTTATATAGGTTACAACTAGGGCCAAACACAATCTGTGGACATTTTTTGCTATTTCTGCGATGAATTTTGTAAAAATGGGGAATGACTTTGGGAGTATCGTAACAAAACGTAATATATGAAATAAAAAGAATACCTTTTTAACTTGTATTTAATGTTTACAATGTAAATCCAATGTAGATCCACTTATTTGGGAAACAAAGCAAGTCTCTCATATAATATATACAGTTGAGGTCAGAATTATTAGTCCCCTGTTTATTTTTTTCCCCAATTTCTGTTTAACGGAGAGAAGATTTTTTCAACACATTTCTAAACATAATTGTTTTAATAACTAATCTCTAATAACTGATTTATTTTATCTTTGCCATGATGACAGTAAATAATATTTGACTAGATATTTTTCAAGACACTTCTATACAGCTTAAAGTGACATTTAAAGGCTTAACTAGGTTAATTAGGTTAACTAGGCAGAATAGAGTAATTAGGCAAGTTATTGTATAATGATGGTTTGTTCTGTAGACTATCGAAAAAAAAATTTGCTTAAAGAGACTAATAATATTGACCTTAAAATGTTTAAAAACTGGTTTTATTCTAGCCGTAATAAAACAAATAAGACTTTCTCCAAAATAAAAATATATTATCAGACATACTGTGAAAATTTCCTTGCTCTGTTAAACATCATTTGGAAAATATTTAAAAAAGAAAATCAAAGGGGGTTTAATAATTCTGATTTCAAGTGTATCTACTAAAAGACAGAAAATAATGCTTTACAAACTGTATTGTAAATAAATCATATCAACACTTTTATATTAGTCAATAATGTTACTGAAATTAATTTAAAAAATGAATAAATATAACTCAATGATGGGCAAAAATCTGTGGAAATCTGCAGATTTCTGCACGCACAGATTCCGTGTGGGCCTAGTTATAACTGAGATGTGTATAGTACTGTATGAATACCCAGATATGCATAAATCAATGAATATAGATAGATATCTGTGAATACCCGATAAGCTGTTGCAAAACACAAGTGGCAACCTCCTGTGTTATTCACACTGTAAACAAGCTGAGGTATACTTTGAAAATATGCACCAATGACCATGATATCTATTGTGTTTGTTATTGCAAGATGATCCACAAGCTCAGACCAGTTTGGACCAGCTACTATTTTCCAGGACATAGCATAAGTTTGATTTTCCAGCACAACGTTTTTATACTGTATAGTATTTGCACTGTCCCTGTCGTTGCACTGACAACACATTTCAAACACATTACAACAACTTAAAGGCAAGTAGCACTGTACAGTACACAGCAGGAGCAACAGATCTTTCAGGCAGAAAAAAGCTAGGCCTTGACGATAAATCAAAATTAAATAGCAATCAAGATTACACCAAAGCAGCGATTGTCATGCAGATCGTGTCAGGGAAGAACAGTTCTGTGACTAGTAGTAAATCTCCATCTGAAGGCCAGAGGGTGCTCTTGTGCGGAAACCCAAATATTCTGAAAAACGCCTATAGAAGTTGCTAAATAAACAAAAGATTTATCTGCTTTCATTGATCAAATGTGACTAATAATTACAGATTAATCTCAGAGAAGGTTTTATTTCTGACACTCCACTGAAGATAAGAAGTGAGATTGGAGTAAAAACATGTTAATAAGTGTGCTTTTTACACTAGCACTTCTGGTTCCATTTGACGTCAGACTTCAGTGTATTCGTTGTAACGCTAGTTTTCCCCCGCAAACCATACCCAAGTTCACCTACAAGGCCTGGTCTGGGGTACGGTTGTGCAAACTCTGGTGAGCCTAAATAATCACGTTTTAATTGGTCAAACTGTGTATTTATGCATTTACTCACTCACTTTTCTGACACACATAACTGATAACACACATAAGCAAAGAAAGTGCATAATTATTTCTTCTCAACATCAACAAAAAAATGACTTTCTTCTCACTTAATTAAACTTTTACACTGCATATATGATGCAAAGACGCATTTGCTGCTCAGTGCTGGAACTTTGACAATGAAACTACATTTTTAAAGGCCAAATTCTAAACTTTAGGCACCCAAGTAGCGATATATAGCCTTTTCGTATGTCATCTCATGCTGTCATTACCTAGCAACAGTTATCACTAAGATAACACAGACCTATCGGGGTTCAGACCCAAAACCAAAAGCACCCTAATTGTGGTATTTCCAAATGCTTTCAGATTTACTAGCATTCACTACACAGAGCCCTAGATCACTGAGAATTACTCAAACAGCTGTTTTTTAATGCAGAATGATTATTTATAATGCATAAATAAATCATCTGTAATAATAAGTTGGCATTTCTGTGTGGAGTTTGCATGTTCTCCTTGTGTTCGTGTGGGTTTCCTCCGGGTGCTCCTGTTTCCCCCACAAATTGGGGGAATTGAATAAACTAAATTGGCCGTAGTGTATGTGTGTGAATGCAAAAGTGTGTGGGTGTTTCCCAGTGTTGGGGTGCAGCTGGAAGGGCATCCACTGCGTAAAACATATGCTGGATAAGTTGGCGGTTCATTCTGCTGTGGCGACCCCTGATTAAAGAAAATGAATGAATGATAATAAAGGCCATGTTATGTAGCTTTTCAGTGAACTACGACTGTTTGTAGTAAATGCTGCTCATTCTGAAAGCACATGCAGAACCAGCTCTACTAACAAAATGTACATGACAATCTCTTTCAATTAATCGTAAAGCCCTAATTACTTTGAAAAAATAAGTGTGCAATCAATGTCAACATATAGTATGTTTATTTTTTCATATCTCTGGCTCTGACCTGCACATGCTGCTCTTCCTGGAGCCAGAGCTGCTGGGTGAAGAAGGGGGAGTCTGGTAGGACCATGAGTAATCGGAACCCTTAAGATCTTTAATAACCTGAAAGAAACAGAATTGTAATAATCCTAATGGTCAGGATGTGCTTCGTTTCCATAAAGCAATGCTCATGCTGAGGTATAGAAGTAAGCATGTGCACCTGCTCACTGGCTGGGGGCAGTTTGTGGGGGTCAGAGGTTAACACTGTGAGGTCATCAATAATGGCCTGTAGGTGAGTGATCTCTCCCAACATGGCGATCTCTCCATTCTAACGGCACACAAGAAGAACAAAACGTACGTAATACCACATTAATGTAATGCAATATTACTAAATGTTGTTCAAATGACAAGACAATAACATGTTCAAACAAAATAAATAATCATTTAAAAAATTATGATCAATAATAAATCCTGAAACTAATTTTCAACATGTATATCATGAATAAAAGTTTTAGCACAACATTTGCATATTATTATTAATTATTTCAAACATTTTAATATAGAAAACAGTTACATTAAACAGTAATAGTGTTTCACAATATTGTTTTTTTATTGTATTTTAATTATACAAATCCAACCTTCAAAGATTCTTTCTTTCTTTCTTTTTTCTTTCTTTCTTTCTTTTTTCTTTGTTTGTTTTTATCAATTTCTTTATTCATTCATTCATGCATTCTTTTTTTCTTTCTTTTTTTATATATAAACCTCTTTTCCATGCAAAGATTTCCTCAAAACAAGCTTTAATTTCACCAAGTGAACCGAGAATAAATTAAATCAGTGGTCAATTCTCCTATCCTTTTACTGGCTGAGCAGCTGTACAGTTCGTGTAAGTGACATGAATGAAGTGTGTGCTGTACCACTACGGGCTGCAGGAAGCTGATGAAGGTACAGAAGCGCCCTCTCTCCTCCACTAGAGCCCGTCGCACCGCCTGCTTCTCCGTCTCCTCCATCAGCAGATACATGTCATTCACGTCCTGCATTGCGCTGTCCAGCTGAGGCTGAAGATCCCCGCGGCCTAAAGGGGGCGACAGAGAGCACAACAAAACAAGGGGAGGAGGAAAACAAGGTGGAGAATGAACAGAAACAGAAATGGTCAGAGAGGAATAAGAAAGACAATCAGAAAAAGAATGAAAGGAGACAAAAAAAAAGATGGTATACAACATTAGAAAGTCATTCTCGTGTCCGTCCTCCAACAAAACAAATATAATATGATCTAGTGCTGCCAACTGATTAATCGTGATTAATCATACCCAAATAAAAAATTGGGGTTTAAATCATGGCTGTGTCCAAAATTGCATACTTCCATACTATATAGTATGCTAAAAACACTATGCGAGTCAAGTAGTATGTCCAAATTCATAGAATTCGAAAAACAGTATGCGAGAAGTACTCGGATGACCTACTACTCCCGGCGAGATTCTGAAGTGCACATCAGACGGACGCTGCGATATCCCATGATGCCTACGAAAGAATTCATGAAGGGGAGTGAAGCTGACGCGGGTAGGTCTTGTGATTATTACAAACTGGTGGATGTAGTACTGTACATCTGAGTTCCATTCATACTACTCGCATTCATACTGTATAGAATGTACTTTTCTAAAGGTCGAGCAGTACATTTAAATTTAAATGCAGTACCTACTGAGTAGTAGGTGGTTTCAGACGCAGCCCATAAGGTTTTGAGTACTGTGTATATGCATTATGTGCATATAAATACACAAATGCTTCCATATATTTGAGAAAATATTTATTTAAATAAATATATTTAGATATAATACAAATTACATGTTAGACATATGCCGATATTTAGTAATTCAATATGTCGTAATAATGAACATGCATGATATTGATAATGTAAGCACTTCAACATACAGTGAATAACTTGTAGGTGATTAAGATTTTTTTAATTGTAAGTGATTTATTAAATAGAGTTACTAACTAATAAAATGCAGTTGTATTTTTAGTTTAAATTGTTTCTGTTTAAAATCTTTATTTTCTCTGAACATGTACAGTGCTCAGCATATATAAGTACACCCCTCATAAATCTATCTTTTAAATTCATATTTTTAATAGGAAGCTATACAATATTATATTTGTGCATATGCATTAGATTAATCAGTACTAAAGCCAAATCTGGAGATTATCTAACAAAATAACTTACGATAACGGTCCAAAAACTAGTACAGCCAAATTGATATGTTATAGAAAAATAATAAATACAAATTTAAAAAAGAGGAAAAATCAAGAGAAACAAAAACATTTTTAAATTCAGTTGAAATTTGTATTATTTTTCAATTTCTAAATATGTTTGGTGACTAAACTATCGTTTTAATAAATATATCTGTTTAATAAATCTGTTTTGTTTAAATGCACCAAAATACATTGCCTATTCACTGAGAAATGGAGAAAAATATTCATTTTCAAAATGGGCTGTACTCAATTATGCTGAGCACTGTATGTGCAATAAAGCATTACACTAATTATTTTTTGGTTATTAAACCTGTTAAAGTAATCTTATTTGTAGCATAGGTCAATATCTCCACACAAAGTTTTAGCATTTAATCATAATGATGGGAAAACAAAGCTTTTTAAAGATTTGAAACAATTAAACCAATTGTTTTACTAAAAATTCACTGTTTTGATGTGTTCAAAACAGTGTCAATCCAACAAAAACTCAAAACATGCATCAGAACTGACTTTTTCAAACATATAATCTATAAATGCACGTATATTATCATCTAATATCATAAAAATATTAAGTGTATGCAATTTGTGTTTTTTCATAAACGTTCAAGGCATATATTTTGTTTGTTCCATGGTGGGCTCTGCTATACAGGCCAAAAAGAGACTATTAACTAATATTAACTATTACTATTCCTTTTTATCTTACAAATGTCTCAATAAAATGTCTACAAACTCTTAAATCTGACCCTAGATCAGGTAAAAACTATGAAACATGTTCAGTGATTCACCATTGGGGGGTGATCAGAGTGAACCCACATGCTTCATGTGGGTTTTATGCTATTACACAGGTCACCCCCAAGCGGAGAACTAATACACTTTTAAATGTTTTGAAACAGTTATGATGTAACAAAGTCCCATTTATTGAGATCACGTAATCTTGCCAATTTGATACGGGCTTCGAACCACTGATTCGAAACAAAAGATTTGTAATTTCAAAGCTTCATGTAGCAATGCTTCGAAAGCAGCCATCACAAATTAATCGCAGCAAGAAACTTTGATACAGGCAGAAGCCTATTATATATATATATATATATATATATATATATATGTAAATACATTTGTTTGTACAATATTGCATGTGTAAGTCTTTATATATACAAAATAAACATACTAAGTACACACATACACATACAGTTGAAGTCAAAATTATTAGCCCCCAATTTCTGTTTAACGGAGAGAGGATTTTTTCCAACACATTTCTACACATAATAGTGTTAATAACTCATCTCTAATAACTGATTTATTTTATCTTTGCCATGATGACAGTAAATAATATTTGACTAGATATTTTTTAAGAAACTTCTATACAGCTTAAAGGGACATTTAAAGGCTTAACCAGGTTAATTAATTTAACAAGGCAGGTTAGGGTAATTAGGCAAGTTATTGTATAATGATGGTTTGTTCTGTAGACTATCGAAAAAATATAGCTTAAAAGGGCTAATAATTTTGACCTTAAAATGGTTCTTAAAAAAATTAAAAACTGCTTTTATTCTAGCCAAAATAAAACAAATAAGACTTTCTCCAGAAGAAAAAATATTAACAGACATACTGTGAAAATTTCCTTGCTCTGTTAAACATCATTTGGAAAATATTTAAAAAGAAAAAAAATTCAAAGAGGGGTTAATAATTCAGACTTCAACTGTACATACAGTACACGCATATTAGATAAATACAAACTTTTATTTTGAATGCGATTATTCACGACTAATCGTTTGACAGCACTAATGTAAACACTGAACGAAACAAACTACTGTACACTCCAACTAGCAGCTACACAACAGATGGAGACAGACGCTTCTGAACTCTGCACTCGGACATCTTCTACTCTTAATGAAACACATGGAGCCTCCCAGAGGAAGGTAAAAGGTTAACTCATGCACACTAGTTTGTTAGAGATGTCGTGACCTTTGCTGAGGAAGCAAAGTCAACTATCTGCAGCAGAACCGCTTCCAGGAGCACAAGCAGCATGCATGCTGGGACGGCATCAGCAGATTCATGCACAAAAGCAAAAAAACCTTCAGCTGTTGTAATGAGAGGAAACTGAAAGGCGGTGATCATAAATCACTCGTTGTGAGCTGTCAAGTCAAAATGTGATGTGGGGGGTTAAATCCGATCGCCACAGATCTGTCTGAAGATGGGTTCTTAAGGACTTAAGGCCAGGTTAGGGCAAGACACTGCAGGTGTATAGGGTAAAAAAGATTGTATTCATCTGATATTTATCACTGTAGGACTTTCCAGTATGTGTCACTATTGTTAGCATATGTATATTATTTAAGTGATAGATGTTATTATGTTCTGGGTGTTTGAAAAATATATCAGCGTGTATATTTACCATGTCGTTTTAAATGCATGCACATTTATGCTGTATTTCATATACGTCATAATTCTACTAGATTGCGGATATGTGTATTACCAGTTGTAGCCAATAGATTGTGTCCGTGTATGTGTCAAGACGCAAGAGTCATGTTTTCTTTTCTCTCAATCTGTTAGTGTTCAGGGCTGGTACGCTTGCCAGTTTAGCAACTGTTTAATAAACGAGGAAGAACGTTGAAGTTTTAATAGACTAGTGTAGTGTTACTCAGACTGGCTAGTTTGTGGATGAACATTGTGTATGTGTACGCAATAAAAGTTCAAAAGTGGCTCGAGTTGTATTCATCGTGCTTGCCCTGAAACCCTTCCAGTGGGGAGTTTATTGAGGTACAGCAGGTAACTTAATAAAAACTTACTCAGTTGATTTGACTACATTAAGAATTGCATATAAGTCATTATTGATTTGTATTACTGAAAACATTAAGTTAAAATATGCAAATCAGGTCTTATTTAACCTCGTAGCCAAGCCAGTGTCTTTGAACATGTCAGTTTTATCAATAAATTACTTCAAAAAGAACATGAGTAATCTTGGAATATAAGCTAGTTTGTAGATATTTCAGGCGACGCAGTGGCACAGTAGGGAGTGCTGTCACCTCACAGCAAGAATGTCGCTGGTTCGAGCCTTGGCTGGGTCAGTTGGCGTTTCTGTGTGGAGTTTGCATGTTCTCCCTGCGTTTGCGTGGGTTTCCTCCGGGTGCTCCAGTTTCCCCCACAGTTTAAAGACATGCGGTACAGGTGAATTGGGTAGGCTAAATTTTCGTAGTGTATGAGTGTGCATGAGTGTGTGTGGATGTTTCCCAGTGATGGGTTGTGGCTGGAAGGGCATCCGCTGCGTAAAAATATGCTGGATAAGTTGGCGGTTCATTCCGCTGTGGCGACCCCGGATTAAAAAAGGGACTAAGCCGAAAAGAAAATTAATATATATATAAAAGGTCTTAAAATATTATTTTGATTTAAAGTAATTGCTTTTCATGTTTAAAATATTATTTATTCTTTTGTTTAAAGCTTTAGTCATTACACTACTTTAGTGTCTCACAGTCATTTCGAAATTATTATTAAATGCTGGATTAATGTACAAGAAATGTGTTATTACAACAGTTTTGGAAACATGTCTTATACCATTTCAAATATATTTATGTGCATGCTGTATAAGTGCACATACGTTGTTTACCCATAGTGTTTACATGGTCATAATACAGCAAGTAATACAACAAGCATTTAGTTTGGGCTAGCTTTTGCAGCTGAACATTGCTTTAAATTGCCTTTGATGGGTGATCATTAGCCAGTGGGGGAGTGTCTTTTGTCTCTCCAGGTGTGAATTATTTATTGTCACTCCCACCCAATACAATATTCTGACCCAGACAGAGGCATTACAAAATGTAAAGTATTGTAATGTTTTTCTTGAATGAGAGAACAGAATAATGTTCACAGAATTGTATGGTAAATAGTCTAGCCTACAAGACTGGTTACTCAAAAGTCTTGTTCAGGCACATTCAGTGTGTTTTTTTTAGCTAAATTTTTTTCTCCAAAACCTTCTAACCACGCATATTTTTTTTCTTTCTAAAAATTATTTACATCAATATTTTTCACATACTGATGTAGCACAGTTTAAGCTGAATAGAAAAATAAATATGTAATTAACTGAAATAAGCACAAATGTCAGGGCATGTCAAAACATCTTAGGGGCCCCAAAATCACCTTAGTCCCCAGAGGGTTAACAACAGATAAGCATTACATATCTGCCTATATATTAGAAACATATCTATATATCTTAGAAAATATAGTGTTTCTGCCTGCAGTGTCTCACCTTAAAGGGCTTTGCAGAGAGACAAGAGAGAATAATCTAATCTTTGTGTGGAAAAACATACTTACCCTGTAGTTCTATAGAGGGAGAGTAGAAGAAAAAGAGAGAGAACAACACAAGGGGAATCCAGGAGAGAGTAAAGGACAGAGAGAGAGAGAGATAGAGAGAAAGAGAGGAGGGAGAGCACTGTGTTAGGGTTAGTATTAGGAAGCACATCAGCTCATTTCACGGCCAGATTGTTTAAGAAAGGGCAAACCACCACAGCAAATTGAAAATAAAAAAGCCAAAAACATACAGTAAAAAGAGCTCAAACCAAAATCAAATAGGTAGTCTTGAACAAGATGCTTGGCTTGTATGAAAATAAAAAGGGAGCTTTTCCTTTAACACCGGAGTCTTCCTAGTAACACAGAGGATTGTCATCCTATCTTCAAAAGCAGAAATTATTGGCTGCTGGGATATGAACACAAACTGCTTAGCAAATGAGGTGAGAGTAGCGCTTCCGCATGTCAGCCAGCAGAGGGGGTTGCTTACATTGCAAAGGGTTGTTCGACAAAAGGAAGGGATCAGTAATTTCACCAAGCACATTGTACATGCTCTGTGCAGTCTTTAACACAGCTTCTGAGATTCAGCTGTCATTCTCAAAGATTAGAGCCACTAAAATCACATTTGACACTGATGACAGAACAACAGCAGATTGTTCTTAAACGTTGTTCCATACCTCCAGATTTGACCTTGAGGAAATGCCCTTCACTTATTCCAAACACATTTGTGCTCTGTCATAGTGCAGTGTTATGTAATACTGATCCATCATGTTGACCGACGTTTGCTCATATTCTAGTATAGGTGTTTTCCTAGTATTCCTTTAGTATTTTCAGACTGAGGTCTAGGGAGCAAGTGAGTATTTTAAGAATAATCGTTTAAAACCTTTCTGAAAATATACAAAAAATACTAGGAGAATACCTATTATATACATATATTAACACATTATTAATTAAAAAAAAATTAAAACAATAGAATAAAATGTCAATTAAAAAAGTAAATAACACTTTAAGATAGCAGAGCCTCACATGAGTAGGATCATGCTTGGGGTTCCATGACATCTTACAGGTTGAAAACCCATGTGATAGATGTCGTGTGTATTGTTTGTAAGTGCTACTATAACAATAGTTCATTGGAATATCCAAACCATCCATATTTGTGGTTATTCCGATAAAGCAGTGAAGAGAAGAAGGTTTGTTACCTTTCCTGGCTTTCTTCTGTAACTTCATTGTGTCTGAAGATTTCTTCTTGATTTCATGGCGAGAGCGTTTGTACTCTGTAGAAAAATAAGTACAGTATGTGAAGGTTTTTAGTGTTGTCAGCAAATGTCACACAAATAATGGCAAACCCATCATATGGAAAAAGAAAGCAGACATGTTTACAACTGTCAGTTTGCTCATGTCTTTAACAAAAGAACTACACTGCTAGGCATTTTGCCTGTTTTTAAGTTGTGCGATTAATACATTTGTTTAAATAAAACTCATGTATAATACCCTGACTTTTCATAAAAGTGAGTATATTTTAGGGCTGCTAGTATATTGTTTCAGCATCGATATATCAATGTGCGCATCTGCAACAGTCACATACTGTAGCAAAGATATGCCAAAAAGAATTATAGTTGACCAGGTGCTACAGAATTGTATTTAATTACTGTATTTATCTGGAATTTATATGAATTAAATTGATGTAAAAGATGTAAACAAAAACATTTCTTACTTAGAATTTTTGTTTGTTTCTAGTCCAAATTTCTACATTTCATAGCGAAAACAAGATTATTTCACTTACCCCACTAGCAGATAATTTTCTTAAAACAAGCAAAAAAACTCTTAACTTTCACTTATTTCTTCTGACTGTAAAAACTAAGCAATGGTTTTACTTGGTCTAAGAACTTTTTTTGGTATTTGGACTAGAAAAAAAGACAAAACAACTTAAGAAAAGCATTTTTTTGCATTTTGATTATTAAATTTCTGTACCCCCAAATACTGTTATGCCCCATTCACACAGGGCATCAGTGTCAACACTTCCCATTCACTTTGATTGGGTGATGTCAAGCATTGGCAAACTGAATTGTGGATCCGCTTCAGAAGTTGAGAATTTCTCAACTTTTCAAGCGCCAACGGAAGCGTCAGCCAATCAGATTGCTTTATGCAAATACACCAGCTCAGACAGTAGCCGATTGCGGACTTATTTCATTGGCTGACACTGCTATGATGATCGTGTCAGCCCCAACTTTCTGAAGCCCCGTGTGAATGCACAGTTAGATTTCCCAAAAAAAATCAAATAGAGCTATTCAAACCCTCTTTTGAAATTGCATTCATATCGCAATATTCATCGCAGAAAAATTAAATATTGCAATACCAGATTTTTCCAATATCGTGCAGCCCTAGTATATTTCTTTTTAACGTTGCTATTTTATTAAAATTCGAAAACACAAGAGTTCTGAGTATTGGTCAAATGAATCACACACATTTCAGCAGCTGCTACTTTTTCCCTTGCCTTTGAATATGTGTGTTTCTGTTGCCTATCAGCTTTCTGCTAACAAAAACATGACTTTTTAATAGGAAAATCTTAACTTTAATTTAGACAGGACTTTTAAACCTTCAAAAATACCAGTTTCATTAATGTGAAAAGAACTTTGCTCTCCTGCTTACTGAACAAAGTAGTAGAAACCTTCACTGATGGCCTAGTAACTTGGACACTTAATGGGCTAAATATTAGACAAAAAGGATCATATTTTAGGGCAATGACTTCAAAAAATACGATGACAGACATTCAAATCTTAATTTTAAAACCTCAATAAAAACTCTGAATGTAAATATGACGTGACAAAATTTTTGATTGGTACATGCAGTATAGTGGTTAAAATGCCATTCTAGCAGTAAAAGAATTCTGGTAGTTCCAGTGTGTACTAAATTCTGGGTTTTTAAAAGTATATACACCCACATGGAAGTAATCTATATGAAGATATATGCACATATATGAAAACTATATGTAGTATATATGCGCATATATGATCATTTATATGCTGTATATGTGTATATATGCCACATAAAGGCAAAATTGAGGTGCATATATGTACATATGCAGGCCCTATAAGTCTCCTGTATTGCTTCTTTATATCCACATATAAGTCCTATATGTACATACATGATATGTCTCCTATATAGCTCATATCTCACTTTGGCAACTGTCATACATGATGCCTAGCTCATATTGTCTATTATCAAGGCAATAACTAATAACCAACAAAAAAAAAAATGCCAAAAACTTATGTTTGTGCGAACACTTGAATTTGGTATCACACGTAATTGGCATGTTATGGAATTTAACTATGGCAAATAAGTGAGAGGAGATGGAAAGCTATGATGCACGTTTTCCTGAAACATTTACCAAGTCAATTCTTTCTTGTATGAAGATAGTGGAAAAGAAGGAAATGTATAACAAAATGGTTTGTAGTTTTTTTACTTTGTTTTTTCTTTTTTCTGCTCAGTTTTTTTGTCTTATTTTTGTTCTTGTACTATATTTCTTTCTTGTACTATTTGATTGTTCTTAAGTACATAAAAAATGTACATTTCTACATGGGCTTTTTTTTACGTTGTCTAGCAGCTATGGATTTATAATATGTACATATAATATAGGAAACGGCCAATTTTATATGCGTCACATATATTAAAAACCTATATCAAAACCTATATTAAAACATATATGTTTATATAGGTTCTTTCCGTGTAGGTAGTTTATGATTCTTTATACATCCAAAAGTTTTTGTATACGTATATATTATTAGTTCACGCCCCTACACATGACACTGAGTGAAACAAACTTTGATTGGTTGCTTTACTTGACAATCACATGGTCTCTGTGTGGTGTTAGGCCATTAAAAACAGCAGAAGAGCTCATAGCCCTAAACTCATGGCCGACCAGGGCTGATGTAGTGTGCACAAAAAGTGCTTAGTCACCTTTGGCGTGGTCTTTGTCCAGCTGATTGGCTGTCTTCTTCCAGTCTTCAATGCGGTCTTGTAGAGGAGTGATCAGGCTCTCCATCAGAGCACTGGCAGAAATGGAGAGAGGATCATGTTCTCAGACATTCATAGCCGAGCCAGAGGTTCTCATTCAATTACAGAGGGATATGAACATTCGCAAGGAAATATCACAAACCCTGTGGGGGGTTCAGACCATGAGAAATGAAAGCTTTGGTTTACAGTGTGGCTTAGAGTCTGAGGCGTCCATTCATTACGCTGTCAGAGGGAATTGTCTGCAGATGTCCTCTAATGAAGTGTGAAAACTGTGTGCATTTGTGTTTTCGTGTCAGGCCAGTGTCTGTTGACTTTGAGAGCGGGTCTGCCATTATAATATGCTCACATTTCTGAACGACCGGGCTTAGTATCTGGCTATTTACAACAAAAAAGATACATGCACACTTAAACATTTACAGTATATACGATTTTTTTAATTCAATTTTGTTATTATTCAAGGAGTGTGTGACTAAATATAAGTCTGATAAGGGTTAAAAAAATATCTGGGAAAACAAAAAAAAAGAATAAAATAAAATAAACCAACTCACCACTATTCGCTAAAATCAATCAATCAATCAATCAATCAATCAAATCAATCAATCAATCAATCAATCAATCAATCAATCAATCAATCAATCAATAATACAAAAATTAAAATAAATAAATAAATAAATAAATAAATAAATAAATAAATAAATAAATAAATAAATAAATAAATAAATGTAGTCTGGTCATCACAAACAGAAAAGAATAGAATAAAGGAACACAATTAAAACTAAACTAAAACTAAAATAAACTGATATACACCAAATTAAAATAAACAAAACAATAAACAACTGGTCAACCAAGGGGCTGAGTCGTTGAGAAAAGCGGAGATTAAAGTCAAAATCCTGACTTCAATGAGCCGAACTAAACGTCCACGCATTCCATAACATCAAGTTGAAGATCATTGAAACTAACTAATCTGAGTTTAGTTTAAATAATCTAGATAACTGCTCGTGCACGTTACTGTCCTGAAACCCTAAAGGTCGAGCATAGATGCATCGATTATGTTGTGTGCCACCATGGCAACTACAAGAACTGAAAGAGCTCTGAAATGAGACACAGCTATGTTCATGTTTTAAAGTTCAAACATATAATAATTTAAACATAATAATCAAAAACTATGACTTGCAACAAGGCAAGAGTGAAGGCTGACAGGAAATTGCAGATTTTAAATTATAGGCCATTATTTAGGCCTATTAACGTTAAATTAAATATTTGTCACAATACATTGAAATTGTCCTTGCGCGTATGCGAGAGAGACAGAGAAAATACATGCTAAATGCCAATTGTTGCTTCAAAGGAAACTTTTAATTGCATTGCAGACTAACTGTAACATACAAAATGTGCTTAAGCACATTAAGTTTAATATAATGGCAAGAAAGAGTCGTGCACGCACAAGTGGCAAGATTTTTAGTTTGCTCTCGAAACCGCTGCAAATTGCTGCTTTTCCATTGTTAGTGTATGTGTGTTTCCTGCGGCCCGTGGGAAAATATCTTTATATTAAAGTGAGGCTACTGCTCGGTCCGGATCCATCTCCCGATAATGTTGTGAAACATTTTTTGATAAATTACGATAGGCAAATTTTAACATTACTTTAATTAAACATGAACTTAAGACTTAGCTTGAGAGTTAACCTGCCCCGGTAAATTTGATTTATGAAACTGATTCCGCCATTAAAAATGTGACTTACCAAAATAAGCCTGGCTTTTTCTCTAAGCTTGGTTGATGGAACAGGCCCCTGAAGGATGTTTCATAAAAGTGGTTTAGAAAAGCGGTGATTAAAGTCAAAAACCTGACTTCAATGAGCCAAACTAAATGTCCACACTTAAATTGGTTCCATAACATCAAGTTGAAGATCATTGAAACTAACTAATCTGAGTTCAGTTTAAATAATCTAGATAACTGCTCGTGCACATTACTGTCGTATCATGCACGACAGTAACGTGCACGAGCAGTTGTATAGATTATTTAAACTGAACTCAGACTAGTTAGATCAAATGATCTTCAACTTGATGTTATGGAACCAATTTAAGTGTGGGCATTTAGTCCATAAAAAATATGAGCAGAACTGGTGACAAAGTGCAGCCCTGTCGGAGCCTAACATGCACTGGAAACAAGTCTGACTTATTGCCGGCAATGTGAACCAAACTCCTACTCTGTTCATACAGGGACGAGACAGCCCTTAACAAAGCGCCTGTGACCCCATACTCCCACAGCACCCTCCACAGAATGCCACGAGGGACACGGTCAAATGCCTTCTCCAAGTCCACAAAACACATGTGGACTGGTTGGTCCAGTGTGCCACGGCCCGGACGAAAACCGAATTGTTCCTCCTGGATCCTAAGTTCAACCATCGGCCGGATCCTCCTCTCCAGTACCCTGGCATAGACTTACCCAGGGAGGCTGAGGAGTGTGATCCCCCTATAGTTGGAGCACACCCTCCAGTCTCCTTTCTTAAAAACCACCACCGCAGTAGCCCAATCCAGAGGTACTGCCCCCGACCTCCATGCGACATTGTAGAGACGTGTCAGCCAAGACAGACCCACCATATCCAGTGACCTAAGATACACAGGGTGAATCTCGTCCACCCCGCTGCTTTGCCACTGTGGAGCTTGCAAACTACCTCAGTGACCTCAGCTTGGGTGATGGGTGAGTCCACCCCTGCATCCCCAGTCTCTGCTTCCTCAATGAAAGACATGTCGGTGGGGTTAAGGAGATCCTCAAAGTATTCCTTCCACCGTCTGACAACATCCTCAGTCGAGGTCAACAGCTCCCCACTTCCACTGTAAACAGTGTTGATATGAAGCTGCTTTCCCCTCTTGAGGCACCGGACGGTTTGCCAGAATCTCTTTGAGGGCAACTGATAGTCTTCCTTGACGGTCTCCCCGAACCCTTCCCAGGCCCGAGTTTTTCCTACAGGGCTTGGTTGGCTTGCAGGACTCCAAAGGGAGCTGATGGGTACCGGCAGGCCAAGCGTGCTGCAGCACGAGCGGTTGCGAAATTAAATCAATTAAATTAAATACTTTTTTAAAATAAGCAGTCAGAATAAGGTTTTCTATGGAGTGTAAAATAAATACTGAAAAATAGACACTTCAAAAGAAAAAAATATATGGTAGTGCTCTAGCATTTGCTGCGTAACACTCATCATTTATTTGTGCTGTATGTAAGTTTCTATACTGACACACATAAAACATGAGGAGTGTGGTCATACTTAGTAAAATGGCGTAGTTTCGCCTCAATGCTGCGATGCCTCATACACATGCGGGTCAGCGCTGATCCGATGTCCCTTGTGGCGCCTGCAATGACACACATGATGGAAAAACTGTCAGAACAACACTGAAATCACACAACAGAAACACTTACAGTGCATCTAAAAGAGCAAAACTATATCTAAAGTCCAACATATTTAACATACTGTATATTGTATTTTATTCAAGGTGTGACATAGTGGCTCAGTGGTCGCCTCACAGAAAGAAGGTCGCTTGTTCGAGTCCTGGTTGGGTCAGTTGGCATTTCTGTTTAGAGTTCGCATGTTCTCCCCGTGTTTGTGTGGGTTTCCACCGGGTTCTCCGGTTTCCCCCACAGTCCAAACACATGCGATATAGGTGAATTGAATAAGCTAAATTGGCCATAGTGTATGAGTGTGTATGGATGTTTCCCAGTGCTGGGTTGCACCTGGAAGGGCATCCGCTGTTTAAAATATAAGCTGGATAAGTTGGCGGTTCATTCCACTGCGCAACCCCTGATGAATAAAGGGGCTAAGCCGAAGGAAAATGAATGAATAAATGTATTTTATTCACAAGAGTGTTAAAAACTATCGAGATTACAAGTGTTCAAGCCATTGAAAGTGCAGATAAAGTAATTTAATCTAACAGACTACATAAAGTGTGAGACTAGTAACCACAGTATAAATTAGGCTATTTTTAGCAGCAGTTTGAAAAAAAAAAGTGCAGGTTGGAAAATCCTGACCTCAGTATTTATAAGAGGCAGTGAGTTTTCTTCCAAAGAAGGTGGCCTGGACAGCTATTACTTTCCTGAAGTGTTTACATGTCAAACTGAATTGTTGAACTGAGAAGTCTGTAAGTGTTGCTGGAACTGCACTATAGCCCTTCACATTTCTCTGTAACAGGTTTAACTTTCAATCTAGGACATTACAAACTTTATTTTATTTCCAAAAGAAAAAAAAACTGATGTATTTCATATGACTCTCACAAAGAAATGTTTAAAGTCCATTTGAATTCAAAAGTTACAACAGGTGCGTCCCAAATCACATACTTATGCACTATTCTATGCCATTTTGTAGTATAAATAGTGTAGTAGTGCGTTCACATTGAAAACTATAAAAATAATAAGTGCACCTTAAATATCCGGATGATCCACTTATTCAACCGGTAATATGAAGTGTGGAATGTTGGACACTTCACACACTCAACAGCCGCTGCTTTGCTCACGTAGTAAAAGGGGCGGAGCTTTCGGGGTTGGATTACTTTCTTTATTTTGGATTGTGAAAGCACAATTCTCCTATGAAATTGATTATAGCGCCTCCCAATGGTGAATGCGGGACTTATTCACCAATTTCATTATTTATTTAACTAATTTGTCAGACGTCAAACGTCATCATGGAAATGGTTTGAATTTCCACTTAGTAAAAGACATCAGCGTTCCATTTGGGATGACACTACATACATTTACTATGCTGTTGAGTGTGAAAGCGCATAAGTGCATAGTGTATAGTGTGCCATTTGGGATGCAGCTAGTGTTTATTTAGCTAGCTCACATTATTATTATTATATATATTTTTTCTTTATTAGATAGAAAGTATTGAGACAGTAAGCGAAGTTGGAGAGAGAGAGAGGGGGGGGGGGGGGGGGTAGAGTAGCCACGATTTGAACTTGGGATGCCCTGACGTGCTACTGCACCATATGTCTGCGCTCTAACCACTAGGCTATTGCGCCGACCACATTATTATTCTTAAGGTGAATAATTAATCTGTGTGAATTATTCAATGAAAAAAAAAGTTTGTTTAGGTAATCTTAAATAAAAGTCTTCCATAGCAACTGCATATTAATGCCAAAGCCAATAGATGACAAGCCGGAAATCATTAGCCAAAAAAGTGTGATGCCAACGTTAACGCAAGTACGTGAAGAAGGAGACCAGAGGTGGTTTTGTTTTAATGGACGTTAATAGAGGAGAGGCGTTACTACACGGAATAAACAGTTTTTGAGAGGAAATAACTTGTCATTTAATCAATCGAAAGACTGTTTGCTAATTTTCAACATGTTTACACTAAACAACATGTTCATGGTGATTTAAAGGTATATTTTACCCTAATAAAAATGTAATTTTTAAAGAGAAGGCAGGGTAGGGATTGCTGCATCAGCAAGGTCTGTTAACTGTAAATGCTGATCGTTAATACAGTTACATGATTGGCTGAGGTGCCTTGTGGAATCTATGTTAGTCATGACACTTTTTTTAATAGTGAGTAATACAAAAATTTTCATCTCCATATAGTTTAGAAAATCTCTAGTAATACTCTCTAAAGAAATATAATATAGAATTGTTCATAATATAGAATAAAACATAAATAGTTTTCAATGAGGAAATGATGCGCTAAAGAAAGCTCTGCCCCCTACTCAATATCCCTCTTTAGTTTGAAGTATCAAGACTGAAATAAGTCTCAGCAACTTCTGATTTAATCTAGCTGACTTTAAAGTGAACATGTGCAAACTAACAAACTAAATGTATGTGTTTAAATTAGCATTATCACTATGAACATTAGACATGTATGCTTCTATTACTAGCAGAGAATGATTTATACATTCGTTCTCCATATCACTACGTTCTGCTTGTGGAATCAGTGTGGTGAAAACCCACATTCCAACATTACATCCTGATCTGTGTGACCTCAGATCCTCAGGACCAGGCCAGGGAAAGAGAATCAGCCAGGTTAGAGCAGTTCAGAATAATCTAGGCCTTACAGGGTTAATCTTGGCCTGAGTCAAAGACAAATGTGACCCCGGAGCACAAAACAAGCCATAAATGTCAGGTTTGTGTTATTTGAGATTTATAAATCATCTGACGATTAAATGAAGGTTTCTATTGAGGTGTGGTTTATTAGGGATAAATTTTGATTGAAATACAACCTTTTGTATTTTTGTATCTGGAATCTGAGGGTTCAAAACAAATCATCTTTAAAGTTGCCCAAATTAAGTTCTTAGCAATGCACATTTCTAATCACAAATCACATTTTAGAAAATAGTAGAAAATGTATAAAATATGTTTATGGAACATGATCGTTACTTGGTATTCAAATGATTTGGGGCATAAAACACAAATCAATCATTTTGACCCATATATATATTTTAATTTTTTTGGGTACTGACAAAAATATACCTGCACAACAAGACATGTTTGTGGTCCAGGGTCATAAATGGCCAAACAAATCAACCCCCAAAAGCATCCATTGCACTTTCTTATCTCTTCATTCTGTTCCTAACTATGTGTTTAGCAAGTGTCTATAATGATTTTCCATATTGTCTCTATAGTTGAGACAATTGTTTTTCATTTAAG
Source organism: Danio kyathit (assembly GCA_903798195.1). Taxonomy (NCBI): domain Eukaryota; kingdom Metazoa; phylum Chordata; class Actinopteri; order Cypriniformes; family Danionidae; genus Danio; species Danio kyathit. The sequence continues at coordinate 57,210,735 of LR812525.1, forward strand.
GTCTCTGTTTTACTCTTCTTATATAGTTATAAATTACTGTCAAAAACACCCTTAAAAGGGCAGGCTGCTAAGGTACAGTTGAAGTCAGAATTATTAGCCCCCCTTTGATTATTTTTTTCTTTTTTAATATTTCCCAAATTATGTTTAACAGAGCAAGGAAATTTCCACAGTATGTCTGATCATATTTTTTTTCTTCTGGAGTAAGTCTTATTTGTTTTATTTCAGCTAGAACAAAAGCAGTTTTTTCCAAAAACCATTTTAAGGTCAAAATTATTAGCCCCTTTGAGCTAAATTATTTTTCAATAGTCTACAGAATAAACAATCATCAAACAATAACTTGCCTTATTACCCCAACCTGCCTAGTTAACCTAATTAACCTAGTTAAGCCTTTAAATGTCACTTTAAGCTGTATAGAAGTGTCTTGATATCTAGTAAAATATTATTCACTGTCATCATGGCAAAGATAACATAATACGTTATTAGAGATGAGTTATTAAAACTACGTTTAGAAATGTCATTTACTGGTTCTCACTGGTCCTTTACTGGTCAGGATCAGCATATGACCAACAAAGAACCAGCAAACCAATACATACATTACCAGCATATGCTTAATTATGCATTATGCTTATTAAAGGTTAAATAAAACATTGTAATGTTCAAAACTAGTTCCAGCTCAAAATATGAATTATAGCTTTCTGAAATGTCAGGATTAATAATCATATTTCAGTTTATTGTCATAACTCATCTCAACATGTCTTTTATCATGAGCTCTAAATAGTTTGTATGTCCATTATTCACAGGAGTGATAATGTTGTTGAATAAAGAAATATTGAGTAAGACTGACTAACTGAGATGTTTGTCTCCAAAGAGTCTGAAGAGTCTGCCTAAAGATCAGAGCTTTAGAAATGCAAGTCTAAAATGTATATTTAATGATGTGCAGGAGCAACTGAAAGAGAGAAAAACAGACATTTCCCAAAGGAAAAAATATTGTGAATTATTCTCAACATGCTACTGGTTTTTCAAAAACATTTTTTTCTTTGTACTTAGAGTCAAACACAATTATACCAAATGCCAGCAATTAACACTGTTAAGACACTATTAAGTGCTTCATTGCTTGGATTTGTTAATGAAATATCCAAATCAGAAATATTTGCAATAATGAAATCTTGCAACCATAATGAATGTGTTTAACCACTAATGAGGAAAGAAATGTATAATTTTTTTTTTTACAAATAAAAGACTTATAAATGATAAGGAAAACTGTATAATATAATGTGAAATATACAAACCTTTATATAAAAATCTGTAAAATATTTTATAAATGACCACTGATGAATCTGCAAATGCATTTAATGTCCCCTTTATATACAGTGCTCAGCAAAATTGAGTACAGCCCATTTTGTAAATGAGTATTTGTGTCCATTTCTCAGTGAATATAGGCAATGTATTTTGGTGCATTTAAACAAACAGATTTATTAAACAGATTAAGTCACCAAATATATTTAGAAATCGAAAAATAAGACAAAAATTAATTCAAGCAAAATATTGCAAATATAAATTACAACCTACAAAATGTCAACTATTTTTTTCCATTTGTTTCCTTCTCTTGATTTTTCCTCTTTTTCTAAATTTGTATTTAATATTTTTCTATAACGGTGGTTGATTCTGCTGTGGCGACCGCGGATTAATAAAGGGACTAAGCCAAAAAGAAAATGAATGAATGAATTGTTCTATAACATATATATTTGTCTGTACTAGTTTTTGGACCGTTATCGTAAGTTATTTTGTTAGATAAGCTCCAGATTTGGCTTCAGCACTGACTAATCTAATGTATATGCACAAATATAATATTGTATAGCTTCCTATTAAAAATATGAGTTTGAAAGACAGATTTGTGAGGGGTGTACTTATATATGCTGAGCACTGTATTTTTACCACACACTTGAAATAACTCACACACATGAAATATTTAGTAAATATACATCACATAACATATGAATGAGTCAATAAAGCTACGGTGTATTACTAAAAACAATGAGCTATCAAAAGTAGATGACCATTTTCAAATCTATATAGACAAACATAGGAAATACACAGAACAAGCAGACAGCTTTAACATGACTGCCACTATGGTGTCTATTATGCATTGCCATTTTGTGGTAATGTGTTCTCTAACACAGATTTTCTGCGTGGCTGCTCTTAGGACATCGACTTAAACATGCATGTATGCATACCGGCATACACACTCGCACGCACACACATACACAGAAGAGTACACATGCATGCAAACAGCGTTTCTCCAATGAGAGTCTCCAGAGTAGCTCCATTCATAATTAACACATTCCTGCCTTGTGCCTGCTGTTCTACCCAGCAACCATTCATTAACCCATCCCACAAACACACACAGCAGAGTGAGATGATACAGTGTCTAATGTCAAAGTGCCATCGTACCTTAAGATAGTGAGAGAAAATCGTGAAAGACAAAGAGGAGTGAGAAAGCGTGAGAACGGAAAAGGAGCGAGGTGTTCTTCACACATTTTAATTGCTACTGAAATTAGACTTCCTTGAGGAAAGCCAATGCATTACCAAGCACTGATGACGTATGTGGTGTTGTTGTCCAATCATGTCGCTCATATAAACCCCACCCCTTTCCTTCAATTTTCACATGCAGACCTGTCTCCATTTAGTCAATGGAGTGTTCCTGACCTACATTTTTATCTACTTTTCTTGGATAAAGGTTACGATATGAAAGAAAGCATTTATTGCTACTTCTGTTTCATTGTGATTTTAATGTTAAAGAAATGTACTAGTGTTTACTCAACACTATCATCCTAAATTTTACCATCTTGTACACAAACAAATTTGTATACAGTTTATATCTTAATAGCGAAATAGTATAAGCATACTGTACATAAAAAGGGTCATGTGGTATATCATTTCATTTGTCAATTCATAAATAAACATTTAAAGATTTTGTATTTTTTTTGAATAATTCCCTTCTTTTGAATGTGCATCAACAATAGAAATAAAATATTGTATAATAAAATAATATAAAAATATTGCTACTGATTCATTGTGACTTTAAAGGAGTCATATCATGAAATGTGTTTGTGCTGTAATTAGGTCCCTGGTGCATCTACCAACCCAGAAAATTTGAGAAGGCCTATTTCTGCAAGCATGTGGAAAAATGCATCATTCAGACTTTGCTCCAGCTAATGTGGCCAATGATAACATTGTCTTCTACTACATTCATAGAGATTACAACTGTGTTTTGTTTTGTTTTGTTTTTTCACAAAAATACTTAATGTCAATGAAATTTATATACTCACATTTATTATGCATGTTATGATCAGGTGACACTTTTTCTGTAATGTTTCTGTAAAGTTAAGGGAATTGCACTAATATTGTAATGAAACTGTAAAGACACTAAGAAAATAGTATGGAGTCAATCTAGGGCCATGTATACTTGCAAAATAAAAGAAAGTTTTGCAAGCAAAAAATAAAGTATTGAGCAAAAATAAATAAATGAAAATCTCCAAAAATCGCAAAGCAAAAATTTATTTTTGAGAAATAAAAATTTATTTTGCTAAAAAAAAAATAAAGAACTGCAAAGGGAAAATTAAGTTTTGAGAAATAAAAAAGAAATTTGCAAACAAAAAAAGAACTGCAAATAAAAATCAAGCAGAGCAAAAATCTAGTAAAATATTATGTGCTGTCATCATGGCAAAGATAAAATAAATCAGTTATTAGAAATGAGTTATTACAACTATTATGCTTAGAAATGTGTTGAAAAAATATTCTTTCTGTTAAACAGAAATTGGGGAAAAAATAAACAGTGGGGCTAATAATTCAGGGGGTTGAATAATTCTGACTTCAACTGTATATTTGCAAAACATTTTTTATAGTATTGCCTTTAAAAAAAAACCTCGTCCAGTGAATTGCAAAGCTCATTTTGATTTGGTTTTTAGTCAACCGTGAGTTTGTGATGCTATTTTCACTTTGCACTTCATGTTTCTGCGCATTTCACTTTGTGGCCAAGGGGGATTTGACAAGGGGGCGGAGTCAAGGAAACTTGGGCATTTACGGCACGCCCGGACCTATTGGGCTGCATGACCACCTCGGTGATACTGTGTCTCCAGGAGATGACTACGCTTAAATGGAGGCAGGTCCAGGCAGTAACATTCTAATCACACCAGTGTGATCGTACGTTTCAGGGACCAGCCAAGGCTGATCACACCGGTGTGATTGTACCGGTGTTCACCAAAACTATGTGTCTGTTCTCACACTCAAACAGTGACAACTTTAACAAGCTACACTGAATGCTCTAAATGTTTCTTAAGCCGAAACTTCACACATAATGAGGATACCAGACATTTATTTTATATCATATATAATATTTCCGGCAACCCAGTGGCGCAGTAGGTAGTGCTGTTGCCTCACAGCAAGAACGTCGCTGGGTCGCAGGTTCGAACCTCGGCTGGGCTGGGTCAGTTGGCGTTTCTGTGTGGAGTTTGCATGTTCTCCCTGGGTTTGCGTGGGTTTCCTCCGGGTGCTCCGGTTTCCCCCACAGTCCAAAGACATGCAGTACAGGTGAATTGGGTAAGCTAAATTGTCCATAGTGTATGAGTGTGTATGTGTGTGTGGAAGTTCCCAGAGATGGGTTGCGGCTGGAAGGGCATCCGCTGCGTAAAATCGTGCTGGATAAGTTGGCGGTTCATTCCGCTGTGGCGACCCCGCAAGGGACAAAGCCGACAAGAAAATGAATGAATGAATATAATATTTCCCTTATACTTGCTATGTTCTCCAATTGCGTGCCTACGGCAAACCTTTTCATAGAAACCATGATGTGTGTGCAAATGTGTGTGCTGGCCACTTGAGATGTCCATCCCAGCATGTGCTCTGAAGTGGCGTAGTGCTGTTAGTGCAGTAATCTGTACAGAGTGGCAGTATTCACACAGTGCTGTCGCCTCCATCTGTTACAGCAGCCTGTGTTTACTGTTGGCCTCAATGCTAAGACCCACACAGCCACACTAGCCCCCATATATTGATTTTTCACATGCCATTTAGTCACCACTATGTGAAAATGACCATCCACAGAAAAAGATGAGTTGAAGGAAAGCGGAAAAAGAGGACAAACCCACAAAAAGGTATAAAAAAAAGTGAATGAATTCATATCTAATCACTCTCTCAGTGTAATCAAAACCTCACTATGACTGAGATTTTACCAAACACACTATCAAAACAATTAAAATTTAAATCTTATATTGCATACATACAATATAATACTACTATAATTTTTGCATCATATACTATGAATGTGCTCATGATGAGAATAAAATAATTATCTCAAAAAGTTCATAAAATATGACCGCAAACTTTTGAGTAGTATACACAGAAAGAGAGAAAAAAACTAAATATATCATGTTCATTCATTCATTCATTTTCTTTTCGGCTTAGTCCCTTTATTAATCTGGGGTCGCCACAGTGGAATGAACCGCCAACTTATCCAGCACGATTTTACGCAGCGGATGCCCTTCTAGCCGCAACCCATCTCTGGGAAAAATATATCATGTTCTAATAGAAAATTACAAGTAGATTTACCATACAACATTTAAAACAGTTAATTAATCAATCATTAATCAATAAATATAGTCAGTACAGTTTACTAAACAAGACAATCCATTAATCATGACTATTTTTTAAGGATGGAACTTCAGAACATAATATAATATAATATAATATAATATAATATAATATAATATAATATAATATAATATAATATAATATAATATAATATAATATAATATAATATAATATAATATACAGTGTATAGTTGTATAGTTCTGTATTTTTATCACATATAAAACACTAGATATGAACAATTGTTTTAAGCAGCTTAAAATTTCTTTTAAAAAACAGGTTAAGTGTTGCTTCTATTAGTATGTAGCTCTTCAGTGTTTATGCTTTAACTCGTAGATATCTGACCTCAACATACTGAAACCAAAAAGATTAACTGTAGAAATTTGAAAGAGTTTACCAAAAACATAGTTTCAAACCACTGAAAATCAATCTACACCCATTTTGTTTGAAATTACCCAACAACAGTACTGATGGCACACCAAGGGCTGGGCAATAAAATTGGTATCGGTATTTATTAACCAAACAGCATAATAAAAAAAAAAAAAAGTTTGGTAGGAAGTTTCGGTAAAAAGCTCTTAATTTTATTAAAATGTGGCTGCTGAGCACGCGCCTTAGAAGCAATGCCGATAAGCTGATAACAAAAACGAGTGCCGTGACTAGCAGCAGTGAGGAGATTGTAAATAAAAAAGGATGTAAGGATGTCACCAGAGTGGCTTTTTGGTTTCTTTTCTTGTGCATCCCAGCCACTAGCTCGCCATCTGAAAGATTTTTAGCATAGTGCAAATGTAGTCAACCAACTTTTGAAATGTTGCAGTATGTATTTGAATAAAGATGGTTAGTTCCTTTACTTGAAAGCTCAGATTTGATTATCATACTTTGTTTTGTTAATAGAGTTTGTGGTCTCATTACTATTCTCACCTTAAAGTTTGCATTGATTATTCAGTGTTTACACTTTACAATTGCACACACTTTGTAACATTTTATTTAGCAAGTTTAAGAGTCTCTTTAACACTTTTAAAGTGGTAAACTTTGCTTAAATATTTTTTTTTTGACTGTTTGCCTTAGTAATGTTGGTAAATTAAAATAAGGTGATTTAAAAAAAAATTCTAATATAACTAAATGAATTGTTAAAAAATATTCAATAATTATTGATGCAGATTGATATGAAACATGGTATGGTGATAATTTATCCTAACCATTACTGACCATATCAACCACACTGATCATCCATCTATGCACTCCATATACACCTATTCAAGATCAGAATATGTTTTCTCGCAGACAAGCACCCGATAATAACCATGAGTTTCTGTGTCAACATCTACTTTATGATCAGTTTCCATCATTCGACATGTGAGACAAAAATGGATGAGATCTGCCTGTTGGGAATTCCTTCTGTGGCTTCCAAACTTAATTGAATAGAGTAACTGGATAAACAGGGCCATTTACTTGGCTGACGATCAGCAGAGAGACATACAGAGCACTTACACAACAGAGAAGAGGGAGAGAGAGGTCTATAATGTTGAGCTGAGCTTTTAGAAATAGCTGGTCTACAGGTGCATTTACTCAACATTATCAATGTTGATTTTGCCGTCTCATTGTACACAAATAAATCCTGAAGATGGTAGCAACAGACACACATAATAACAAACTTTTAACATGAAAATGACAATATAAAAGTAATTCTTAGTTAAAAGAATGCTGTATGCTAATACTAAAAAACAACTTCTGTGTATTTTATATGTCACTTAAAAAGCAAAGTATCGCAAAACAAAGGAAATGCTGATCTCAACAGCTCTGCACTAAAAAAAAAACGATTCATTGGACTTACTATTTTTGAAGGTAAGTGGTTTCAAACTATTTATATGGGCAATTGAATTTATTCATTCATTTATTTATCTTCTTTTTGGCTTAATCTCTTTATTAATCTGGGGTCGCCACAGCGGAATGAACCACCAACTTTTACGCAGCCTTCCAGCTGCAACCCACCACTGGACATCACCACACACTCTCATTCATTCACACACATACACTACGGAAAATTTAGCTCACCCAATTCACCTTTAGTGCATGTCTTTGGACTGGGAAACCAGAGTACCCGGAGGAAACCCACGCCAAGACGGGGAGAACATGCAAACTCCACACAGAAATGCCAACTGACCCAGCCGAGGCTCGAACCAGCGACCTTCTTGCTGTGAGGCGATCGTGCTACCCACTGTGCCACCGTGATGCCCGCAATTGAATTTAAACAAACTAAATTAAGTAATGTTCAACTTAATTTTTTTGTTTAAATTCAGCCTATATAATTTACCTTAAAAAAGTAGTAAATCCAATGAATCATTTTATTCATTGAATCAATAAATATCATAAGGAAAATCTTCCTTCAGTTCACATAAAAAACATGTTTTATCATTGGGTCCAATAAACAATATTGGCACTATATATAATATAATATAATATAATATAATATAATATAATATAATATAATATAATATAATATAATATAATATAATATAATATAATATAATATAATATTAGTTGCACCACGCTGCACTGGTCCACCACTTGATGCCCAATGTAAAAAGTAAAAAGGTCATCAGAAGCAGAGTGCAGTAATCAATGGAAACACAACCTTGTAGAAGAGAGTGACGAGCGAGTGTTTTCACTCTCTGAATGGGCACAGTAGAGCCTCACTGCTGTTTCCAGGGCAACAGATGGTGGATGAGACATGTGGAGCAGTGCAGGTCTCTGGACTGATAGACAGACAGGCCCGGGAGTGGTGCAAAAATCAATCAGTCTGCGCAGAATGACAGGACAGATGACAGGGCACTGAACTGCTCTTCAGGACTCGTAAACACAAGCCTTCCTGTTTCCATTATTTGCACATTTGCAAGACACAATTAGATACATTATTGAAGAAAAATGTATTTAACAAAAAATCATTTACCGGTATTTTGTGATTCATGGGTGTTTCAATTTTTGTAAATTTTAAAAATGAATTATGGGACTAGATTTTGATGTTGAAAAGATTAACAATATGATTTTTATTGGCATTTGTAGTTGTCTGGGTTGGCAATGTAAATTATAGTATAAAAATAGGTAATAAGACGCCAGCATCAGTTTTTCCTTTATTTTCAATTCTTATTATACATTTTATATTAACTATAAATATCTATTTCTTATTTAATTTATTTTTTGTACTGCAAAAATCACTTTTTTAAACTGTTATAAAAGGTTACATTTTCATCATCAAAAATGGTCAAAAATATCAAAGTGCAATTTCAATAAACTCAACAATTGTGAATCACAAGCTTATTAAACAATCTCATTAGGTTTTCTTATAATTAGCATAACCCTAATGAAAACCCAGTGTATCAGTGGACCTTAATGGTCCCATGAAATTAAAATAAAGTTTTTTAGATGTTAGTATCAGTATTGTTAGTTTTTAGGACATTAATAAGCTAGTGTGCGCCAAAAAAAATGTTCTTTTTTTGCACAATTTGCATTTAGGAGATATAAAACTAAGATAAACATTCTAGTTGTAGCTTGTAGTTTGTCACTTCAGCCTAAATGGATCAACGTTTTTTTTTTCCCCCAAGTGAACTCATGCTTCAGTTTCTCACCAAATCATGTCCCGCTCCCTAGTATCTGACATGCCCCACCCCCTTCAAGATGCTTTACATTTGCTTTTTATTTGATGCGCTTGATCCAACCCAGGCTTATTCTGAAAATGTACCGCTATATACAATTCTGGAGAGCGCCGAATATGTCCCAGGAGCTAGGTTTTTTGAAGTTTTGTTACCTCTCTTCATGTTTTGGTTGATATCATGTCAAACATTGAATAAAAATGCACATTTAAAGCTCAACAGTGGACCTTTAACCATATAAAGCCCACTGTTGCAGAATTACAACATCACTTTTCTAAAATTCTAAAAAAAAAAAGGCAAGCAAGTGTTTTTTCCCTCAAAACCACATTTACATAATAATAATAATAATAATAATAATAATAATAATAATAATAATAACAATAACCATAATAATTCTGTACATTTATATAGCGCTTTTCTAGACACTCAAAGTGCTTTACATTTTGGGGGAATCTCCTCAACCACCACCAGACCCATTACATGATTAATGGGTCCTATTGTGTGTACTCATGATGCAATTGGATCGAAAAAGTGTTTATAGGTCTGGTCATCCTGCCATGAACTTACTCTACCTGCAATCTTCGCATTGAGCTGAGCTCTTGTTTTTGCACGTCTGGATTTGTCAAGATTTAAGTAAGTAAAATTCCTTAAATACTTTGTGTGTTTATTACAATGTCTAGAACATATGCATACAGTATTTAGTTTATTTTAGAAAACCCAAGGAGATGCATGTGTCCCTCTTAGTATGATAAGTAGAGAACAAAATAGGCCATTCAGACAATATTATTTGAATGTATTCGAATTTTGATTAGCCTTTGCATTGAAATGGCGTTGAAATTGTCTGCAAATGTAAATCTGCTACATTATAAGTGTTAAGTGTGATGTTTACATATTTGATTAAAATTTTCCAAACTTTTTCAGTTTCAGAATGCCATCAGTGCAGAAATGCTATCATTTCAGTGTGCAGGAAGTGATTGCTGCGGTCCAAAATGGAGAGAGATTTGAAATGGATGCAAGTGACTCAGAAAATGAAGTTGCAGTTGAAATGGACAAAAAAAAAAAAAAACTATCAACCTATTGACTGCCCAGCCAATGATGTTTTGGACATCAAGCCCCAACCAAAAAACACACCGTGCCCCATGACATGTTTCACTGATTGAAAAATGTTTATCAGATCCAATACTGCTTTTTCTGGTGCAGAAATCACCAATGATGCCACTTTCTTCCTCACCCCACTGGAGTACTTCCAAAAGTTTGTAACATAAGACATGATTGAGATTCTGACAAGAAACACAAATGAGTACAGCTTGCAAAAAATAGAGCATCTGTAAACACTAACAATACGGAAATGAAGAAGATTCTTGGCATGTACCCGAAGATGGGCCTAATGCAAATGTCTGGAGTCTGTATGTATTGGGAGACAGGTATTGCCTTTTCCTTCAGACTTCTTAGTTATAATACTAAATAATAAAGATTCACCACCAAAGTTTTACATTTGTTTTTCTTGTTTTTTACTATTTGATCACTAAATTAACGTTCATGCATTTAGCAGACATTTTAGTTCAATCTAACAATCTGACAATAAAAGTCAACAATACTTGTTAAGAATAACCACAATAAACAATAGGTTAAAAGTGCAGACGGTTGGTGGTGGTGGTGGTGGTGGTGGGGGGGGGGGGGGGGGGGGGGGGTTAATGTAAATTATGCATCACTCATTACACCTGTATCCTTTATTCCCACCTCTCCACCCCTACCATTTCTCCTCCTCAGCCTTCTCACCCACACTGCACCTCCCCTTTCCTAGAAGTAATTCAGACGTCCCTTTTTTCTCCATCACGAGACTTGATGATGTGTGGCGCATGTTGCCTCATGACTCCCTGTTGAGCTGCTGAACATGAAAGTCTGTCAGAGACACTTCAGCCTGCAGGGCCTCAACCCCCCGACACGCACCAGCCTCCAAACTCCACAAAATTCCTGCTCGCATTACACCAGACCTCACAATCCTAACCTTTCAAGTTCAAAATCAAAACACATGCATACATACATTTATAGTATTGTAATATTAATGTCACAGGTTAGGATGCCACAAGTACTGAATTGTGTACCACTTGGAATTGTAAAAACACAGTTTGTAACATATTAAACAACATTTGGGCTGCGTCTGAAATCGCCTACTACTCAGTAGGTACTGCATTTAAATGTTAAATGTAATTCTCGACTGTTAGAAAAGTACGTTCTATACAGTATGAATGTGATTAGTATGAATGGAACTCGGACGTACTATATCAGCCATTTTGTCATGATCATCAGTGAGTTGCGTCACTTTACTCCCATTCATGAATTCTCTCACGAGACATCATGGCATAGCGTAGCATCCATCGCACTTCAGAATCTCGCCGGAAGTACAGTAGAAGGTCATCCGGTTACTTCTTACATACTGTTTTTCGAATTCTAGAGCTGCGTCCCAAATGGCACACTATGCACTATGTACTTATGCACTTACACACTCAACAGCATTGTATATGTATGTAGTGTCGTCCCAAAAGGAACACTTTTCAGAACATAACAATTTGGGTTGCCAAATTGGTGAAATAAACGATGAACTACCAAATAATACCTGCCGTGAGTATAACCGTATTCACCATTGGAAGGCGCTATAATCACTCTCGTAGGAGAATACTGCTTTCACAATCCAAAATAAATAATCCAACATCAGTAGTCGAAAGCTCCGGCCCTTCCGCTACATGAGCAAAGCAGCGGCCATTAAGTGCGTGAAGTGTCCAACATTCCACACTTCATATTACCGGTTGAATAAGTGGATCATCTGGAAATTTAAAGGGCACTTATTATTTTTAGAGTTTTCAGTGTGAACGCACTACTTATAACACTATTTATACTACAAAATGGCTTAGAATAATGCATAAGTATGTGATTTGGGAAGCTTTTTTATGAATTCGGACATACTACTTGGCTTGCATACTATTTTTAGCATATTATATAGTATGGAAGTACACAATTTCGGATGCACCGTTGAATATTGCTGAGCAGGTGCTTTATCATTACTGATTGGTCATGCTCAGCCAAACACAGTCATATCTGTTGAGCATGTGAACACTATGGCCAATCAGTAGCGATTAAGAATCCACTCAGCATTAACGTAAGCTGTGATTTGACAGACATTATAACTTAAAGTAATACTTATGCACAGCATTCCTGTGAATTATCTTCACTTCATACTGTGTATGTACAGTACATGGTCACCAGAAAAAAAAGAAGTTAGTAGTGGATTGGAAATATTGATTGTGCTTCACTCAAAAAAGTACTTGTTTAAACTATTTGTTCAAAATGAGTTGAAAAAACACAATTCTCATTTTTTTTGGGGAGACAACACACTTGTTTTATGTTTAATCAAAGACTATATAATACATAGGACAAGTCACTTGTATCTTTTTGAATGGGAAAAAGTGTAACGGTCAATATGGTGAATAAAGCCCCGCCTTCTAGCACAGGAGCCAATCATCGATCGCTATATACTAACAATACTCCGGGTGAGAGGGGAGGACTAGACATAAAGTTCTGCAGATTTTGTGTGATTTGGGCATTTAGAACTGAAACTAAAGAGACAGTTCGCACCTTAGAATTATAAGGTTCTATCTGACATTTTTGTCCAAATTGAGTTATTGACATATTCTTATTAAATGACAACTTATTACCATTGTGTGATGTTTTTGTATAAGTTGTTTACATTTTAAGACTTTTTATTTAAAAATACAAATGTTACACACATATTGTTTGCTATATGGAATGCAAAAACTTTGAAGCTCAACATCTCAAAATCATTCAGAATGCAGATAGAACCTTATAATTCCAAGGTGACGAGTTGTTGTTTAATTTTATTGGTGATTCATAATATAAAAGTCAATCATAAGATTGGCAAGCAGATTTGGAGAATTGGATGTTTCCCCTTTCAGACAGAATGCCCGAGCACACTGCCCGAGAGGTGTTTCAAAGATAGCCGCCAAGCGAAATGACTTGCCATAAAGGGACTTTGGTTTAATCAACTTAAATTTGTAAAAACAATTACGTTAAATTAATCAATATGTGTTGGGACAATGTGAATAAATTGTATGGAACCCTGCATTTTTTACAGTGTAGTTTTATTAAAACCAAATTGGATCTCTAATTCCAATAATCATTCTTTTACAACAAATTGATTCATTCAGAAATTAATTCAGAAATTGCTAGTAAACTTCACAAATCATTTTTTACTTAAAATAGTACATTGAATTCAAACTTTCCTCCAATAATACTTCATTTTCATTGTAGTCCACCCCAATGAAGTCCAAGTAATAAAATAATCTGCCAGTTCTATTAAAAACGCACATAATAAATATTGTTTGAATTCTCTCCTTAATGCCTCATGCCTTAAATACTTCAAACACTTTATCTTTACTACTAGTTATAGCACTGAATAAAAAAATGAATGAGCAACAGAAGGTTTATTGAATGACGGAATACAGCTTTCTTTAATACTGTATTATATTATCGCTCAGAATTTCAAACATGGCAATATTTCTAAATAACAGCTAGTAAACAATAAGTCACCTACCTCAAACAAAGCAATTAAGTTACTACAGCTTGACATCACAATCACCTGAGATAAAGCCTTTCCCAATCTAAAAATCAGCACCAAATGCTGGCAGTGAGATGTTGCTTTTTTATTTTATTACATTTTTTTTCAATAAGACAACTGTGATATTGGTATCACATAACAACATTTAAAGCACAGCTGTTCTTGCATTGGAATATTCTTGATGGATATTCATGTCCATTTGCATACACATACAGTATTTGTATAAACATCAAAAAGAACAACAATCACTGAGGACAACAAGACAGTTGTTAAAGATAAGAGTAATGCTCCTTTATACAGTTCCAGTAGTTTTTAAATGCATGTGTGCATGGTAAAAATGACCTTTAATTTCCAATATTATGATTGCTAAACCCTAAAACCCTTTACCCTGAGTAATTCACTGAGAAAGAACCAAATTTATTAACAACCTTCACAGCAAGCAATTTTTTCATGCACTATCAGCTAACCACAGTGAGGTAATGGTGCCATCATCATTTTCACTTTCTGAGTCACAAGTGTTTTCGCCTTGGTTCTATGGCTTTATGCTCTTCTAGCTCATGCTTTGCCATGGCAACAGCAGACATGAAATCTGCTGAAGGATTTATGCCCGCCCCTTTTCTCCTCTCTGCACCATTCATATAATGCAGCCATGCCCTCACACAAAACCACATAGTTACGATTTCACTCTTATTAAAATGCATGACCACTTTATGAATTCAACTAGCATGTGAGGAAGTATTATAATGGGGCTTTTGTTTGTGATTTAGCACAGGCAATGATCGATAGCTTCACGATAACAGATGTTGAGAAGCTAGAAATAAATTGTAAAGCAAAAATGACATGTCAGTACTGAAAGGGGCTTTTGCACTAAAGTAAATTTTTCACAGTTCCTAGAACTATCGGCTGAAGTTTTTTTATTGAGTATTCATACCACACTGTAAAAAAATCTGTTATTTTAAGTTTTTTTTTTTTTTTCTGGCAGGTGCCGGAAGAAAAATAAATAACGGCTGTTAAATTACAGACATTTACCATAAAAAAACAGAAGGTAAATTACAGAAACTTACTGGAAATTTCTTTAATTCACGTCTGTTATTTTAGGGGTTTTTTCCGGCACCCCAGCTGCCAGAAAAAAAATCGTAAAATAACTGTTTTTTTTTTACAGTGCACAGTAAATGTGAAAGATTTTACTTATAGCAACTTTTTTACGGAATAAAATTTTCTATTTTTACAGTAGGGTCTAATACAGAACTGTAGGGGCGTAATATATACACATAGAAAACTTGAGCTATTTTGATTATGATAAAATGTAGATGGTGTGCTCTGCTGCTCTTGTGCTTTGGTTGGTGAAGCAACAAATTGCCCTTGCGCAGCACAGGCCATTGAAATGAATGGGTTTCAAAGCGCAGCTCTTTCTATGTCAAGTGTGAAAGCCACTTCACACTGTGCAGTGACTACAGCTGAAGGGAGAGTGAAACCTGTGCACTGAACACTGCTGTGCAAATACAACCAGGGAAATGTAGGATTTGGGGGACCAGACTGGTGGCTAGTTCTTATACCTATACCTAGTGTAAAGACAACTGAAATCCACAATTAGGAAATATAGAGTACCAAGGATCACATATGATATAACAGAAGACAACTTGTTTGTTTGTATCCAAAACCCTAGTAGTGTAAACCAGATTTTCCCAATCCTGATCCTGAAGGCACCCCAACAGTTCATATTTTGAGTGGTTTTGGAGTGTCTTCTAATGTTATTTTGAGTTGATTCAGGTGTGTTTGATTAGAAAGAGTTTGAAAATGTGTACAGTTGCTGTACCTCCAGAAAAAGGATTGGGAAACACTGGTGTAAACTACACAAGATGGCCTAATTTCAGATTGGTCTGTTTCTCTCTTTTGGTCTCTTTCCATCAGGAAATGTATAGATCCCCTTTTGCTAAATTATGCCAAGAAAAAAACAACAACCATAAAATACAGCATCAGGATCTCAAATGTACTCAAACAGATTTTAAGTATTCAATACCTTGAAAAAAAATATCCCATAGATCAGAAAGCGCAGTTGAGGTCTGATTTTCATGAACTGTGTTAACAAAACATCAACAGACTTTCACATTAAAAGACACTCATAAATATGTTTATATCCCATAACCGAAGCAAATTCATTTCCTCAGGCAGTGCTGCCAAATTCAGTCTGAGGACAAAAGCTTCATTTCAGGGGATTCAGTGTGCCAGGGCTGGCGGTGTTAACATTAGTCCAAGATATCCAAGAGGCACAGAAGACGGGATAAACATTGAAGTATCCTAAAATTACTGAAATCAATCTTGTTTTTCTTTAAAAAAAAATCTATCCTATGTTCTTAAAACCAAACAATATAATATGGGAAGCAAATGATCTGATGCCAGGTTCAGACTACACAATATCAATTCAAGCTCATGATTTTGTCATGTAAACCCTTTCTCACATGTAACCTTAACCTCTGACTTATTTTCTTTCAGATTTTTATCCAAACAACATAATTATAGCTAGAATCTTCTTGTTATGTCCATTTTTTATTCAATATGTTTCAATACATACATTAGCATAAATCGTCCTTTACTGGGGTCAATTTTAAGCATAAAACAAGAGAAAAGACTATAAAGGGATAAAATGTTCTGGCAATATAGTTATGATTTGCACTACATAAAATTAAAGAACAGTACTGTGCTGTTTAAGAGTGCATGAGGCAAAGAAGAGCTAACGTAAGAAAGAGAAAGACGCAGACAACAAACGCTGACTGCAGCAGCACATGAAATAGCATAATTCATGCAAGCCTTGATTCTCCTCTCAGCATGGGTCTGTACCTCCGAGCTTCTGCCCCCCAAAAAACTGCTTCTGATTAGACAGAGACGCTCCAAAATCAGAGCACAGAAAATCACTGACAATTACTGACAGCCAAATCTGCGTCAGACCTGACACTGCGTGAATTTCGTCAAATAAATAAAAAAGGGGGTAGAACATGCATAAAAACATTAGCTGACAATAAATGTTAATGCACTCTGAAAAATGCTAGGTTATTTTTTTTAACCCCAGCTCTGGGTTGAGAAACTGCTGTTTTGACCTAGTTTGAGTTGATAATAATTCATAATCAGTAACCAAACTGTGCTGGGTTGTAAATGCAAACGTGAAAGAGAGTACGCATGGTGTGCAAGTTACAACCATTGTCTCTCTAGAGGTACTTCATGTGTTTTAATGCCAATGCCAATTCACTTTCATGCATAGTTTATTCCTGACTTTTTATTACTACAGGCTTTTATTCTTGCTGCTTCCTGGTGCCACTTAACAGACTTATTATGACCAACTACAACTAAAACCAGAAAGCTAAAACCATTTCTTGAAATGTGAAATAAAGTAAATGTTAAAGTAAGTGAAAAAACATGTATAGTATAGTATAGTATAGTGGTGACGCAGTGGCGCAGTAGGTAGTGCTGTCGTCTCACAGCAAGAAGGTTGCTGGTTCAAGCCTCAGCTGGGTCAGTTGGCGTTTCTGTGTGGAGTTTACATGTTCTCCCTGCGTTCGCGTGGGTTTCCTCCGGGTGCTCCGGTTTTCCCCACAGCCCAAAGACATGTAGTATCGGTGAATTGGTTAGGCTAAATTGTCGGTAGTGTATGAGTGTGAATGAGTGTGTATGGATGTTTCCCAGAGATGGGTTGCAGCTGGAAGGGCATCCGCTGGGTAAAACATATGATGGATAAGTTGGCGGTTCATTCCGCTGTGGCGACCCCGGATTAATAAAGGGACTAAGCCGAAAAGAAAATGAATGAGTATAGTATAGTATAGTATAGTATAGTATAGTATAGTATAGTATAGTATAGTATAGTATAGTACAGTATATAGTATGATGTATTAACTATACAGCATATTGTCGATACAAACTAAATTAATAGTCAGTTCTTTAGAATTTAAATTAAAACAACGTTAAACTATTAAAAAACTAAAATAATTACTAAAATAACACCAACAATCGGCAAAATATGGAAGTAGTGCAATTACTGTATATTATTATCAATATTATCATCATTTCTATGAGTTAAATATTGATGTTGTTGTTTTATCATCATTTCTATGAGCTAAATATTGATGTTGTTGTTTTATCATCATTTATATGAGCTAAATATTGTTGTTGTTGTTGCTGCTGTTAGTAGAAGTAGTATTAATATATTTATAATATAATTCTATTCTTGGCGATTCATTCCGCTGTGGTGACCCCAGATTAATAAAGAGACTAAGCAGAAAAGAAAATGAATGAATGAATAATTCTATAATTAATTATATAGTGGGTAGTGCTATTGCCTCACAGCAAGAAAGTCACTGCTTCGTTATGTGTGGAGTCTGCATGTTCTCCTCGTGTTCGTTTGGGTTTCCTCCGGGTGCTCCGGTTTCCCCCACAGTCCAAAGACATGCGCTATAGGCGAATTGGGTAAGCTAAATTGTCCGTAGGGTATGTGTGTATGTCCTAGTCCTCCAGGTTGGGGGTTGAGCGTTGGGCTAACAACCCACCTCATAAAAATTAGATGTTACAAAACACCAATATATGGTGCGGCTAAATATCTACTTCAATATAAATGGCCCTGAGAGTAAGTAATTATAAATATCAAAAAATATGTACAAAATATAATGTTGCACATGCAGTTGGAACACTTGATTTTGATTTATTTTAGATATAAAAAACAAGATAAAGATGTCTGATTCTAACACACTATAAAATGCAAAATTCATAATTAAAGCATAAAGTTCTGTTCTCATGCTCAACGATATTCATTGTATTAAGTGTGTACAACTCATTTAAGATTAGTACCATAACCCATGACCTAAGATACAGAAACCTTAACACTAATTAACATGGAAGTTAGTGACAATTCAGTCAGTGCTTTTGCACACCCATACAGATGTGCAGTAACAGCAGATTGGCCAATGTCTGAGCTCAGTTCCTGGAGAGAGTGACTCGGAGGGTCAGGTAAGGAGAAGGACTGAGTAACAGTGCGTGTTTGTGTCACTTCCAATTATGAAAACAGGACTCACTACAGTGGTGAAACACACCTCATGCCATGGTCAACACCAGGTCACACTTGCACATCTCACCACTCAGATTTATGCATAACTACAAGATCTGGATCATCGTCAACTTTTAATCTCCAGCATAATCATACTGCAATGTTCTTCTTTGAAATATCTAACATTTTGAACCGGTTGATATTTAATTTTGAGAGAGATATTTATAAATGCAGACATGCAGAGACATGTAGATTCTCTCTGGATGATGCTGTGCTCTTCTTTATTTGACTGTGAGACAGAACATCTGACACATCTGGAAGAGCTCATACTAATCCTAAGAGAAACACTGGTATATAGGGGTGTGCAATGCAATTTATATTATTTTAAATCTGAATACTTCAGAATCACTTATATCAGTACCAGAATACGGAGACCTCTAAAGTCAGCTAATTATTTAATATAATCTAAGAACTAAATGAGTAATAAAACCAACACAGGCTCATTGAAAATATGTGCTTTTGTATGTACATTATTGTGAAACTGTCAAAACGGTTTTCAACATAAGTTTGACTGAACACTAAAGCCAACATCACGACAACGGCTTTTGTTCCTTTTCATACTAATGATATTTACCGGGACATATTATCGATGAATAAAGAACTTTTTCATGCAGTTCTTTGCACTACACCAAATAAATATCACGAAAAACAACCTGTGACTATGATTTGTAATTGAATACGTTTGCCTCACCTGTCTATCTCCATATGGACAACTTTTCTGGTGTGGTCAGTTTGCTCGGTAGCTTACTTTGTACGGTGTACTTGTGATGTGGAGCACTTTTTTGGGTATACTATTGGGTATAACTATATATATATATATATATATATATATATATATATATATATATATATATATATATATATATATATATATATATATATATATATAGTTGAAGTCAGAATTATTAGCCCCCCTTTGAATTTTTTTTTCTTTCTTAAATATTTCCCAAATGATGTTTAACAGAGCAAGGACATTTTCACAGTATGTCTGATAATATTTATTTCTTCTGGAGAAAGTCTTATTTGTTTTATTTTGGCTAGAATAAAAGCAGTTTTTAATTTTTTAAAAACCATTTTAAGGTCAAAATTATTAGCCCTTTAAGCTATATTTTTTTCGATTGTATACAGAACAAGCCATCATTATACAATAACTTGCCTAGTTACCCTAACCTGCCTAGTTAACCTAATTAACCTAGTTAAGCCTTTAAATGTCACTTTAAGCTGTATAAAAGTGTCTTGAAAAATATCTAGTAAAATATTATTTACTGTCATCATGACAAAGATAAAATAAATCAGTTATTAGAAATGACTTATTAAAACTATTATGTTTAGAAATGTGTTGAAAAAATCTTCTCTCCCTTAAACAGAAGTTAGGGGAAAAAATAAACAGGGGGGCTAATAATTCTGACTTCAACTGTATATACATATATATATATATCTGAGCTTAATTTACTTTTAAATAGTGATTGATGTGTACAGTAAATCACTTTTGGAACTTAAATATGCAAGCCTGTGCATATTATATGTTACATTACGTTACGCCTCAAAAGAGCTCCTTTCTATGTACCATACCTAACATATTTAATGCAAAGAGCTCAATCATTCTATCAGCGTTTACTCAGATATACTTAGATGACAAGCTCAAATGTGAGTCTGATTCCAAAAATATCAACAATCCATATTTTTTGAGGCCCAGGAGGACATCTGTGTCTACAGAGTGAGGTTAGCTCATATCTAAGAGGAGCAAGTGTCTCCAATCTTCTACTGTCCATTAACACACATCAGCGGACTAAAAAAAAGTCTAATTATGAGGGAAGGAAAGTAGGTCTACAGGCCTCAATGTCCCTCTGATTGAGGCCAACAAACCCTTAGAGACACCAAAGAACCAATCATGTGCCATTCTAATCGAGACATGAAAGTTTCCATCACCAAAGTTAGAAGCGCAGATCCAGATCAGCCAGGCCCTCTGGTCATTCATTACCACACAACAGTAGGTCAGTGTGCTCCTCTCACAACCTCATGATCTCCCTGACCAGGCCTCCTTTTTGGACACGAAGAAGCCTCATTCAGAGTCAGTCATAGAACACAATCCCAGGTCCCCCCAAAACCCCCCTAATTGACCACTTTGAAAAGATCAACCTGGTTATTCAGTGACCTGAAAGATGAACAAAACCAAACTAGACTTCTCAGTTGCTCAGTTGAGCGAGTAAATCAGTAATGCCGATGTTCACATCGTGTGCTTTAACAATCCACGGAGAACTCATATTAACACATTAATCTTGTAGTTGCGTCTTATCAATGCTTTTACAACGTCAGAATTTTTTTAACTCTGTAAGTTTGATGCTTTCCAGATGGAAACTCAATGTAAAGATCAAGGCAAAACAAAGTCAGCGAGAGTTTAAAGGCATTACTGGATTGGCTTTAAGGTGAATGCTGGGTGAACCTTTTCATTAGCAGGACTGGCAGCATTAGGAGCTCTGCTGTAACGCAGATAATCGGGAATGCTGGCTAAGCTTATGGCCAGCACTTCAAAGCCTGTGATCACCTGCTTTAACAAGAGCTGAAACAGACGATTGGCCCTGAGGAGCACCACAAAAGCCAGTGGGCCAATCAGTGCAGCTGTTAACTGTGGAGGTGTAATGGAGGATGATTGGAATCGGCTGGGCGGCAGGTCGGGACAGGGACTGGGTTTGATTAGCAGGTCTCCTGAGGATGAAGGGAGAATGAAACAGACCGAGGGCAAGAAATATTTACTCTAAAAGGAAGTACTTGGCGAGAGGACGGCGCTGTGGCTAAAAATACTCTACCGCCACTGTTGACACCAGATGTCCTATTCATTAAAAATATAAAGTAAGGGAGAAAACGAGGGGGAAAAAATAGATTTAAAGCTTCAGCCAAACATGCATTAGATAGTACAGCCTCACCCCTGCCTATTTTTGACTGTCGTCTCGCTCTCTTTCTCTCTCTCTCTCTCATGCTTTGACTTCGCCGTAACCCTTCCACAGCTGAACTTTGCTTCAATCTCTTCTTGGATCAATCCAGCCCATCTTGCTCACTTGTTCTTTTTCCGTCTCGGCTCTGTCGGAGAGTTGCCAAAGTATTTCAGGAAACACGATGACCTCACGGCTGACGGATCCATGTACAGTAGGCGGTAAAAACAGAACTCTGAGGACATGAGCTCACAAAACCAAACATTACAAACGCTCACTCATTTGAGCTGTTGCCATAGACCATACACTTTTTTTTCACCCTTTCCCATATAGTCTTCTGAGATGTGGGAGCATAATGTGGACAGTCTAATATATGTATGGTACGTTTATGCAATAACAGACAAAAAAAAAAAATTAATAGCAGAAAAGTTAGCATTTTGGAGAAAGTTTAATGTACAGACAAGTTGTCAAAGTGAACCTCTTTCAGTCAGATCTACAGACATTATACTTGCCAGTTACTTGAAAAATAAACACTCCAGCGCATACGATCCTGTAGTCCTTTATTGTTGGTTTGGTTGTCATGTACTCATGCTTGCCTATACATGTAATACACATGCATGTCACTGTGTTCCCAATATTGAGAGTCTGTAGTTTACATGGAGAAAACAATAGTATCATTTTTCAAGCCTAGCACAGTGAAACTTCACACTTTAAGTAATAAGTATTATTTATATATACATATTTATCTATACATACTGCGTTTATTTACAATAAACTAATCACAAACAAAATGCTATAACACTCTATTTACAACCTGTAAGCTTTACTTTACTTTTACATTCATTCTTTCATTCATTCATTTTCTTTTCGGCTTAGTCCTTTATTTATCAACAGTCGCCACAGTGGAATGAACCAGCATATTCCAGCATATGTTTTACGCAGCAGCTGCCCTTCCAGCTGCAACTCAATACTGGGAAACACCCATACAGTACGGCCCATTTAGCCTATTCAATTCACCTATAGCACATGTCTTTGGACTGTGAGGGAAACTGGAGCACCCGGAGGAAACCCACGCCAACAACGGGAGAACATGCAAACCACACATAAATGCCAACTGACCCAGTCTGGACTCGAACCAGTGACCTTTTTGCTGTGAGGTGACAGTGCTAACCACTATTGAGGATAACACAATCAATATAAAGCCAAAACCAACTGATGTTTGTAAAGTTTATGCCTGTACACCTTTGTCAGCTGCCGTGTAATATCTGTATATATTGTTTTGTTTATATTGGTTTTGTTGACATGTCTGTTGCAGGGAGACTTCCACATTTGGCCACTAGACTGTGTTGTCATAGTTTCTGCAGAAGGCAGAAACCAACGGCCACAGGGATATGATATCCTTAAAAGGCTACTGTCATGGTTAATGTCCGTTGTTATATTTTGATGTTCTCATTATTTACAAATAGTTTAGTTTATTATGTTTTTCGATACATTTTATGTACTCAACTGAACAAAATATACTACATAATTCTTTGGATATCTTAATGAATTAATTGTATATATATATACAGCTTTTCCGCAAGCTAAGAAAGTAAATACTATACACTCACTGGCCTGGCCACTAGTACCAGGTTGGATCCCTTTTTTGACTTCAGAACTGCCTTAATCCTTCATGGCATAGATTCAACAAGGTACTGGAAATATTCCTGAGATTTTGGTCCATATTGACATGATAGCATCAAACAGTTGCTGCAGATTTGATGCAAATCTCCCATTCCACCACATCCCAAAGGTGCTCTATTGGATTGAGAACTGGTGACTGTGGAGGCCATTTGAAAACAGTGAACTCATTGTCATTTTCAAGAAACCAGTCTGAGATGATTCACACTTTATGATATGGTGTGTTATCCTGCTGGAAGTAGCCACCAGAAGATGGGTACACTGTGGTCGTAAAGCGATGGACATGGTCAGCAACAATACTCAGGTAGGCTGTGGCGTTGACAAGATGATCAATTGGTACTAATAGGCCCAAAGTTTGCCAAGAAAATATACCCCACACCATTACACCAGCACCACCAGCATGAACTGTTGACACAAGGCAGGACGGATCCATGCTTTCATGTTGTTGACACCAAATTCTGACCCGACCATCTGAATGTCACAGCAGAAATGGAGATTCATCAGACCAGGCAACGTTTTTTCAAACTTCTATTGTCCAATTTTGGTGAGACTGTGCAAATTGTAGCCTCAGTTTCCTGTTCTTAGCTGACAGGAGTGGCACCTGCTGCTGTAGCCCATCTGCCTCAAGGTTGGATGTGTTGTGCGTTCAGAAATGCTCTTCTGCATACCTCGGTTGTAACGAGTGGTTATTTGAGTTACTGTTGCCTTTCTGTCACTGTCTTGCCATTCTCCTCTGACCGCTGGCATCAACAAGGCATTTGCGCCCACAAAACTACCGCTCACTGGATATTTTCACCTTTTCAGACTATACTCTGTAAACCTTAGAGATGGTTGTGTGTGAAAATCCCATTAGATCAGAAGTTTCTGAAATTCTCAGACCAGCTTGTCTGGCACCAACAAACATACCACATTCAAAGTCACTTAAATCCCCTTTCTTCCCCATTCTGATGCTCGGTTTGAACTGCAGCAGATCGTCTTGACCATGTCTACATGCCTAAATGCATTGAGTTGCTGCCATGTGATTGGCCGATTAGAAATTTTTGTTAACAAGCAGTTGGACAGGTGTACCTAAAATATATAACACGGAATTCACCTTGAAATAGGTGTGCAAGCATATGCAATGCATTACATGATAAAGATAACATTTGATGCTTATTTATTTATTTATTTATATTTCGTATTTTATCTTTTGTATTTTTTTTTTTGTTTAACATGGTTTCATTCATATTGACACACACACACACACACACACACACTAAAATAAAGACAACATTAGATATAACCTATTATGTTACACAAAAAAATACACAAATACAAAAAATAAAATACAAAAAAATAAATAAACATCAAATGTTATCGTTATCATGCAACACATTGCATATGCTTGCACAGCTACTTCAAAGTGAATTCAGTGTTATATTCTACGCTAAAGTGTTACACCACCTGCAAATAAAATAGGATGTGCTGTGATTTCTCCTCTCTGCTGTGTTGACAGCATTCCTAAAAGCACTGCAGAGATAAAGAATTTGCTGGAAATCTCACCCAATCACTGGGGACAAGAAAATGGCCAGCTAAAAGGATGTGACCCGCTGATGTTGGATGTCAAGCAGCTCACTTCCTGATGCACAGATAACAGGCAAGGAATGGTGTAGACATGAGATTGGGAAAGAGTGTGTATGTTGTATGCATGAGAATGAGAGAAGAGGAAATGTGTGTTTCTGCATCTGTCAGGAGAAGAAAAGTGCTGACGGCATGGAAAGAGGAAGGTCCACAGACATTCACCAGGGCAAAAGAGGCCAAAACAGGGGTCAAGGTTAGGATAGTCATCTCCAGACAAAAGCATGTTTCTCCGGTGTCAGTCATTTTACACAAGCGGATTATAATGTTGTAGCTGTGCTGAGATCAGTTCAAGACAACAGTCCATATAGAAATCTGATACATGGAATATATGCAAGTTACAGATATGAGATACAAATTCATATTTGCATTTTAGATATGTATGTCATATATGCAGCATATATTTCAAAACATTGCAAAAATTGCCACTTATATATTTTTCCAACCATTAAAACTACAAATACACTATGGGTCAAAAGTTTGGGGTCAGTAGGATTTTTTCATGTTTTAAAATAACAGGGTTTCTACAGGATTCGTCAAGTTAAATTTAAAACATTTTTAAGACCATTATGAATGAAATTTTAGACTTAGACTAGGGGTATATGCTAAGGATTTTTTTAGAATATCACAATTAGAAAAGCTTTTCACTTGCCCTTTCAAAAATGATTGAAATTTATTATATTTAATAATATAATAATACTAATTTTGTTTGAATATTTTTATTAATTTTCAAATATGTCCATTCACAACCCCTCTAACCCTTACCAAGAATAGAAAAAAATAATACTTTAATAATAAAAAATATATAGTCAGGTCAGTATCCTTAGCCGTAAATTAAATGGAGATTATTTAAGCAAATGTTACTGTAAGGAAAGTAGTTAATTAAAGTTAAACTTTTATTAGGATGGATTGTTGGCCATTGTATGGGTGTTAATGGCCAGATTGTGTAGCTAAACAAAAACAAATTAAAGACCTGTTAAAAAAGAAGTAGGACCTGCAACACAACATGTCAGTAGATTAAACACTTTTTAAGGCCTAAAATGTAGCTTTTGATATTTGAGAAATTTTAAAACTTTTAAGACCTCACGGATATCCTGAATAAGCTTCTCTTGCTCACCAAGGCTGCATTTATGTCATCAAAAATACAGTACAAACTGTAAAATTGTGAAATGTTATTGCACTATAAAATAACTGTTCAAAAGTAGTTTATTATTTATCAATTTAATCATTTATTTCAGTGATTTTAAATATACATTTTCAGCTTCATTACTCCAATCTTCAGAGTCACATGATCCTTCAGAAATAACTCTAATGTTAATTATTATTATTGTTATTAATGTTATTATTATTAATGGTATCAGAAATAAAAGCAATAATGACAGGAGAAATAATTTCATTTAAAACTACATCCAATAAGAAATCAGTTATCTAAAATTGTTATAAATATTTAACTTTTTTTTTTTTTACATTAAATGCAGCAGAATAATTAATTAATTAATTATTTAACAGAATAATATTCTTAAAAAAATAATAATAAAAATAAAAACTGACCCCAAACTTTTGACCAGTAGTGTATGTACATACAATATAAATGTTCACATACAGTAGTTAACATTTGAAGTGGATCAAAACATTTTTTGAAAATTGTCCTAAGACAAGAATGGGTGTTGTTCAATAGCTTTAGACAATTTTGAAAAGCTTTTTTAAATTCAATTCAAATGTTAACTACTGTATATATTTGAACATATACTGTACATATACAATTGAAGTCAGAATTATTAGCCCCCCTGAATTATTAGCACCCCTGTTTATTTTTTCCCCAATTTTTGTTCAACAGAGAGAAGATTTTTCAACACATTTCTAATCATAATAGTTTTAATAACTCATCTCTAATAACTGATTTATTTTATCTTTGCCATGATGACAGTAAATAATATTTGACTAGATATTTTTCAAGACACTTCTATACAGCTTAAAGCGACATTTAAAGGCTTAACTAGGTTAATTCGGTTAACTAGGCAGGTTAGGCAATTTACTGTATAACAATGGTTTGTTCTGTATACAATCGAAAGAAAATATATAGCTTAAAGGGGCTAATAATTTTGACCTTAAAATTGGTTTTAAAAAATTAAAAACTGCTTTTATTCTAGCCGAAATATAACAAATAAGACTTTCTCTTGAAGAAAAAATATTATCAGATATACTGTGAAAATTTCCTTGCTCTGTTAAACATCATGAAATATTTAAAAAAGAAAAAAAGAAGAAAAAAAAAAGGGGGGGGGGGGTTATTAATTCTGACTTCAACTGTATATGTAGATATTTGTAGTTCCATTGGTTGAAAATAATATGAAAGCAGCCATTTTTTCAATGTTTCAAAATATATGTTGCATACAGCATATGGCATATTTCACTATGTAACACTTTAGTTTAGGTTCAAGATATTAGCAAACTACTAACTAACATTACTAGCTTAATTATCTACTAATTATCTGTTTATTACACTCTCAGAAATAAAGGCATAAAATCTGTCGCAGGGGCGTTACCTTTTCAAAAGGTATACATTTCTGGTCATTAAAGGTACATATTAATACCTATGAAGTACAAATGTGTACCTCATAGTATTTTAAAGATACAAAAGTGAACAATAAAGCAATAAAGGTACTAATGCCCACCTGTATGGTCCAAAAGTGTACCTTTTGAAAAGGTACCACCCCAGTGACAGATTTTGTACCCTTATTTCTGAGAGTGTAATAGTTAGTAAGGGAGAAGTTGGGTTTAGGAGAGGTTCATACTTTATAACTACTAATGAATAGTTAATATCCTAATAATAGGCAGGTAATAAGCAGGTAGTTAATAGCATCAATTGTGACCTAAACTAAAGTGTTACCCATATTTTATATATGTGAGATCTAAATATGAACTTGCATATGTAGTTTGCATATATTGCCATAGACGTATATCAGCGTTCTATGTACAGTAGTAGACTATAAAGGTTGTAATCTAAATTTCTGTCAATTTAAAAATGAATGAGTAGCTTCAATGAGTTTGAGTTTAGTGTTTGAAAAAAAAAACAGAGCAAACACACAGAAAGTGCAATATATTATTATAATAGCTCTCATACAAAGAAAGGGATTCATTCAAGACACTGAAAGACAAATGTTTGTTTTGCTAAAAGACAGACAATATTCCAGCCTAGGATAAAGTTATAATGTGTGTTAACAAAGATTTATGACAGATATAATGCAATGTCATTTTATGAAAATGATGCAATGAAAATTACATGACTGGCACCCTGTAGCACAGCTGGATTTTAAACAGCGTCCTCAAGCGATTGAGGAGTAAAACAGGCTCTGTGGTTAACATTACTGACTAGTAAGTTGGCGTTGTTGTTTTTTAACAAGGTAAACATTCATTTGCATCCAACATATTGTTATGTAGCATTTAAATAAATAAATAAACATGACTGCTACAAAGTCCATTTTATGGTTAAGTGCAATTTACATTGTAGCACAAAACGTAAAGGTATCTCTATCTCTACATAGCAGTCTGCATGTTGTTTTACTAAAAAAAGACAAAACAAATTAATAAAAACATGATTAAACCCCAGAGAAAACTCAAGGAAACTAGTGGCAAATTAGTTTTAATAATAATAATAATAATAATAATAATAATAATAATAATAATAATAATAGTAATAATAATAATAATAATAATAATAATAATAATAATAATAGTAATAAACCATTAGTAATAATAATTAATAATATAACAATACTTCACAAGTGGCACTTTTATAGAACTTTTTTACGGTAATAAATGAACTGTTTTGGTATCTGTAGTCATGCTGGAAAATGGCATATATTTCAAAATGATCACTCTCCTGGCATTTATGGCTGAACTGACAGGCTCAGAACAGTGTTTCCAAAATCAGCATCCAATTCACATACTTTCTGGACTGAAACCTCCAGCCAAGCAACTGCCATTGAGATGAATGGGACTCTAATGGATGGCTTTCTCCAAATATATTAGAACTCCCTGGGCAGAAGCTTCCAGACTACACATATGGACAGCAGCTCTGAGAAGGAAGAAAAACAAGCCAAAAACTGTTGTACTCTTCCTTTAACTCGAAACGAATGATGAACAGACAGATAAAGGGCAAGCTGGGGGTGACTGAAGGGTGAAGATGAACAATTTTTTGCACAGTTAAACATGAAGCATTCAAATTCTTTTGAAGACAATTCTAGTAAGTTTCAGATCATTTGTCTTATTATTACTCATTTTCTAAAGGTGATTATGTGAGCTAGGAAACATTAATGAATCCCTAAATCAGCATACAGTACAGCAATGAAAAAATATGTGACCACTTGAAACGTTTCTCATTTTCTATTAACTAATTAGGTTTATTAGTGATGGGTTTCAGTAAAATGCTAATAATTGATTTGTTCTGCAAAGTTCTTAAAAACTAAATATATTTATTTATGCAACAGTTCTGTCTGGTTCTTAAATCTGATTGGCTGATAGCTGTGCGATATTCTGCAAATAACAGCACACGTCCAGCATCTTCACTCTTCATCCTTGTGTATTACTCCGCCCACATACAGCGACAAGCAGAGGACACTCTACAGTTTGACAAATATTGCAGCTGTTGGACAACATAATGTACTTTTGAGGCTTTTTAGTCAAGAATGTAGTTGTTTAGATTGCAACTATGGCGTTTATTTATAAGGATAGTGCCTATTTTAAAATATTTATAATTTCGCAGCATCATATTCAGACCATCGGCCGCTATCAGCCTGTCTGAGCAGACCAATAAAGTGACGGTTGACTTTCCGCCACAAGATTCTTAGGGGAGAAAAACAGCATTTTCTCAGTGCAGGTTTCAAACTAAACTAACAAATCATTATAAATCAGGTAAGTGACATTCTAAGTCGAGCTCGCTGTTTTGTATTTTGTATTGCTGTATTTATACTACAGAAACTGGTAGTGTTTACTTTCCTCTGCCTTTTTCGGGGTTAATTGTTGCGAAATCTTGATTGCAACAGAGAAATACTGAGAAATCTCTGCAGGCCGATGGCCTTTCATGCCGTTTAACCTTATAATCTTAAAGTGTGAGCAAAATCACCTGTTTTGTCATCCCTTTAGACATTACGCTAGAGAATTTTTCAAATATTAGCTCTAAAGTGACGTTGGTGAAGTAGCAACAGTTTCTGCTGTTCTGACGTCAGCTGCAGAAGTGAATGAATGGCGGAAGAAAGTAGTTCCTCATAAAAAAGGGTTTTTAGACTCTCCGTGTTTGATTTTCTTTTTTATACACACGATTATGGCATCAAACTGTTGTTTAAACGCAATATCACTCGTACAGTAGCATTGTGATGTTGCTGTATATCGTCACTGGTGAGGGCACTAAGGCCCTCACCAAGGTGCCAACGCATGCCTCCCACCGGTGCTGATATGCAGCCACATCGCACTGCTACTTGTGTAATATTGCTCATATATATTCATTCATTTTCTTTTCGGCTTAGTCCCTTTATTAATCTGGGGTCGCCACAGCAGAACAAACCGCCAACCCATCCAGCACATGTTCCATGCAGCGGATGCCCTTCCAGCTGCAACCCATCACTGGGAAACATCCGCACACACTCATTTACACACACACACACCATACAAACAATTTAGCTTATCCAATTCGCCTATACCACGTTTTTGGGGGAAACTGGAGCACCTGGAGGAAACCCGCGCGAACATGGGGAGAACATGCAAACTATATATATATATATATATATATATATATATATATATATATATATATATATATATATATATATATATATATATATATATATATATATATATATATATATATATATACTGTATATATAAAGACACATGAAAAGATAGCACCTTCATTTAGTTATTTTGTCCAAAAAGTGTCAAAATTATAACATGTATGATTTAAAAATGGTTATTTTTTAAGAAATGTCACCAGTTTCACAGATTTTACACATTTTGACTCAAACACATATAAATGTTTATACATTTTGCGTCCCATTTTATATTTTATATTAAGTGGCCTTAATTACTAGGTACTTACAATTAAACAAATTATTTAGTACATTGCACTTATTGTACATAATGTTTTTACATTTACATTGCACTAACATTTTAAAAATGATTTTGTAATTACATCTGTATAATAACAATGTTAACCCATGCCTTACCTTAACCCAAGCTTAAACTATACAAATACCCCCAGACCTGTCCCTAACTTTTTCCATAGCCCACTTCAGGAGCACCAGAAGTG
>LR812525.1:57244771-57409771 GCA_903798195.1 Danio kyathit
TTAAACACTTCCCCCCTCTGTCGTGAGTCCAGATTTGCCTCTTGTGCTGGGTGGAGGGGCTCCCTGAGAATGGCCTTGCTAACAGCAATCCCATCTGGCTGAGCTCCAGCTCTCCTTATTCTACAGGCTGTGGGAAAAAGCGTCCGGCACTGCAGAGCTCTGTAATCATTTCACCAGGACTGAAAACCCAGAGCCCTTGCTGACCTTTTCCGTGTCCAGCGTTTCAAGCATGACAAGACAATGGTAACAAACCAGACAAACACACCAGTGGCCAAGAAGGCCATTTACGGGAAACCTCAAGGGGGACAAAACCTGCACCCTAGTGTGTCCCGTGTACCTCCTGAGACTGAGAACTCCAACCTCTCCCACTCTCTCAGGACCTAATCGAGATGCTTACATAAATGACTTCCTCCACCTACATGCAGCAAGCTTTAATAGTCTACCGCGAACATCTGGGGTTACATGATTAGTTCACAAAATAAAATAATGCTATTATTAATTACTCCCTGTCATGTCGTTCAAATCCTGAGACCATTGTTTATCTTTGGAACACAAGATATTTTAGATGAAATCCACCCAGGCTCATTCTGAAAATGTATCACTATGTACTGTACATTTCTGGAGAGCACCAAATACATCTCAGGAGCTACATTTTTTTTGCAGTTTTTTCGAATTCACCAGAGGTCGCTGTGTACACTTTTTCAGATATCAAATTTATCTTGTGAGTGCCATTCGCGCCTGCTGTTCTCACATAAATCCACCAGAGGCCGCTGCGTATGCTTTTTCAGATCTCAAATTTCTCTTGTGAGTGCCATTTGTGCCTGCTGTTCTTGCGTAAATCCACCAGAGGCTGCTGTCGACTGACTGACTGAATGACTGACTGACTGACTGACTGACTGACTGACTGACTGACTGACTGACTGACTGACCCACCCTCCTCCTTTCCTAAACCCAACCAATAGTGTTTTCATAAGCACTGATTGACCCGCCCACCCCCTCCCCTAAACCAAACCGACAGTTTTAAAAAGCAATCCAGCAAAAGAAAAGCCAGATTTTAGATTTTACCACATTCTCACCATGTTATTTACTTGTTTATTTTATTTGTGGGTTCTGTTTTTGTCTTACTCACTTTCTGGAACCGTTCTGCACCAGATTCAAACCTTGTCGCCGTGGTTAACTCCTCTCTGTGTCTCAAGTCCACATACATGGAGAGCTACTGTCAAACTGGTAACAGCACGAAAGCCGTCCATATGAAGGTAAGTGGTCAGCTGGTAAGCACAAAAAGGAAGTGTGTCATACCGCCCGTAGCATTCATTTTGTAGCTGTGGCTACATACTGTAATTCGCAATCTCTAGAAATGTATACAGAGATACGTTTTCAGAATGAGCCTGTGTTGCAACCAATGGTTTTTAAGGCGTTCCAGAAAAACAACAAAAAACATTGTCAAAACATTCCACATGACTTCAGTGTAATCATACAAATCTCCATGACTACTATTGTGCACCAGAACAGCTGTAAATATGATTTGTTTGCCTATATCTTCTCTCCTGAATCAGGTCAGTGTGTGTGTTTACTACGGTCAGTACAACATACAGTATGTCTATTAGAGTCAGCAGTGCAACACACAAGTGTCATATTGTCATTGTAAAAACCCACGCTGATCTCATGCAGGAGACATTGGTTAACACAGTCATTTTTTGCAGATTTTTTTTTACAGATTTACCAACCCAGGCTCATTCTGATCACGTACCCCTGTATACATTTCTGGAGAGCGCCGAATACATCCCAGGATTTTTGTTATTGCGAATCCACCAGAGACAGCTGTGTACGCTTTTTAAGATGCAAACAAAAAACAGAATTGTGCGCACATCTAGCAAATCTCAGAGGCAGGTGCTCGATCAAAAATAAACACAGTAGCAAAAGATCAAAAAAAATCAGCAACACTGCCACTTTAGCTCTCAATAAAGTCTTTAATAGGCTATTACTCACACAACGTTTCGACCTATTTGCGTTTCGAAATTTCGATCTCAAATTTCTCTCGTGAGTGCCATTCTTGCCTACTGTTCTCGCGTCAGCCGATGTCGACTGACTGACTGACTGACTGGCTGATGGATTGACCCACCCTCCTCCTTCCCTAAACCCAACCGATAGTGTTTTCAAAAGCACAGATTGACCCGCCCACACACTTCCCTAAACCCAACCCCAGTGTTTTTAAAAGCAATCCAGAAATAAAAAGCCCTCGATTATCACCACCTTTTTGAGATTTTACCAAATTTTCACCCTGTTATTTACTTGTTTATTGTATTTTGGGGGGTTTTGTTTTTGTCTTACCTGCTTTCTGGAACCGTTTTTCACCAGGCTCAAGCCCTGTCATAGCAGTCAACCTCCGTTCTGCGTTTCAAGTCCGCCAACATACGTGGTGAGCTACTAGACAAATTGGTAACAGCAGGAAAGCCGTTCATATGGAGGTAAGCGGTCAGCTGATAAGCGAGTAAAGGAACGGCATCATACCACACTGTAGTGTTTGTTTTAAAGATGAAATGCAGCCATACGTTCCTCTACATAATCCGCAATCTCCAGAGATGTATATAGGGGTATGTTTTCAGAATGAGCCTATGTTGATAATTACAGTTGAACCACTGAAGTCACATGGAATGTTTTGACAATGATTGAAGTTCCATTTCTAAACTTTTCTAGACTGCTGCAGTCTATGGAGGGACAAAGAGCTCTCGGATTTCGTCTAAATCAATCTAAAAAGAAAACATCAGGGTTGACTAATTATTAACATAATTTTCATCTTTGGGTGAACTAAGCACAATATATTTGAGGACCTATTAAATTTAGTAGCCTAGTACATGCATTGGATATGTGCATTTAAAAAAAGAGCAAAGTAAAACAAAGACATAAGCACGCACACAAGGGCATGCAAATACAACAAAGCCCAAATCAGGACAGCAAACTGCAGAGGCGACTGCTAAGCCAACACACCCAAAGGACCAACAGAAATAGAAACAAAAATACAGTGAGAGACAGAGAGATGCAGGTAAAATCAGAGAGATATGACAGGAAAAGATAAAAATAACAGCAGACATTTTAAAAAGACAGAGCAGTTACCCAACGATAAAGAAAAAATACACTATAAATGTGACCCTTCTTCTGGGAACAAGAGAAAGAGGGCACACTATAATAGTTACAGATGTGGAAGGTTCGAGTTTGAGAGAGGAAAACATGGATTGATGGTACAGACACTTCACATGTCCATCAATAAGCCTGTCAATGTCTATTCATTATAGCTCCATTCATGCTCTAATAATCTCATCACACAGATCTATATTCATTCTCTCTGTCCATCTGACCCTGTCATTTTTCAGTCCCATCGCACAACACTGCTAATCTGGGACTATGTGGACTTCATGATTTCAACCATTTATAGCTTTTCAAGCCATTAATAGGTACTCTGGGTTGAAGAACTTCAAGCAATACTGGGCGAAATGAAAAGATCTGACTTTTGAATGAAATCAGATCAAAACAAAGTTCATTTCAGAAGTTTATAACAGATTGAAATTGATCCCTAGGTGCTAGTTTGGAGTCAGTCCTTTTGCCAGTGACCTGACATTTTTTCTATCAGATTATGCTTTTAACGCTGTATTCGAATGGTTCTAATGGTTTAGGGATTGGGGTAGGTTAGGGCAATATTACGCCTCATATCACACACACAACTCCACATCAAAATGTATGCTGATAGCATCTGATGAGCAGCATATTTCATCATATGTGATGCGTTGCTATTTATGTTAATCATTTTGCAAACTTACAATTGTATCTAAAGACCACCAATCCAGTTTATGCAGCACACTGTAGTTTGTTTAAATGGAGATAACAAGCACTAACAATGTGTTTATGCCGCAAACCATAATTTGTATAGAGCATAGGTCTCAAACTGGATTCCTGGAGGGCCACAGCACTGCACAGTTTTGCTCAAACTTAAATCTAATTAGCTCTACAGTAATTAAACACACCTGATCCAACTAATCGAGGTGTTCAAGACTAGTAGAAACTATTAGGCAGGTGTGAGCTGGTTGGAGCTAAACTGTGTAGAGCTGTGGCCCTCCAGCAATTGAGTTTGAGACCATTGGTATAGAGCAGGGATTCTCAACCTCGGTTCTGGAGGTTCATTGTCCCTGCAAAGGCCACCTGCAAGGATGTTTCTAGAAAGCCTAGAAAAGAGTTGCATCTAAAATCGCCTACTACTTAGTAGGTACTTCATTTGAATGTTATATGTTCTACTCGACCGTTAGAAAAGTACGTTCTCTACAGTATGAATGTCAGTGAATAGAACTCGGATGTACTACATCTGCCATTTTGTCATGATCACGTGACCTACCCTTGTCAGTTACGTTGCATCACCCCCAATCATGAATTATCTTGCAGTGCATCATGGGATAGTGTAGTGTGCATCATATGCACACCTCAGAATCTTGCCAGAAGCAGTAGGTTATCCGGGTACTTCTCGCATACTGTTTTTCGTTTTTTTGAATTTGGACAAACTACTCGGCTCACATACTGTTTTTAGCATTTTTAGCGATTTTGGACACAGCCAAGGGCTTGATTTGCTAGCCCAGGTGTGTCTGATTGGGAATGGAGCTAAAATCTGCAGGACACTGGACCTCCAGGACCGAGATTGAGAACCCCTGGTATAGAGGGAGAATACAACAGAGAATAACGTGTCCATGCAATTTGACGTGTACTGCAATTTGAACAGACAGAGATTAGAAGCAATGATAAGCATTCAGTGTATAAGTGTTCTGCATTGTGTTCCACTATTATTTCAGATATGGTGCTCAAATCAGTTTACGTTGTCTCATTGGTGAAGGTAACCCTGCCCCCAGTGGTTCTTACCTCTAGCCTATCATTATTTTGGTTCCACTTAACGTTACGTTCTAGACAATTTCCTACTCCTACTTGGAAATAAAGTCTAGAACAACCCTAGAAGTTACACATCCCACATGTGAACTCGTGCAGATCTAAGAACACCAACTTCAGTGAAACATGTAATTTGAAAAGATGACAGCTAGTTCTGCTTCAGCAAGATTAGCAAGAAGCTATCTTATAAGAAACATATGAATAAACTTTCAAGTATGGTTACAGCACAAAATGAGCAGGAACCCTATTAATAAAGGCTATTGCTGTGATGATATTAGCTTTATGGTGAAATATACTGTAATATTACTTTTTTGTATTTAGTAATGCCCCATTCACACGGGGCGTCAACGCTTCCCATTCACTTTGAAAAGGTGACGTCAGGCGTTGCCGAACTGCATTGTGGATCAGTCGGTACCGCTTCAGCGGCGTTGCTCGCTGCAGAAGTTGGGAATTTCTTAACTTTTCAAGCACCAACGGACGCGTCAGCCAATCTGATCGCTATATGCTAATATAGCAGCTCAGACAGTAGCCGATTAAGGACTAATTTCATTAGCTGACACTGCTATGACGATCGCGTCAGCCCCAACTTCAGACATGCCCTCTGTTAAGCGCTGGTGCTGAAGCCCTGTGTGAATCAGAAGTAAGTGTGCGACTGTTGTGTGTGATTAGCTGAAACACATTGAGGTCTGAAATGGAACATTTCATTGCTGAAAGTCCCAGATCTGACTGTGTCTGGAATGCAGCATTACTTCTAGCCTGCAGTAGCAATGTTTGCAACTTAAAGGAGAGGTCCAAAGTGTATTTTTAAGGCTTGGTTGTGTTCATAAGATGCAAAGCAAAGTGTGCTCATGCTTCATTTGTAAAAAAAAATCACGCTATTTTTTCACATATCTTACTTTAATTATATACTGATACTCAGCTAACATGAGTATAGTTCCTCCAAAAGCCCACCCTCAAGAGGCGCTGGTTGGTCAGCTAACATAATGTGCTGTGATTCACGAATCATAAAAATACTTACAGGTTGTGGCTCACAATGCACAGCTTCTCCTATTATGGCTGGAACTGCTCCTTCTTTGAGGAGTTTTTAGCCGAATCCAGCATCTGAAAGCTGTCCTTTGTCAAATGCTACCGATATATTTTTATAATTAAAATGAAATTGTAAGCACTTCTGTCTTTGTGTCATGTCCTTTGGAAGGCCAAATACAGAAACAGAACACGCTCTGTGGAAATAGCAGCGGTTGGATGGCATTTTAGCTTTCTTTGCTAACATTACAGCACCTCTGGCCATGCCCATTCGCTGCACAGGGTATGTGCATTTAGTGAATGCGCCGAACCTGAAGCTGTTGTGATCTCACTAGCCTGGATGTATTTTTTTTTAGTCCCCAAACTTCGTTCGCTGTAGGCTTTGCTAAGCTAACTGTAAAAGCCAATGTCTCCCTTTGCATTGAACTTTGAGCGTATTACATTCAGAGATGTTGTTTATGTTCACACATCTACATTACACATCAACTAAAGTTTAAAATATGATATCGTAGTGGACCACCCCTTTAAGAGCCACTTTTCTTGGTTCAGAGCCAATGCGTTGAATGTAAACAATAAGAACTGATCTATAGCTCTGAACCAGCACTCAAATTGCCTTGGTGGAAACAGAGTAAAGGACCTTTCCAGAAAATAAATAAATGTCTTTAAACTACCACTGGCTCCTGAAATAGCATTTTGCATATTAATATAAACACATAAACTAATTTGAGATATTTGTTAACAGTTTACCACAACTCAGGTATGTAAAACTTATTTTTCGCCCTAAACAAAATCAAAAAAGTATTGTTGTGAGTACATCAGGACCTTCATTGTGCTAGATTGACATGCACATGGTAGAAAGGAAAGCCCAAAGGGCATGGTGCAGACAAAGCACGACAAGATCAAAAGCCACCTGATTGACATATTCAGACTGTGGATGGCACAGCAAAGGAGGAGACACAAAGACAAGACAGAGAGCGAGGGAGAAGGTAGGGTTAACGAAAAGTGTGATGATAGCACCAGCTGAGCCAGCGGTAGTGGCTGTAGAGGTAGATCACGCCTGATTGCTGATTCTTAATAGCAGGGATTATGCTCAGTCCAGCCTGAGCTTATTCACCAATCACCCTCCGACACTCGCACTCCACGTACACACTGACGAAAACATACATTCATTCATGACTTTTAAACACAACCCATATCTCAGTCATCCATCAGTGGACTCGTACTGTTATATACTGGTATACTTGATTCTGTACGTTCTGTAGACATAAGATGCAAAGCAAACAAAGAAACTCTAGAACATTAGAAGTCAGATAATTATAAAATCCAGCTCACACAAATACACAAATGTTTGTAAGCAAAATAAGTCCTGGTTTCTGGATGTTATTCATCCAGTCCTGACATTTTGCATCTGATCAAACAGTCAGTCTACACTGTTTGCTTCGCCTTTGTGAAAATCAGCGCGTGCCCAAATGGAAACTCCCATATTTGCAAATCCTTCCCTCTTTCTCTCCCTCGACACTCCCACCTAAACAGAGCTGGACATGCCCACTTTCCTAACTTTTTCCAAACTAGAAGTGTGAAAACACCCTGTTGAGACAGGGGGGTTTCATGGCCCTTTAAGTCTGATTTATACTTTAGCCTTGACCTTCACTGACTGCGGGCGCACATTACGAAACGGACGAGGCTCTTATACTTGACAAGTTTGCCGTTGTGATATTCTTTAATACGACAAGGGGTGGTCAGAAGAAACTCACCGTAAGGTCAGGCGGATAAACAGAGAAATAGGATGTTTCCAGAACTATGTCATACCATTAATATTGTTCAAGATTTTTAAACTAATTATTTTTATAATTTATTTTAATGATTATAAAGATTTTGATAGCATTTAGATTTTTTAAATCAAACTTTGATGCATTACTTGCTTTTGTTCATATCTCGGACAGTTCTACATATTAAAGTTAAATGTAAATGACAAAAAAACATTGGTTGCACCTACAAATGTATTTTTTATTATGGCAGGAATAAAAGCCAAAAAAAGTACTGACATTTTTTTATAGATTTAGCCCACTCCACAACCCACACATTACTGTCTGGCTAGTTTCTGTCCTCTGCTTATATGCTTAAGGCAATAATTGTCCACCATTCCTGACCATTATCACCAATAAAGCGCAGAAAAATATGGCATAAGTACACTGTAAACCTATAGGTTCAAATATTCCTTTCCAGTTATCAAATAAATCATTGTTGCTTAATTTTAGTTTTGTAACTATTAAATTGTTTTAAATTCAAAATTTTAATATTTCAGTGCTAAACCTATGAATGGTGAACAAAAAAATTCTGTAATTGTTTATTAAAACCACCTGGGTCTCCACTTTTGCCATGCCCTCTCTTTTTGGTTTTAACAAACTTCAAACCCTCAAGTTTTTCTAAATTTTTTAACAAAAACTTACTTCCTTTCCCACTGCTGTTGCAATTTCTAGCCAAGAATTATTGGTCATCTGGATGGATGATAAAGATGTCTGTACAGTCCTACCTATTTCAGAGAAAATCCCTTCAAAGTGATTCATATTCAACTCAAATGAAACGCAGTGCCGTGCAAACTGTTCGCTTGAGTTTCAAAACATTCTGTGCGCCCCGCCAGCCAAAATCATGTCCCGCACACCCAAAGCGAACCTCCGCAAACACCGCGATGACGTCACATTTACCGTGCACACTCAAGTGAACTAGCGAACACGTTGAGGATAAATCAGGCTTTACTGGTTGGTTCTTTTTGGAGTGCAATTAAAAAGGCATTTAAAAGTCTTTTAGCCATTTTAATGGCATGTAAGTGTTTGTTTCAGTTTGGATAATTAAAATATTAATTGGAAGTTTTTCAACCATCTTAGCGTGTATTTGTATCTGAAACATGAAGGTGTGAAAAGCAACTTAAGATATGGTTGAAAACTGGATGTTAGACTGATTTGAAAATTGAACAATTATCAAGTTGATAATGCTCACCTTTAACGTTCTCAAACGTTCATAAATATATTTAAATGGATTAAACTGGTAGACACGGGTGCACATTAAATTATAATTTTAGCTGTTAGATCTGTATATGCAAAGAGACCTTGAAAGCGAACATTTGACTGGCTATATCAAGAGCAAATGGCATTTTCTGCATGATTTGGCAGAGTCCTTTTTGAGAGAGAAACAAGTACATAAAACAACAACAAGGCCGAGTTCATAAGAGCTTCCTTATATGGAATGCATATCCAAACAAAATTAAACTGGGTGTGACTATATCTATGGTCTCATCTCTGTTGATGTCTTTTGTCATGACATCTTGGCCATGTGAGTAATATGCAGGAGCCCTGTGATGGTGCTGATTTATTTCATGAAAGACTTTTGGGCTGAAGAGCAGGAAGTTTTGAGTTCTTGAAGTTTCAGTACATTACAATGCAAAGAACCCTTTTATCTTAAAAGATCAAGGGAAACGTCTTATGATCTGACCCATTTCAATTCATTTAAATGTAGATGAAGTCTGATACAACATTCCCATACATCTCACATTGGTCTAAAGGTAATGCAGTAGTTCATAATGTACCCACTCATGTTGTTGTGGAACACAAAGAAATATATTTTTGCTCACCAAAAATTTTGATTGCCGCCCTTTTTCAAAATGTCAAAAAAATATCTTGTAACACTGAAAAATGAACTACATACAGTGGCATGAAGGTGAATAAATGAGGGGTATACACTGCATTTTATCCAGGGTTATGAAACCCCTTTCTGGTTATAGCTAGATGCTTATCAAGTGAACAGCCAATTAAATTCCCCCCATCGGCCCTTACCTATCATGGCCTCCCAATCATCCCCATCCACTGAATTGGCTCTATCACTGTCTCTCCACTCCACCAATAGGTGGTGTGTGGTGTGCACACTGGCGCTGTTGTCTTGTCATCCAAATAGATGCTGCACACTGGTGGTGGTGTGGAGAGACCCCCCTCATGATTGTGAAGCACTTTGGGTGTATGGCCATACACAATAAATACACTGTATAAATACACATTACATGACATTACATATGCCTCATATTCGCATGCACTGGACAGCATGTTCATTTCATTGTTCATTTCAGAATTTGAAGGAAAAGAAAATGTCAAATAGTAATGGAGAATCTGTCCATTTGAGTGAAGAAGAGTTTATTACATTTACAGTCTAAAAGGACCTTTAATGAACAACAATAAACAACTTCCAGGAATTATTATGATGAGATTGCGCAACACTTTGTCGAATTAATGACACTAACAATCAATATGCAGATAAGTAGGTTAACCCTGAGTTTCAGAATGCTCAGTGTCTATATATGTATGTATATGTGTGTGTGTATATTTATTTTATTATAATTTTTTTTAATACCCAGGATTAACTGTTAATATCACATACATGATGAGCAGTGTGAAACATTAAGCAATAAAACCTGGCTTTTTAACTATGAATTTTTCTGGGTTTAGAACAGGGGTCTCAAACTCAAATTGGCAGGGGGCCATTTCAGTGACTGACAATTTATAGGAGGGTCATTTTAACATTTAGACACAAGAAAAAAGTGGAAACCTGATGTAATTGATGGATCTTAGGATAACAGACATGACGTTTATATTTCAAGCATTACCTGTCACCAGTGATAATGCAAATCAGCACGTTTATCGTGTCACACATTAGCTGTTGAAATATATCTGTGGTTGTTGTGTGTATGGCTGAGCATCATTCTTCCACAGACTATATGCAGTCAAAACTCTAGCTTTTTGTTTCTTGTTGTACATATTAAAGAGGGAGTTTAAATTGCTATGAAAATACTAAAGTTAATAGTCATAATATTTATCATTCTGTCCCAACCAATTGTATTGTGCAATAGCACAAGAACAGGAGAAAGCAGTTTGGGTAACTTAAGTGACTTTACTGGCAATTGTTCTTCTCAATATGTTTATTTTTTTGTAAAACTACAACAAACAGGGGAGAAGTATGTACATATTCACATTTACTTTAACAAGTTCAATTCAACCAGCAGTACAATTTTACTAATGTACATAGTTTTTATGCAAATCTTAATAAGCATATGAGGGAAATCTATTAAATGAGACCCTTTGAATCGAATATTCAGTTCGAGACCCCTGGTTTAGACTGACAGTGTTTTTTAAAAGTGAAAATACCTATTGCTATTGATTACTGTGAGATTTTGCACATGGTAGTTATACAAACTAGACATAGACAGTGTTGGGGAGAATACTTTGTAATTGTATTTAGTTACAGAATACAGAATACCTGCTTTAAAAAGTATTTTGTAACGTATTCCGTTACTTTGCTTAATCCTGGTACTGTATTTTAAATACTTGGAATACTTCCCCTTGAAAACAGCCTTCAAGTCTATTAAATGTCACACTATGCGTTAGTAGCAATTTCTGCAGGAAAACAGAGGGCCTATAATGCTAAACTAATGACTGACAGGGAAAAATAAATAAAACAATATAATTATGTTTATTAAATAATGTTTATTTATCAAAATGTCAAACAAATTTTGGTTTCTGTAATGAAGATAAAAAGTGCTTGAACATAGACAGCATTACTGTCTGTAATATACAGTAGGCTACTTGCGACTTTCTATTATAAACATGCAAAGTATTGCGAACTGACGCTCATCGCATTCCAAATGGAAAGCTTTTTATCCTTATTTGCGGGAAACCCATCACAACACTATATCAAACAAACGTCTTTTTAGATACAATGAAGGCCGACACGAACTGTAAGAAATGACCTGACTAACACAATACTGGCACTGTCAAATGCACTAAAAAGCAAAAATAGACAGACACAGTGTATAAAAAAAACGTAATTTAAGGTGTTTCTTCAGATTCGACGTTGAATCTTTTGACGCAGCTAGCAGGTTGTTAGCTGGCAGGCAGAGATTGAAACCTCTGAAAGTGCAAACGAAACATCAAGCAGCGAATTCACGAACAATGACGCAAAAAAGCAGTTTCTTTGAAAATCATGGTTGTTGTCCGGTTGTTCGGTGTTTGCGATCGTTCTTTTTGCTGCGTGAGAAAACGGAGGTGTGGCGTGAGAACAGGGTCATTTGCGTGAGTCTCACTGAGTTAACGCTGGCGATAGCAGTCGGGAGTGTAGCTTCTGGTATTAGGAAAGTAACTGTATTCTAAATACCCTGTTTAAAAATAGTAACTGTAACGGAATACAGTTACTCATGAATAGTATTCTAAATACGTACCGCCGGTACATGTATTCCGTTACTCCCCAACATTGGACATAGACATGCATTTACATACTTATACTAATACAGATAAACTCACTGACTTCTCTTGTGCTGAATTAGACCCTCCTCTGAAGTAGGAGATAATTTAGTTCCCCCAAAAGGCATTCCTATAACTAAAATCCTTTTCATTTCCTTCTGTGCAAACAAGCTAAAACGTAGGGACTTCTATCAGCAGTTCTAGGAACTATGACACTGTGAAAATGCTTATCCGGTGCTAAAGCCCCTAGCTAGGTCAGATCATTGGAGGCCCACCACAAGGTGGCTTTGTTCAGAGGCCAGATCATCCACATGAGTGACCAAGTCAATAACAGGAAGACATATTAAATGTACAGTACACACACCCATGCAAACACTCTCAAAAGGCTTCCGATGCCTCTCAAGAAAATGTTTTTCATCTAAAGCCCATCTTCTCCGAACTCTCTTAAAAGCTTGAGAGTGGGAAACTAGGCCATCTCCACCTCCCTGAGTCAGCCGTTTGTTTTTGAGAATGTGCTACAAAAACAACATTATTGTCTTTAATTAAGCTGCGTTCACAATGCTCATCTATTTGCCTCTCTTCCTCCCTCTGCATCCCTCTCTCTTTAGCCACTCTGTGAGGACACTTCCTTGTGTCACAGGCTCTCTTTGTGCCTGCAGCCAGCAGCATGTACGTGGGAAGCAGCAGAAACTAGACTCCGCTGCCAAGGCAAGTCTCCCATCTTCTTAATGAGAGCGGCGGGTGTG
Source organism: Danio kyathit (assembly GCA_903798195.1). Classification (NCBI taxonomy): domain Eukaryota; kingdom Metazoa; phylum Chordata; class Actinopteri; order Cypriniformes; family Danionidae; genus Danio; species Danio kyathit. Next base: position 57,257,745 of record LR812525.1, read on the forward strand.
TGGCGAGAGAGTGTGTGTGTGTGTGCATGGGAGTATCTATGTGCGAGACAGAGATTCTGTTACTAATAGCAAGAGACTCATCCTCTTCTCAGTTCGCCCACACTGGAAGTCCTGCTTTAGATTCATGTCTAGTTTTCACCTACAGCTTCAAAGTTGGAGTCTGTGTCCTCGGTTGAACCCTTGACCCTGTAAAAACACCCAAACAGCTTGTGACAACACACGACTTTGCTTGTAGCCTACCATGATACTCTTCGCCATTCGTCAAACACCATAAATGACAGCAACATTTTTCCCCAGTTTCTTAGCAACACTACAAGCAACAGGGGCACCTCTGTCTCTGTTGCTAGGCAACACCGCAGCGATTGCCCTCTCTTTGCGATGAGCAGGCTGGCAGTGGCGCACAGAGTCTACCTGTGTGTCATGTGCCACTGCACCGCATCCAGCGCTTCAGATTAGCTTGAGGAAAAACAGTCGACATACTGTAGCAAATGCCAAGAGCCATAAGAAACACGCAAGCACTCGCCTGCAAGGATTAGTCTATTATTACAGAGACTGGCCATATTGAGCTGTCAGAACCAATCAGAAGATAGGAATTAAGGAGAAGCAGAAAAAAGATTCAGTTACATGGGGGAGAGCGGAAAAAAGCTGTAATTCATACTGGGCTTTCTGATTAAGCAACTGCAATTTCATTCAGCACTCAGATTTCGATATCTGAAAGAAGACCATCAGTGTGGTATGATTAAGATAATCCATACATACCAGAAATTGGCCTCTGAATAAAAAGGAGGGTGTTTTAATCAGGTTTTGACATCACTGTCAGCTTCAGAGAAGCTTTGTGAATCCTCTCAGGCAAGCAGAGCTGGGGGGTCTACACAGGACACCATCTTAATTAGGTCTATAACTCAAACCACTGTTAATATTTAAGTGGCATCAAGGCAGAATCGACCTTCAGAATTTCCATATTTTCCATGCTGTTTCAGAGCATGCTCATATACAGTGAGATGTATAAGTTAGGTTTTATTAAATAAATATCTTTGTTTATCCTTGGAATACAAATTAAGATGAAATTCGAGAGCTTCATAATCCTTTTTAGACAGCAGCGGTCACATCTATGGAGGATGAGGGAGCTCTGGAATTTCATCCATTCATTTTCTTTTCAGCTTAGTCCCTTTATTAATCTGGGGTCACCACCGCGGAATGAACCGCCAACTTATCCAGCATATGCTTTACACAGTGGATGCCCTTCCAGCTGCAACCCATAACAGGGAAACACTACTGACAATTTAGCTTACTTAATTCAACTATCTTAATTCGTGCTGCCTGAATTTCATCAAAAATAGTTACATTTATGTTCTGTAGATGAACAACAGTCTTAAGACTGATTTATATTTCTGCGTCAAGCACACACATATGTAGTCGCAAAACCCTTCGCCATGGCCGTGGCCGATGCTGACGCTCACCTCTCAAAAAATTTAACTACATGTCAAAACGACACGTATCTAGGGCTGGACGATATGGCAAAAATTTATATCACGATATATTTTTTTATTTCGGTCGATACGATATAATTACGATATCGATATGGACAATATTAAAAAGAAAGGGAAAAACTCCCAAGAACGCACACAATGGATGTCTATACCTACAAATGTCTGCAAAGTGAATTTGCAAAGTCGATAATACCTCCAGACTCTTATAACTTTTTTTTTTTTAAATAAAAACAGTACAAAAAAATTTGTTCACTTTTTATTTGTATTTAGCCTTTACAAACAAGAAATGTGAAATAAACTATCAAATAAATAAAGCTCAAAAATTCATAAAAAATATGCAAAATAGTTTTTTAGAAAAATAAGTTTTGTAGTATAACCAGCAGGACAGCAGTGATGGGTGAACTGAATTTGGTGAGAGTACAGTAATTTACAGTACAGCTATTGAATATTTTTCATAATAAAAATTCATAACAAATATGCAAAATAGTTTTTTAGAAAAATAAGTGTTGCAGTCTAACCAGCAGGACAGCAGTGACGTGTGATCTAAGTTTGATGGCAGTATAATGAGTTAGAGGGAAGTTATTGACAGCTTTTGTAGTATTGGTTTTTGCGTTTTGCTCTTTGTAGACGGTCCCTAAGGATCGGCCTCTTTGCCGCCTGCGCATAGAGATCAATATAATGCGTCCAGCGCGTAGGAAAGCTCGTTTTTAGGAAAATAAGGTTGTAGGTGGTTGTATACATTGTGACAGTTGAAAAAATGTGCTATTTGTGTAGGAACAATGTTTCGGTCATAAGTTATTGATCCGGAAAAGACGAATCTGCGAATCTGTTGCTAACTTTACTGAACTGAACCAGTTCCACACCACTGCATTAGTCTTTCCTTTCTTATCAACTATTTCGTCTGCATTCTTACTTGTGGAAGCTTGTTCATTCGCATCTGTATTCCGAGCACTCATTTTGTAGCTAAAACTTTCTGCGGCGCAGCTTAAACCAACTGCTATGCTGAGCGCTGGCTGCGTGTCTGTGTTGTTCGTCATCACGTAAGTGAGATCAGATCACGCGCTTTCTGACGGCTGAGCACTGAACGTCATTCAGTGACAAGTGATACATGTATAAGATCTTATATAAATAATAATATATATATTTATATATATGCAAATTTATATCGAAATATCGGAAATGGGTTCAAAAATCATATCATCGTTATTGAAAAAAATTCTATCGCGATATATATTGATATCGAATTATTGTCCAGCCCTACACGTATCGTAAGCTCTGTGATTGGTCAACTTGGTAGCAATGACGAGTGTGGGCGGGACTGAAAGCCACATAAACCCGTTGGAGCTAGTGTTTACAAGTGTGGAGTCCTGTGAAGGAGCTCCAGATGGAAACTTTTGTTCTGTGCTCACCTTATGATTAAAGTTGTTGCATGTCTGCAGGTTCTCGCCTCAAAATGAGCGAGTTTGATCCACTTGTACATTAAGGTAGCGTTCAGAAAAAACAAAACACCAGTGAAGAAACTTGGCACAGATGAACATAAAAATCTACTGCCAGATAGCGTTTCGGAAGTGCTATTCCAGAGCAACACAAACAGCACGCAGAAATATAAATGCACAGCATCGCGCAAGGCAGGCGCCTTGGGTCACGGCGATCACTCGACGCAGAAGTATAAACCAGGCTTTAGGGCATAGGAATAACATGAGAGTGAGTAATTATTGACTGAATTTTTGGGTGAACTAATACTTTAATGCAAGTTCATATCTGGCATATCTAAAAATTATCAGTAAACATCAGTTTACAAATGATGAATTCATTCATTTTCCTTCGGCTTAGTCCCTTTATTCATCAAGGGTCACCACAGCGGAATGAACCGCCAACTATTCCGGCATATGTTTTACACAGCAGATGCCCTTCCAGCTGCAACCCAGTACTGGGAAACATCCATACACTGAGTAATGAAGTTTGCCCTACGTGCTCGCGGTTTTAAAAACTGTTTTGTATCACCTGAAGAATGTAAAATAAAAACAGTTCGAAGCAATTATTTAATGAGTGTGAATCATGACCTTCTGAAACATCCACACACTCTCACATTCACACACATACACTACGGACAATTTAGTTTATTCAATTCACCTATAGCACATGTCTTTGTACTGTGGGGGAACATGCAAACTCCACATAAAAATGCCAACTGACCGAGTCGGGGCTCGAACCAGTGACCTTCTTGTTGTGAGGCGACAGTGCTAACCACTCAGCCACTGTGTCGTCCAAATAATGTATTAATGACATAAAATTAAGTGTCAAATACGTGTATTACTCTACTGTATACTTCTTTTTTTTAGATATACATGGAACCACTTAAACAGAACCCACCCTTCAACTTTAAATAAATATGGAATACAGAACATGGAAAAAAAGGGCTGGAAAAGATTTCATAATTGAGCATCAAATTAAAGGTACAAAAGCTGTCACTCTGGTGGACCTTTATATCAAGGAACATATGTGTGACTAACAGGTCCATGTTTGGTACCTTTAAGGTACATAGAGTATTGGTATCTAAAAAGTGCAAAAGTATACTTTTCAGACACTAGCATAGACCAGCTAAATACAAATGCGTTCCTTTTTAATGTACACAAAGCATATACTCCACTAATGACCCATTTGATGTCAGTGTTTGTGGACAAACAATTGAAGGAGATTTCAGCCAGCAGCTCAAAAAAGTCATCAAAAGTCTTGATGTTTAGAATGTGAACTTAGTACTTGGAATTGGGCAAAAAAAAGCAGGTCCTTCAATCTTGGTGGTCTTTATTACAGTATGAAAAAAAGTATGTGCGTTTTGCTTCAAAGAACAAAGAGACTTGCTTCTAGCTTTTTTTTTTTTTTTTTGTTGAGAACCTAATTTCAAGCATCCTGTCTTTTGTTAATAGTGTTTCTTGATGACAAGGTTTTAATGATAGAGTAACTCGGGAGGGTGTAGGAGTGCTGAGCTCTACAAGACTCTCAGTGAGAACAGGTGTTCCCTATAGAGGTCACCCGTGTGTGTGTGTGCGTGTGTGCGTGTGTGTGTGTGTGTGTGTGTGTGTGTGTGTGTGCGTGTGTGTGTGTGTGTGTGTGTGTGTGTGTGTGTGTGTGTGTGTGTGTGTGTGTGTGTGTGTGTGTGTGGGTACATGGGCAAAGCTGAGTCAGGCTCCACGTGTCAGCGGGAGGTCCTGCACCATCAAACCGCCCTGTAGAATTAAAGAGCTGCTGTAATTTTCCTGTAATAAGAGAGTGTTGATGGGGAGCACAAAGCCGGTGATGGAAGACATTCTGTTTTCTTGCCTTTTTAATAATTTTCCTCAGTTACTATCAAACAAATATCACAAAGCCATGTTGCGTGCTTTGTCTTTTTCCCTTTTCTTCCTAATCTAATCACACAATCCCTCTTATGTCTTGCTATTAACAAGCACTGCTTGTATTTTCCAAATACTCAAAACACTCCGTGCTTTCAGAGTTAATGCATCTTTTTATCCAGAAAAGAATGGAAAGCTCTAAAAGGAGATGCCATGATAGTGTCCGGCTGTACTGTACTGAATCGGGATCATTCAAGGTCATCGACTGTCAAATGCTCGGCTATATGGAGAGAAAGACTGGCAGACACAGATGGACTTCACTTGATGCTCTGTCATTTAAATGCAGTGTCAGGCTACTCTTCAGTCTGGCAGAGCAATGCATTCTGCTTTCATTTACTATGATTGTGAACTTAGCTTTCATAATTACAAACAGGACAGTAATGAATTATGGTGCATTAAAAATGACACATTTGGCATTCATAATTGCACCTGCTCCTTTTCATCTGGTTGACATTCACACATGATCAGCATTTATGAAGCAGAACAGATGAGAGAAATCAAGAATGCTAATTGCACTTGGAGATTTAATTGAAAGAGAGAGGAGATTTAAAAAGAGTGGGCAGAAATGTACATTAAACAGCATATACATGTGTATTGTTTTTTAATCAGATATTTATATTATTATAAATAGGGTTACCACATTTTTTATAGAGCACCTTTGATGTGAAATCAACTTTTGTTAGCTGTTTGGAGAGAACTGTGTGTATGTATAGTGTGTCTACGATCATATTGTAGTAATATATACACAACAAGTCTCTTTTTAAAATTTCCTGAGGTTAAAATGGGATGCAAATCCCAGCAATTTTGAGGCCCAACACAACATGTAGGAGGCATTTTTCCTTGCCCCCACATTGATTGACAGGCACATGTTAAAATATCTCCACTGTAACGTGTATAAACATGTCCACAAAACAGGATTTGCAAAGAAACTGGGATTAAAAGATCTGTTCCAACTCTCTGTGATCAGCTGCACCTCAAGATTGAGCATTACAAGTTTAAGACATTTTTAAAAAGGTGCATGCATGTGTCTAATAAAAAACAGACAGTAAAATTGCTATGTAATTCATAACCGCTGGAATCACCACAGCTGTATAGTGTCAGTACAACTATATACAAGATGCACAACACAAAGACTATCAAATATTGATCTCCAAAAGTTTTCTAATTTAGGGCAAATCCAGAATGTGTGCATTAAAGTCTGGCATCTATTCTACAAAGAGCTAACACCAGGAAACATTTGTGCTTAACTTTAGATATATGAGCTCTACATACTATTTCAAACTGAAGAAGAGAATGTCAAGCACAAATGGATGATGAGTGAACCTGACTGAGAACACCATTCCACATATCAGCTGAGAGTGAACCACTATGGTCCTCCTCCAAGGCTTTCTTAATGTTATCTATGGTGGAAGATGTCTGATTTATCATCAAATTATATATAATAGAAATGGAACCCTTAACTAGTATGTTAAGTGTAAGGTATCTATCTAATGGATAAATGGAAAATTTGACAGAAGTTTTTTTTTTTACTTTTTAAAATTTTATTTAGAAGAGAAAAAAAATGACAGAAGGGGAAAAATAGAATAAAAACAAAGAACAAAGTTGTCATATGGGTTACAAAATCAAGTCATAATACATTTCACGTACATTATCACAAATTGTTTACAATGACATATTCAGAATATTTTTGCCAGTACTTGTTGCACTTTTTTGAAACAAATCTTAGGTTAAAAGTCAGTATCTCCATACAGTGTATTTCCTTTACAATTCCAATCCATTGAGCCCTTGTTTCGAGTTATGGCTTTTCTGCTACTTACCAAAAGGATTTGAATTAAGTATTTGTCAATAGTTGGAATAATTTCTTGTATTTTCCCAATGTATAATGTAATAAATGAGTAGTCCAGTTCTTATCCAGTTATCTTTTTTATTTCAGTCGCTATTTCATACCAGAAGGTCTGTATTTTTAGGCTAATATAATTTCTTACTTGCAATAATCTAAAAAACCTGACTTGTTGAGAGAAAAGTGTGACATTAACTGTTCAAAAGAAGTAAATGCATTGTCCATTGTATACATTATTGAAATACAGTAATTTACTGTTAATTTACAAATGGGTCTACCATATTTTTATGGTAAATTCCTGCCAATCACAGCTGTGTTTTTTTCCTAACCATAAATGTTGCAGATTTTACTCTTTTTTTATAGTGTTCCCATAGATTCTTTGCTCTTTAATTTTCTTTTCTGGTAAAGATTTTAGATTTTTTTTTGTTTTTTTAAACAAAGCAAATCAACATGTTAATGACATGCAACTCAGGAAAGAATGGATTTACATGTAAAGTAATCCCACTGAAGCATTACTAAGTGAACATTAATTATTTCTGAAGGAAATTCCCCAATATATTCTTGGGGAATTCTGTTTTACAATAACACTAAAATGGCATTTGCGGTTTTCTGCGGTGCATATTTTAATAATTATTTTGTCATACTACATACTGTACGATAATCTACCACTTCAATCAAAATCCACTACCTCTTGTTGATACTATAGAGTGTGAGTTTGTAATATACACTAGCTGCTATCAGATATAAACGTGTTAAGGCGACTGAGAATGTTCCTCTCAGACTGTTTGGCTGGTGTTTGCTTACACGGCTGTGTGAATGCTAACACCCGCTGCTTACACCAGTCTACTTCAAACATCTGGGGAAACACTAACCCCTGTCCCACACACACACAAAACACTCGCAGACACACAAACTGATCCTCCAAATAGCGCTCCGGCTGCTGAGCTGGCAGACGTGCTCTCTTTTGACTATGAGGGGCAGCCATTTTGCCCCCTGGAGTATGAATCAGATTTATGACATTCATTACGTTAGCCACTATTCCGCTCATGCAGGCCGGGCAGTAAAACAGCTCTATGAAGTGCCGGGCGATGCTTCCACGCCGCGCAACACACATCTGCAAAAAAACCTTTTTTATGAGCCCCCGTGCCAGGCTTCCAGGACAGAATGCAATCTATCAACATTCATTCCCAAGCAGAGCCAAAAACGCAGAGAGGAAAGAGAGTCTCTGTGTGAGAGACTGAGAGGAAGATCGAGAGAACTGGCCAAAGCACTTTTTGTTGTGATTCTGGCTCATGAATTAGGGTTTTCACAGCCAGACTCCCTCCACTGAATCCGTCCATACAGAACAAGATTATTATCTAGGCCTCCCGACGCTGTGTTCTTTCCCCCTGCCACTTATTGTACACATGTGAAAAAAGGCAAAAACTTGGCTCAAGCCCTGGCTTTCCTTAAAGGAGACAGTTGATATCTGTAAAAGGAGCCTTCATCCAAATATGAACACTCTGTCTTCTTTTTTTTTTTTTTGGAAAACAAAAGGAGGAAAACAAAAGTAGATATTTGTTGACTGTTCGTTTTGCAAAATGAAAATCAAAGGGGCCCAAAACAGAACCCATTATTGTTACAGTCAGAAAAAAAGTACAAAAGCTGTCACTTGGGCAGTACACTTTTTAAAATATATTTAAATTCACTATTTAGGTGTTTATATACAGTATATACACACTACATGACAAAAGTCTTGTTGCTTATCCAAGTTTTAGGAACAACAATTAATAACTTGACTTCTAATTGATCATTTGGTATCAGAAGTGGCTTATATGAAAGGCAAAAATCTGTATATTACACTTGTTTTACTAAAATAAAATATGATAATGCCATGATTTTTAATTATGTAATTAGGACAGTAAGGTCTGACTTTGCTTAGATGAAAGTCTTGTCACTTAACAGAAAAAAAACTGTACAGTGTAGAATATAAAGTCATGCTGCAGTGGAAAAAGAATGAATATTGTGTATGACTTCCATGAGCTTGGAGGACTGCATCCATACATCTCTGCAATTACTCAAATAACTTACTAATAAAGTCATCTGGCATGGCAAAGAAAGCGTTCATGCAGGACCCCCAGAGTTCATCAAGATTCTTTTGATTCATCTTCAATGTCTCCTCCATCTTACCTAAGACATGCTCAATAATTTTCATGTCTGGTGACTGGACTGGCCAATCCTGGAGCACCTTGACCTTCTTTGCTTTCAGGAACTTTGATGTGGAGGCTGAAGTATGAGAAGGAGTGCGATCCTGCTAAAGAATTTGCCCTCTCCTGTAGTTTGTAATGTAATGGGCAACACAAATGTGTTGATACATTAGACTGTTAATGTTGCCATCCACTCTGCAGATCTACGCCCCTATACTGAATGTAACCCCAAACCATGATTTTTTTCTTCACCAAACTTGACTAATTTCTATTAGAATCTTGGGTCCATGCAGGTTCCAATAGGTCTTCTGCAGTATTTGTGATAAGTGGAATTCAGTTCAACAGATGATTCATCAGAAAAATCAACCTAGACTAGAAGTTAAGTTGTTATTTGTTGCTCTTACAACTGGGATTGGCGACAAGACTTTTGTCAGGTAGTGTATAGTTCAGGTAATAAAATGTACTAGTCAGGTACTAATATGCAACCTTCAGGGGTAAATAAGGTTAAAGGGTGTACCTTTTGAAAAGGTACCATCTCTGCCACATGAGATACAATATAATATATAAAAACACAGCACAAGAAAACATTTAAAGACCAATTTTAAAGTTATCATCTGTTCTCTGGATTTCCTATATCTAAAGGTACATGTATGTGTTTTTGAGTCAAATGATATTTTCCAAATCTCAAATAAAATGCATTTATTTGCAGATCATTATAAAATTGTGTGTTTTCAGTCTTTACTGTTGCCTGGGTTTAGTTAAGGAAACATTATTTTAAGTCACAAATAAACCGTAAAAACATTCAATGAGAAGTTATTTAATAATCCAGTCAACATTCAGAATTTAAAAAAGTCCAGTCAATATTATAATATTCGAAACGCAAAGTTTGGAAAAACTAAAAGTTAACAATTGAAGTACAGTTATCTTTGAAGAGGAGCAATTGACTCATACCTGCCAACACTCCCGTTTTTCCCGGGAGTCTCCCGTATTTCAGACCCATCTCCCGTATTGTTCTGTCTCCCGGAAAACTCCCGGAATGTCACTCTCCAACCCCCCCACCCCCCGCTCCTCAGCATTTTGGTACAGTCTGGCGTGAAACCTGGTGCATACATGTACATCTCGTACAACCTCCCCACTCTATAGTTCACACGCCCCAATCTAACTCCCCGCCCCCACCCCCCTGCTCTTCAGTTCTCGCGCGCACAACCAACAGACTCTCTACAGTTTGCGCGCAAAACATTATAGTAACATTATATCAAATAAGCAGGAACAAATCAGTGTTCATTTCGTTGACAAAACATAATTTCACAATCATCATAATTTTCGTGATGAACAAGTTTCTACCAACGAAAACTAGACAAAAACTAAATACAAATGAAGTGATGATGACGACAACTATAACAAAAAAATTGTGACATTTTCATTGAAAATGAGTGTCGTTAACTCAAAATGTACTGAAAGTTGATTCTACTCATTTGAAAAGAGTTTTGAACTCAGTGTTAAGGGTAATGACTTAATTAAATACCTTATTACTTCAACTTAAATGGAGTAAGTTCACAGTACTCATATAGATTAGTTTTTTTAACTCAAATGGTTAGTTGCAATCGGTTTCCTCAATTGTTTGAGTTGCCTTAACTTATTGTTATATTTTGTATAAATAAATGTATACAATGTTTTAATTAAATTACACCTAAATTAAACCCAATATATTTGAGTTAACTTAATGTAGAGTAGATTTAGTCGACTAAAATCCTATGAAATTTTGTTGACTAAAACTAGACTAAAACTAAAATGATTCAGAAGACTAAAATATGACTAAAACTAAAATAGAATTTTAGTCAAAAGACTAAGACTAAAGCCAAATTTGCTGTCAAAATTAACATTGAAACAAATGAATATGTGTGTGTTTCTGTAAAATATGTTAAAAATACATAAATGAATAACAAACACACACAAATACACAAGCATGCTGCAGACTGGAATGTTATCTAAATTATACTATTCTCTTTTGAATTTGCATGTCAGTAGTCTATAAAACAAAACACACATTTATTTCCCAAACTTTTAATCTTACAGTAATGTATACATCTCCTCTATTTATTCCAGAGGAGATACTTATGAGTTTGAAACGACATGAGGGAAAGCAAACAATGATAAAAGTTTAATCTCTGGGTGAACTAAGCAATTCTATGGTCGTTTGAATGTGAGAACACAAGAAAAAATGCTGGTGATAAAGAAAGCAAGCTAGACTGGATCTCAGCGGGAGAGGAGGAGGATGAGCTGAAGGATGAAGAGCAGTAAAGAAAGTAAATGAGAAGCAGATTATAGCAGTTACTGGCAGGAAGCATCAGTTTCCTCCTTTACTATAGTGGCGGACCCCCATTGAGAGGATAAAGGCCTGGAGTGTGTTTGTGTGTGTGTGCGGTTGTGTTTGCGTGTTTGCTTCCGTTTCATTGCGGTTCACTGCCGTCTCCTCCTCCTTGCTTCGTGGCATTCTGTGCTGTGTGATGTGGAGGGGGTGAAACTTATCTCCCAAACTGAAATCTTACCAGATAAACTTTTGAAACAACATGCTAGTGCCAAAATTTATACAAAATGATATTGTGTTAGTTTTTATGCAAGTTTTCCAAAGTACTTTCAAAGTGAAATGTCTAGTGAGTGGTACTGAAAGTGTATTTAAAAAAAAATTCATAATTGCATTGTTATATTGTTGTTATATGTGTTGTGAAAGAAAAAACAATAACACCTGATTCTAAAAAGTAAAAACAACAAAGAACAAAATCTAGAAAAATTCTAACAGAAAAAGAAAATTCTTAAAAAAATTTAGTTAAAATAATTATTTGTGACAATATAAAATGGTTTTCATAGGTCCCCGCTGAAGTCTTTGCTCTCTTGTATGTGCTCTATGTACCGTGTAAGCTACTAAGCATGTTTGCTATGTAAAGGCACCAAAACACTTCTTTTATACTACTTTTATTTCTTCAAGTAATTTTTTGTTCTTGGTTTGAGGGTAAAAACAAGTTTGAAAAGGTTTGAGCGACAATGTTCTGTTTAAGAACATTGTGACTCATGTGCAATGCAGGATTTGGGGTTTTAAACATACATCAAACTGCTCGCATACACCCGAAACACAATAACGATGGGCAGCTGTACCAGCACTGATACAGCTTCAGTGTGTTCATTGCTAAAGTAGAAACTTAGTTATTTTGGATGTTGTATTCCTGCCCGACTTCATTGGCATTAGAAACAAATTAAGAGGGAAAACAAAATTACACATGAAAGAAGGCAGAGTTTCGGAACAAACCCACCCATTGCATAATAGCCACAATAGACCCTTTTCACATCTCAGTAGCAGAAGTCGTCATAGTTGGGAAAACTTAGAGCACCGTGAATAGGAGAGTACAACAAATAATTTTTTACAATCTTATTTGCTTAAATGATAAAAGAAAAAATCCATGATGATGTTATAAAGACGTTCAGAAAAAGGAAAAAAATTTGTGAGACTGATGCCGGCAGCCAGAGAAGAGAATAACGCCAAATTTGCCATCTTGCCCCCAAAGACACTGCATTAGAAATGCCTCGCACAAGCGGTAATTTGTTTTTTGCAATTTGAAGCAAAGATAATATATTACATTCATAAATGCATATAAATGTTTGTACATTTTTTTAAAAATCTAAATATTAAAAACTTTCAAGGATTTAAGATGCTGATGACCATTAAACACGTCATAACAGGCTTGTGAAAAGGGTCCATCCAGTGGTCGATCAAAGGTGTTTAGGAGCCAAAATGAACTCCCCTAAAAAGTTAACTTTGCTCAGCTGTTTCAAATTGCCAGAACAGCCTCTAAACAAACTTTTATTCATTCATTTTTTTATTCAGCTTAGTCCCTTTATTAATCAGGGGTTGCCCCAGCGGAATGAACCGCCAACTCATCCAGCACATGTTCTATGCAGCGGATGCTAAACAAACTTTGTTTTAGATGGATTTTGTTTGACATATCATCATTTCAGTTCACTCTTCAATTTCATTTGAAGTATATCAGACATACTGTGAAAATTTCCTTGCTCTGTTCAACATTATTTGGGAAATATTTTTAAAAAAGACCAAAAAATTCAAAGGGGGACTAATAATTCTGACTTCAACTGTGTATATATATATATATATATATATATATATATATATATATATATATATATATATATATATATATATATATATATATATATATATATATATATATATGTCTCAGATTCACAATATGCTGTATAGCTGGTTTCTAGAATGGAACTTTTAAAAACTGTATTCAGTAATACATTATGATACAGTATGTGATCAAATGAGCTTTCGTTTGACATCTACCATCTTTAATATGACACCCCAACTACACCCTCATATTACCTCCTCTAATGTATATCTCTGTCTTCAAATATCTCTATCTCTTAATTTCTGTCTTCCAGAAGTGGTAATGGATGTTTCATTTCTGACTATAAGGGCAAGACCAATCACATCAGACTGGGCCATCTGACCAATCAGAGAAAAGTAGACTTGAAGTTTGTAAAAACAAAATTTACAAACTAATGGTCTGGAACTCATATGCATGTAAATCCATTATAGAAAACCTGTAAAATAAAATAAAATAAAATAAAATAAAATAAAATAAAATAAAATAAAATAAAATAAAATAAAATAAAAAGAAGCATTAAATAGCAGGGCACTTGTGAGTCCTGTGGTACACTCATTGTTTAATTCATGGACTCTGTGTTTTGCCTGTTATTTTAGTTCCAGGTCAGGTCTGTGAAGTGTCTAAGAAACTGTGAGCAACTTGGCAGCCGCCCTCCCTTTAGCTTTTAGCAAATCCATCAGGTCACATGATCTCTGAACAGCACGTGATCTCTCCTTCCCTAAAGAGACCTGAGTTTAAGAGCTCTCACGAATGCCATGAGCTCAACCTCCAAAACATCTACTCCACTTTTACCTGCTCCACATCATCCCAAACCACTTCTATTATTATCAATCTGAAATGCAAGTCTTTGAAAGCTATTGTCATCCTTTCAACTACCGTCAGCCTGAGTCTATTCTAAGAAAAAGGGCCAGACATGTGCTGCTGTGTCTAAATTACAAGAGATTAAATGAAATTTGACTCAAATGCTTGCATATCAATTCAAATTAGGTTTACACAGCATTTGACCTGCGACCAGCTCTGTACATGCTGTATTATTAAAGTCATTTTTAGGTTATGCAGTTTGTCATTTACTGCATCTGTCTTTCTCATTCTAGTCAGAGCAGCGAGATACTAAAGAGTGAACATGAGAATTGGCCATAATTTGCAAGAGAATTCAGTCACTGAGCACATGTGCGCTGAATAAAGCCGTTTTCAGAATAATAAAAACGCATCTGATTGACTACAGGATTTATAAGCTCAATAGAAACTCACTGACAGACGCCCTCCTCATGCTGTGCATGCTTTGAAGTTTTGGATTGATCAAATAGTTTCGCCATAAAATGAGACTTGGATTGTTATAGTAAAATTAATGATGACTGAAGAAGTAACTGGAGATAAAATTCAGACATAGTAAAAGATGTTTCATTTCTGACCTACACGATTAGTGCTAGACCAGACTGGGCAATCTGACCAAGCAGAGCAAAATAGGTAGAGACAAAAAAAAAACAAGACAAAACAAACTGTCTGAAACGCATAGGCATGCAAATTTAAAATAAAATAAAATAAAATAAAATAATAAAATAATAAAATAAAATAAAATAAAAATGAAATAAAATAAATTTAAATAAAATAAAATAAAATAAAAATAAAATGAAATAAATAAATTTAAATAAAATAAAATAATATAAAAAGTAATATAAAATTAAACAATATAAAATGAAATAAAAAATAAATAAAATGAAATAAAAAATAAAATAAAACAAAATAAAATGAAATAAAAAAATAAAATAAAACAAAATAAAAAATAATATAATATAAAATAAAATAAAAAATAATATAACATAAAATAATATAAAATAAAATGAAATAAAATAAAAACTTTTATCCATCAAAGACAAATACAGGCTGTAAAATAAATAAATAAATAAATAAAATATAAAAAAATTAAATGAAATAAAAAATAAAATAAAATAAAAAATAATATAAAGTAAAAATAATAATATAAAATAAAATAAAATGAAATAAAATAAAATTCAATTAAAATAATATAAAATTAAATTAAATTAAATTAAAAAATAAAAATAAAATAAAAAATTATATAAAACAAATATATATATATATTATTATTATATATTATTTTAATATAAAAATAAAATAAAATAATATTAAATTAAATTAAAAATTAAATTAAATTATATAAACGTTAATTAAATAAAATTAAATTAAAATTAAAATTAAAATTAAAATTAAAATTAAAATTAAAATTAAAATTAAAATTAAATTAAAAAATAAAACGATGAAATAAAAAGTAAAATAAACTAAAATTAAATACAATTAAATTAAATTAAATTAAAATGCTATTCAGCTACAAAAGTCAATATAATCACTTTCATTTAATGATTTCATTGTTAATTATTCTCATTTTCTCTTCAAGTTTTTTTTTACCCTACAGCCTCCATCTGAAATAGCCGTCTAGGGGTCACAAATGTGATGTTGCTTTTACAAGACACACAGGAAGGCTTCCAGCACCATCACCTCATTAAAAACACAACATGCCCACACAAACTATATGAACACAGATCATCATACTCCTTCAAACACAGTCTTTACCTCAGGCAAACAACAAGATGAAATAAAATAAAAAAACAAATCCCCAGACGAAAAGAAAAGCCCAATATAATCATAATAAGGCTGGCGGTTTCTTTCAAACAGCTTCATTTCATCAGTTCAATTGCCTTGAAGATCTCGACTCTGTCAAGTCATTACTAAAGCACCAAACCATAAATAACCGAAATACCCAGCAAGCAATGAGCTGCGTCTTTGTTCCCTCTCATTTATCCATTATAGTCAAGGATTTATAACATCCGTTTGTTGCTGCCACAAGAACAGACTGTTCAAAACCCACCAGAGATGCAGATGAATATTACAGCTCAAGCAACTGCTGATGGAAACTAACCACTGCACCCCCCAAAAAAAGTCTTACATATACACAAAGATTTCCTCACACACTTTTGTTTGCCAAATGAGGGCATTAAATCGAAAAGAGGCTGGCTCAGTGACATCTATAATCCTTGGTTTTGGATGATTTAACATCTATCATATCTCTCTATCCACTAGTGTTTTCTGCTTTACATAAATAGCATAACAGAATATACATCTCTCTGAATGCTGGACAGAAAGCATACACACTCAAATCACACCCAAACACACTCACACAGAGATCGCTGATTTTGCCTACCTCTTGTGTTGGTTGCCATGTCTGCCACCTTCTGAAAGGCATCCAGAAAGGCCACGGCTGCAAGCACAGTGGTTCTGAAAAGCATAAGATCAATGGAAAAAAATGATGACATGTCTTTTTATTCAATGAAACCTGAAAAAAAAAGGTGACGAGTGCATATGTGAGCCGAAGACTGAACTTACCGTAGTTGAGAGTGCAGTTTGGTGGCCTTGGCATTGAAGTCTTCCCAGACGGGATATGAACACTGGAAAAGAACAAAGACGCAAGGTGAGCTGTGAATGTGTACTTTGTGTGAATATGTGTTCAATGTACAGTAAATGAGTGGGGTTTTTTTTAGTTCAGCACATTGACATTCAAAAGCTTGAGGTCTGTGTTTTTGGTAATGACCTTATTCATTCATTCATTTTCTCTTTGGCTTAGTCCCTTTGTTCATCAGGGGTCGCCACAGCGGAATGAACCACCAACTTATCCAGCATATGTTTTACGCAGCGGATGCATTTCCAGCCGCAACCCATCACTGGGAATGTAATGACCTTATAATATAATAAAAAAATAAAATAAAGAAATAAAAAATAAGAATAAATAAATAAAATAAAAATAAAATAAAATAAATGCTATTCAGCTACAAAAGTGAATATAATCACTTTCATTTTAGGATATCATTATTAATTATTCTCATTTTAAAATAAAATAAAAAAAATTAAACTAAATAAAAAAAAATAAAAATAAAAAAAACTAAATTCAATTAAATTAACATAACTTAAATTAAATTAACATAACTTAAATTAAATTAAATTAAATTAAATTAAATTAAATTAAATTAAATTAAATTAAATTAAATTAAATTAAATTAAATTCAATTAAATTAAATTAAATTCAATTCAATTCAATTCAATTCAATTCTATTCAGCTACAAAAGTGAATAAAATCACTTTCATTTTAGGATATCATTATTAATTATTCTCATTTTAAAATAAAATAAAAAAAATTAATTATATAAAAAAATAAAATAAATTAAAAAAAAACTAAATTCAATTAAATTAACATAACTTAAATTAAATTCAATTCAATTCAATTCAATTCAATTCTATTCAGCTACAAAAGTGAATATAATAACTTTAATTTTAGGATTTCATTATTAATTATTCTCATTTTCTCTTCAAGTTTTTTTATTTGATCAAAAATACAGAAAAAAACTGAACTGTAAAAAACGCTGGATTCCACATAATCAATTTGTGTTGTAGTTTTTACAAATTTAAGTGGATTAAACAAAACAATTACATTATCAAAAAAAAAAAAAAACTTAAGAATTGCTGTTGTTTCAGCTCATTAAAAAAAAAAAAAAAGTAGTTTGAACAAGCAGCACAAGTGTGACATTTAGCTAGTATTTTGAAGGGCTACCTTTTACTTTTTTTTTCCTTTACTTTTTTACTTCACTTAAAGGGATAGTTCACACAAAAAATGAAAACATACACACTACTTACTTTCTTTTTTTTACTCTATTCAACGCAAAATAAGATATTTTGAAGAATGTTAGCCACTGACATCTGTAGTAGGAACAAAAATACTACGGAGGTCAGTGGCTCTAATTTTCCAACATTCTTCAAAATGTTATATTTCTGTGTTCAACAGAAATGTCTGGAACTAGAAGAGGGTTTATTCAAGAATACAAGATAAAGGAATACATTTTTTTGGGGGGGTGAACCATCCTTTTAAGCTTTTACTGTAATAATAATAATTTAATTTGAACGCATTACTGTTGCTATTCCAGAATCTTATGAATAGTAGTCCTGTATTAATTCATATCTTCCACATACTCTGAATGTTAATAGTAACAAATGCATTAAAACATAAGCACTAGACACAGGCGTTATATCTTTCAGCATTTACTCTGCACTTCAAAATATAATTGTGTCATTTACAAGACATGCGCTTCCAAGTATCTTTTACTCCTTTTAAGTTCACACACTGAGGAAGATGTTGACCTGAAACATTTGTAGTTCTATTTCCTAAAGAATGTGAAATAAACTTAGAACGATTACTCAAGGAGGGGCAACGCAGTGGCGCAGTAGGTAGTGCTGTTGCCTCACAGCAAGAACGTCGCTGGGTCGCAGGTTCGAACCTCGGCTGGGCTGGGTCAGTTGGCGTTTCTGTGTGGAGTTTGCATGTTCTCCCTGCGTTCGCGTGGGTTTCCTCCGGGTGCTCCGGTTTCCCCCACAGTCCAAAGACATGCAGTACAGGTGAATTGGGTAAGCTAAATTGTCCATAGTGAATGTGTGTGTGTGTGTGGAAGTTCCCAGAGATGGGTTGCGGCTGGAAGGGCATCCGCTGCGTAAAATCGTGCTGGATAAGTTGGCGGTTCATTCCGCTGTGGCGACCCGGCAAGGGACAAAGCCGACAAGAAAATGAATGAATGAATGAACGATTACTCAAGGGTGACACGGTGGCTCAGTGGTTAGCACTGTCACCTCACAGCAAGAAGGTCGCTGGTTCGAGTCCCAGCTGGGTCAGTTGGCATTTCTGTGTGGAGTTTGCATGTTCTCCCCGTGTTCATGTGGATTTCCCGAACAGTCCAAAGACATGTGCTATAGGTGAATTGGATGAGCTAAATTGTCCATAGTATATGTGTGTGGATAAGAGTGGGCATAGATAGGGTAGGATAAGGAAGGGCATCCGCTGTGTAAAACATATGCTGGATAAGTTAGCGGTTCATTCCATTATGGCGACTCCTGATGAATAAAGGGACTAAGCCAAAGGAAAATGAATGAATGAATGAATGAATGAATGAATGAATGAATGAATGAATGAATGAATGAATGAATGAATGAATGAATGAATGAATGAATGAATGAATGAATGAATGAATGAATGAATGAACAATTACTCAATGAGTGTGGACCATGAGCTTTTATTTATTCTATTTAAAAAAGATCAACACAAGAGCGCATATCTTACTATCTTTTAATCCACACACAGATGCATTTGTTAGCATGGGCATCTATTGAAAAGATGGACAAGACTCTGTAGAGGCGTGAGCATAAAATTATAATGGTGTCTTATTGGTTACACTGCAAGAACCAAACTCCATTCACCAAACACTGTAAAACACAGACACACACACAATAAATACTGTAAAATGTGCTTTATGTCTATAGCTATGTTAAGAATTCTCTTTATCTCATTACTCCATGGTCTGTTGAAGTTCTTGATTCTGATTGGCTGGAATGTGTGCATTAAAATCGTTAAATGCACAGTAGTAAAACCATAAATAATAACAGAATTGTCTCTTGGAAATTGCATTCAAAATCCATTTGGCTTAAAAATCTGAGGGGGCTTTTAGCACCCAAGAAACATTTCTAATTATTATCAATGCTGAAAGCAATTGCAACTTTAACACTGTGTATTACTAACATTCCTTCATTAATTAATTCATTTTCCTTCGGCGCAGTACCTTTATTTGTCAGGGGTCACCACAGCAGAATGAACCGCCAACTTATCCAACATATGTTTTACACAATGGATGTCCTTCCAGCTGCAACACTAGGGGTGTCAAAATGAATTGTTTCTTCAGTGCACCGCGATGCAGATGCGGACAATTTGGTATCGGTTCAGAAATCGATCATATGCGATATATTGCCGTAGCTTACTATGGCGAGGGAGGCAACCGCGAGTAATTAAAACACTTCAACTACTTAAAAATGTGCACAATTCACTGCATGTGCGTTTGCTGGGCAGTCTTTCATTGACACTAGCGCGTGTCTGCAGAGCGAGTTTTCTCCTCTGCATCTATCATGGATCAGCTGTGATCGCTGCTGCCGTTTATCAGTGTCACTCATCGGTGAACAGCACCAGAACATTAGAGCCTATCGCAGTCTTTTCTGTTGAGTGCGTGACCAATCATAGGGGTGTAAGAACTCCCTCAACATCGCTCAGAAAGTGAGAGGGACATTTACTTTAGTTTATTTGCTATAAATGCTCATGTTGCTCTGTGCATGTACTTGAGTTTTTAAAGGTACAGTTTGTATATCTGACTGTTTGTATTAAAGGACAAAATTGTATTACAAATAGTATATAAATATAATATATTTATACATTTTAATAAAAAAATTATTGTGCTGTGAAGAAAATATAAAATTATGTATGAAAAGCATTGTCAATGTACCGTGATGCAAAGAGATATCAAATTGAACTGAATTGACAGCATGATAATTGTAACCGAACCGAACCATGAGTCCAGTGTAGGTTCACACCTCAACCCAATAATGGGAAACTTCCATACACACTCGTTCACACGCATACACAACGGCAAATTTTGCTTCCCCAATTCACCTATACAACGTCTTTGGACTGGGTAACTGAAGCACCCGGAGGAAACCCACGCCAACACAAGGAGAACAAGCAAACTCCACACAGAAATGCCAACTGACCCAGCTGGGACTCGAACCAGAGACCTTCTTGCTGTGAGGCAACAGTACTAACCACTGAGCCACCATGTCGCCCATTACTAACATTCAAAATGTATTTACTTCATCCATTCATGCATTATGTATTATAATATTTTCTACATCGTAGTTTATCACATCAGTGCTGAAAATCAGTATTCATTTCTACTGAAAAAACACAATTGTGCCATTCATATTCTCAATATTAGCAAACATTAATGCCAAATAATAAAAAAATCAAGGTTAAAAAAATTGTTCTCCTAAAATTCACCATCAAGAATATGTTGATCAAAAGAAAATATCCTGAAGCATTTTGGAAACAAGAAGCATTCTGACATCCAGGACGCTTTTACTCGCGTTTTCCGTTGACGTTTAATGCATCGTGACTAAATAAAGGGCGCCAATGTGATCATGCACACCAACGTGCAAAATGGCAGGTGTAAAAGCGTTAATTTTGACTCGTCGCATCAAAACCTTCTCCACCAATCAGATTGGCACTTTTGTTCACGTGCACAGAGCTGCTGAAGTTACAGTAAACAGCACTTGGAGGCGCTCAAGCACAAAACTGTCAATGAGAGCGCACATTGAAGAAGATGCCCAGAGGCGATATGAACGTGGAGCTGCTTATTGCACTGGTGAACAATAAACATTTCTTCATCGCTAGAGCTGCTACTTGAACCATCCATGCGTGTTCGAATGAGAAGTAACTTTACCAACAAGCGTGTTAACTTTCTGTCTTCTTCTGTGTTACAAGCGGGTGTCAGATGCTTAAAGTTGTGTGGCGCCATCTAACATCAAGGAGTGATTTTAGATACTCTTCTGCTCGACGGCAGTGAAAATCGCTTGGCTTTGAATCCGGAAAAACGTCTCGAAAAACGCTGACGATAAACGCAAACGAAAAGCGCCCAGGTGTGTACGAGCCTTTAGTCAAACAAAAATAAAATAAAAATATGTAAAAATACAATGCATGGCATTAGCAATGGGTTTCCAACATTCATCACAATAAATTATTTTGTGTTGAACAGAAAAAAGAAATCCAAACCAATTTGGAGGGTGAATAAATGACCAAGACCAAATTGAATTAATGTATGCATTCATGTATAAATTGCAGCATGATATTAGGTATAAATAAAGGCTGTAATCGTGAAGTCCTTTACATGCTGTACAAAAAAAATATATATATAATGGATGATGTGTGTGTGTGTGTGTGTGGGAGGGGGGTAGGTTGTGGTGTTTGAACATTGGTGTGATCATTTGGGGGGGATGTGATTTGTCCTGGGGCAGGAACAGGAGTGTCCTCTGTCGATAAGGGGACGTGTCGTGTATAGCTCTGCCTAGTTGCCACGGAAACGCAGCAGACGAAATATTCTGTGTGAAGTCTGCTTTACAACAGGCCATGGGCTAAAAGCACAGTGGCTGAGCTGAAACTAACAAGCATGACCACTAGTACACACAATCTTGTGACTGTCATCCTCAGCTGTAATTGGCTTTTTGATCTCTTAAAATGACTGCAATGATGATCACCAGTTTAAAGTGATATATAAATCAAACGAAAAATATAGAAACAGAATAGAACAGATAGAGTAGAAGTTAAAATGAAATTATTACAAGATTTAATATATTATAAGATATACATTTATAATGTAATATAATATAATATAATATAATATAATATAACATAATATAATATAATATAACATAATATAATATAATATAATATAATATAATATAATATAATATAATATAATATAATATAATATAATATAATATAATATAATATAATATAATATAATAATAAAATATAATATTTACTCCCAAAAATTTTATAAGGAATAATGTACAACTTGTCGACTTAGCTAGTTTTTCCAACACATCACTAATCAAAATATGGTAGCCTACACACTAAACTATCAAATATGCTTAATTATTTCAAACCAAAAAAGGGTAAAATAAAGCCTTATTTATATATCTGCATAGCCGCAGGTTGTGGAGTCATTCATAGTTGATGCACTCGCCATTGTACTATTTCTTGTAACAACAGGGGGCAACTCAGAGTGACTGTCCTGAACAAACAGTGGTAAAGAAGAAGTCTGCGAGTGGAGTTGTGAAATTAATGAATGTAATTATTAGTGGTGTAACGGATCACAATACTCACGGTTCGGATCACACTACGGTTTTTGAGTCACGGATCGGACCATTTTTCGGATCAGCAGAAAAGGAAGGAGACAAAGGTAATTTCCTTTCTATTTATACAAAAATATTACAGCAAAAACTCTTAGTTTTAACAATCAGAACTTAGAACCTTTCATTTTAATAAAAATACAAATCAAGAAAGAACCAGCTGGGAAAAAAAATATTCAATAGGAAAAATTATATTTGCTACTAATGCTGATAGTGCTAAATATACAAATCTAACATCTTGTACAACATATCATATTCATTTTCACTTAATGATTCAACAATTCACACATGAAACTTCATGTTTCATTATAGGTGGATCATTTTCGAAAACCTATTCAGTGACATCATTTTGATGGTGGTTTGTCACCACTCATTGGTTACACAATGTAATTGCTCCAGCATTCACCAGCGTCAAGTTCCATTAAACGGTGATTTTATTCTTTACCATAAGCATCAGTGTTTATATCTGAACTATAAACTGTACTCCCAGTACGTCTGTGTTATTTGACTGTTTGTAATGAACTGAAAAGTGTAATATCTGAATCTCTCTCAGTCAAACACAGAATTAAATGCAGCACTTCGAATGATTAATAAACATGCAAATCATTATTATTTATCATTTAATTGAGATCACAATCTTTTAATGTTTATTTGTGCAGCTTTACACTGAATGCATTAATGCAGGCAAACAGTGACAGAAAACACCTTTAATTTATAACCAGAAAGCATTAAGGTAGCTCCCACCACAACTTTTTCCATCACCATTATACTTTACAGGGAAGCCAAAACGCTTTACGTGATTTGAATGAAGCAGGAGGCGATCTCTCTGCAATTGTTATAAATGTTGGATGAACCTACAAGTTCAAAAAAGTTATTAATCTGCGGGTCACGTGCGTTCCGAACTGTGGGTTATGATGCGTACGGATCACAGCTCAACCAAGATCCGTTACACTGCTAGTAATTGTGTATAAAATTAATAAGTTGTGGATAAATTTGGAATGCACTCATGTAAATGTTTGCTTTTGGTCCAATTGTGTAAATAAATAATTTAGCTTATATGCTATACGTTCAAGCTAACTGCCTGACCAATGCAAAATATTCAAATTCATTCATTCATTCATTTTCTTTTCAGCTTGGTCCCTTTATTAATCTGGGGTCGCTACAGTGGAATGAACAGCCAACTTATCCAGCAAATGTTTTACGCAGTGGATGCCCTTTCAGCTGCAACCCATCACTGGGAAACACCCATACACTTTCATTCACACACATACACTACAGACAATTTAGCCTACCCAATTCACCTATAGTGCACATCTTTGGACGGTGGGGGAAACCGGAGCACCTGCAGGAAAGCCAGGCAAACACGGGGAGAACACGCAAACTCCAGACAGAAATGCCAACTGACCCAGCCAAGGCTCAAACCAGCGACCTTCTTGCTGTGAGGCGAGAGCGCTACCCAGCTGTGCCACCGTGCTGCCAACATTATTCATTCATTCATTCATTTTCTTGTCGACTTTGTCCCTTGCGGGGTCGCCACAGCGGAATGAACCGCCGACTTATCCAGCACGATTTTACGCAGCGGATGCCCTTCCAGCCGCAACCCATCTCTGGGAACTTCCACACACACATTCACACTCATACACTATGGACAATTTAGCCTACCCAATTCACCTGTACTGCATGTCTTTGGACTGTGGGGGAAACCGGAGCACCCGGAGGAAACCCACGCAAACCCAGGGAGAACATGCAAACTCCACACAGAAACGCCAACTGACCCAGCCCAGCCGAGGTTCGAACCTGCGACCCAGCGACGTTCTTGCTGTGAGGCAACAGCACTACCCACTGCGCCACTGGGTTGCCCTGCTGCCAACATTATATACAATAAAATAAAAAAAGAACGTATTTTAACAGCCTCGGACATCCCACAAAATGAAGTGCACATAGCTTCAAAAGAAACCTAAAATAGTTGTTTTGGATTTTAAGCTTTGGATTTCGGCTCCAAATCATGCATCTTTAGATGCATAGCTGCACGAAATGGCATCAGATTTGCCACGTGCAACCAAGCAAACTTTTGGATGAGTATAAACCAGCCTTAAGGACAAATCTATCCATTGTGTTAATAAGAATTGTTTAAACAATCCAACTAACCAATCCACGCCAACCTAAATTTGTTTCAAGTAATAAGCAATCATGTAAATTACTTTCATTTGATCAAAAATCTTATTTACTATTACAGAATAAAAATATATTACACCAAACTAACTGAAAACAGAAGTTATTGAAGTGCAGGTCACCACTTGTGGCCATAATGTGGTATTAAAAAAATCAGAACAAATAAAAGTGTATTTTTTTATGGAGTGTGTTTTTATGTGAAAACTGTAATGAACTCCTATAATTTTGGCCAAATAAATCCTTGTTTTTACCTCAATGTTTAGTGTGTTTGTTTATTAACCCCAATAATCTACTATCACTCATACTGAAAGTGACTCAGCACAAAATTCTCACTATCGCTGAAGCATCTCCACTTCAGGCTGTTTTTCCAGTCTCTCCATGTACCTGTGACAATGCTAGAGAAACCACAGCACTCTTTGTTTGAATCTTAAGACCGCCCAGTGCAGTAGGGCTTTGAGCAGGGCAGATTCAGACTGCTGTGTGTCAAGGGGTGAAATTAGCCGCACTTCAGAGCATAGCTGGAGGTCAAGACTCTGCTCAATGACTGAAAGAAGAGCTTCCCCTTCCTCAAACGCCCACACATTACCCAAATACCCCTCTGCACCACTTCGCACCTTGCCCCAACAGTCACAAAAAGCAAGAATGATTTTAAAATAAAGAGATTGGCACATGGGAACTGAAGTAAAATAGCCTCAAGCGATGTTTGAATGGGGTTTGTTTAATACACTACATGGCGTCTGGGTTACTATTTTTTAATTTAGGTCATCTGTGATTTCCAGATTTGGATGGGATTGGGGAATTATGAGGAATCATAAGGTTATGGATGCCCATGAAAGCCCACTGAATAAAACTAGCAGCCAGTTTTTATTAATATAATAGTGACTCAAAATGAATATTTCAGGATTATTTGCTTACCCTCAGGTAGGGCTGGGCGATATGGCAAAAAAAAAAAATCTCGATTTTTTCATAAAGTTTGACCGATTCACGATTTCGATTTTTTATTTATTTTTTTATTAATTTTTTTTTTTACTGTGTAACTACCTTACCAGCTTACCTTGTTCATTTAAATTTAAATAAATGCTGAAACTAGTTTTTTTCATGCTCACTTGTAAAAGAAAAGCAATAGTGTGACTAAACGCGGTTATGGCACTCTCTCATATAGGGATGCTAAACATAGCTACAATAGAAGTCACAGCAGGTCATATGTTGTGCAGCTTTGGGCAAATTTTATTTGGAGAGAAAATGACCAAAATGTAACGTGAAGATTGAAAAGGATTGGAGGGGAAATAAATATTCAAATCTCTGTACATAACAGAAAAATAAACAATGATAATGCAACAATAGTTTATCTGTATTAGTGGCATGGCAAAATATATATTTAGACAGGCCTTGTCAAAGTGAGCGGGCACTTTCACTAATAAAAAATATAGCACTTAAATTATTTCATAACAATCAATAAAATAACAGCGGTTTTATATCAAAAATGGTAATGATATAAAATATACTACATTTTGATGGTAAAATATAACCATTTAAATGATTTTGTATTTAAATATTAAATAACGAATGCATCAAGTTAAATATAAAAAAACGAATGAAACAACACACAGCATATCAGGATATAAAGGACCATATTTAGCAGAATGCTGCTCATTTATCTTTGTAATTTTATAGTTTTATTTTTGTTATTTTAATTATTTTTTGTCTTCATAAATAACTAACGAGCTATAGACAAATATCTGCTTGACGTTTTAGAAAATATTTGTGCGTAGCTCCACCACCCAGTGTATATTGAAGATCACCGTGAAAAAAAAAAAAACCCACAGAAACCTGTTACATGTCTATCTATATTTAAAGGTCTATCTTATATTTAACTGAATCGTATAATGGCCTATAGCTGAAATGTTGGAAATTGCTCAATTTATTTTTTATAAAACATTTGTCGATACGTATTGATATTTTTTGGAGTAAAAACTGCCGACATTTAAGAATCCATATTTATTTTATTCATTCATTCATTTTACTTGTTTATTGGTGCACATATGGGTTATGATTTAATTCATACAGTACCTTGACAGCTACTGTGCCACTCCGTAATTCAAGCAAAAGTCCAAATTAAAGAAAGATTTGACTTTCTGCGGTGACCGACATTTACAACACACCGTAACCGTCCTTCAGGTGAAGCGCGGGTCCCCGTCTCGCAGCTCGCGCGGGAGACACAGACGGCTGCGGGACGCGAACAACAGCACGATGAGCATGGAAACATTCGGGAAGCTGGCTGGCTGATTGCGGGGCGCTTGTTGCTCTAGCGGGAAAATGTCCCGGTGTTCCCAAAGGCCGGTCCGCCCTGGCGCGCTTCCGCTACCAGCTGTGGTAGCACATCAACAGAGCCGCGACGTCAACACACAGAATCAGCACAATTCAGCACGGTTGTCTAACAGTTTAGAACGGTTTGGCACGATAGTGGAAAAGCGGCTTTAATATTTTTATTAAAAAACCGCGATTCCTCGATTTTGTAAAAAATAAAATCGTCTTAAAACGTAAATTCGAATTAATCGAAAAAATCGGAAAAACCGCCCAGCCCTACCCTCAGGCAATCTAAGATGAATTTGACTTTCCTTCTTCAGCCAGTGAGGAATTACGAAAACGTTACAGGATTTTTCTCCATCTAATGTAGGTAATGGGTTGCTTATTGAACAAGTATTGCTTTATGAATTTATGTTTTGATCATGGCTAATCGTTGGCTAGAGAAGACCCTTATTTGTGAGCTGGAGTATTAAGCTGCCTACAGTACACTAAATATGCAGTTTGGAGCATTTAAGTATATTTTGAGCAGACCTGATCCCCAATCACTTGCATGCCATGAAGCAAAACCTTTAAATTATCTGTGTAATTAATCAAGTAAAGAGTTCAGATGCAAAAATCCTCTAAGTGCCGTCTGAGTTTCCATCAAAAATTAGCATTATTCTCAGCCTCCTTTGTTTATGTTGAATTATTTTACTTTGAAGACCATAAAAAGTACTTATTCTTTGCCATAAAATTGAAATTACTGAAAATACACTCATTTTAGAAGGCATGTTTAGAGGTTTTTGTATCTGAACTCTTCAAGTATTTATCCTTCAAAAACTTGACTAAATAAAGGAAGTCATACAGTATACACCTTAGATGACCTGGTGTGAGAAAACAACCAAAAAACAAGTAATTCTTTCTACCTAACTACACAAATGCTTAGCACATTTTTTGTTTGTTTCCTTGTTTTGTTTTTAACGACCAATAGTACCAAAAGTAGGCTACTAGTTTTACATGAGAAGTGGCACATTTTAGCTTTTAAATACCTTTAAGGTTTAGTTACGGAATGAAATGAAGGTCACAATAAGTGAAAATAAATTCTAAAATAGCAGACATTTCTATTCAGAAAGGACCTGTGAAGTAGATTCTGTATGTTCGTCACCTTGGAATTATAAGGTTCTATCTGCGTTCTAAATGATTTTGAGATATTGAGCTTCAGTTCTCTTTCATACATTAACATGTACTCAAAGTGTAAATTATCAAAATTCTCTTACATTTGCGAATTGGGGTAAAATAATTGGGGCAAATGCAGATAGAATGTTCTAATTCTAAAAAGACATTTTCCGCTTGGAATTCTAAGGTTCTATCTGGCAGATCATTAATTGAAGCATTACAACAGAGCAGTCCAGCGAAATGACAAAGAAAGCTAATCCTGATTGGTCCTCGTGTGTGCATTTGAAATGCTGATTGGCTCACAGAAAGAACCTTATAGAGCCAAGCTAGAGTTTGACTTTGTAGATAAAACCTTTTTTTGTTTTTAAATAAAAAGTGTTAAAATGTAAACAACTTCAATAAAATCACAAAATGTAAATAAGTTGTCATTTAATAAGAATATGTGAATAATTTTGACAAAAATATCAGATAGAACCATATAATCCTAAGGTGGCGTGTTTTTTTAATTAAGTGGTCAATAATAGTTTTCAAAATGCCCATATCAATAATTTTAATTTATGATATATTCCATATTCTGACTACTTCTAAATATCCATGTCTGACACCTAATTTCCTTTCATTAGTTCACCATTGTGTACTTATATCAGTAGCATATATGAATAGAACGTATACCAAATCTAAATAATGAAATCAAATCAAGAATTACATTTACAATTAATTATTTAGCTGACGTTTTTTATTATTTTATTTAGCAGAGATTCAACAAGAAGAGGCAATACATTCGAGAAGAGCTATTTATTCAAAGTAACTTGTTTGTGCTCAGGGAATTTAGTGCTAGAGTTTAAAGGGTTTTTTATTTTAGAGAGAGAGGGAAAGAGAGAGAGATAAAGTGCTTTAATCTGTGGTTTTGGTATTAATCACCAGGGTTCAGGTGTTCTCAGAAGAGTTTTTAGTTGCCATTTGAAGGATACCAGTGTATCCGCAATCCAAGTGGGAATGGGAAGATCATTCCACCAGAGTGGAACATTGAATGAAAAGGTTTTGGAAAGTGACTTATAGCCTCCCTGGGCTGATACCACAAGGCGGTGCTCATATCCCGACTGGAGGCTCCTGGAGGGGTGTAGACCTTAGGCAGCAGGTGGAGGTAAAGGGGTGCAGTGCCAGTGGATGTGATTTGAATTTGATTTGAGCTTCAACCGGTAACCAATGCAGAGAGATAAAGAGTAGTGTTACATGGACTCTCTTTGACTCATTGAAGACCAGACAAGCTGCAGCATACTGGATCATCTGTAAAGGCTTGAGAGTGCAGGATGGAAGACCAGCTAAAAGAGCATTGCAGTAGTCCAGCGTTGAAATGACAAGAGCTTGGACTAAAAGTTGTGCAGCATGATCTGTTGATTAAGAAGGATTTTTTGGCTGTTGAAAAGTGCAAATCTGCAAGATCGAGCCATGTTAGCAATATGCTCTTTAAAAGAGGACAACTGATCATCCAGGATCACTCCAAGATTCCTTACTGAACTACATGGGGAATCGGATGAAACTGATATGATAGATGCATACAATTGGTTGGTTGATTGGTTGGATGGATGGATGGATGGATGGATGGATGGATGGATGGATGGATGGATGGATGGATGGATGGATGGATGGATGGATGGATGGATGAAGCCAAAAATCGTAACCAGATCATTTTGTTTTTTATTTCATAGTTTCAAAATTTACAAATTTGATAGAAACAAAGAAACATTTATTTTTTTTATATACTTACTTTTTTCATAGTTTCTAGCTTATTACATTAAATAATAATAATTTAAAAAACTAAAATCGATCAATATAGTTGTCAAGAAAATCACCAATTGGAATCAACTGAAAAGCCAAGTACAGTGTCTATTACAAAAGGAAAGAAGGCTATACTGTAGAGAATGAATGAAGAACAGTAAGGAGGACGGCACAGAAGGGCCCAGTCACTGGTGACACTACAAAAGCTGCTGACAAAGATGGTGAGCGTCTCTCCTTTGATCCAGCATCTCGTCCCGCTTGTTTGATGTCTGCTAATTTGCTCTGAAATGTGAAGACGTTACTCCCGGGAGACTCAGGGCTGTTTGAAGTGCTCTAATCTGCTGCACGGGATGAGGTTCATCATCTTTGGGAGGCTTGTGGGACAGTGATAACGCACGAAACCCACTCCCCCCCCTCATCCATCCCCGGACATTTGCATATTCACAAGGCTAATCCAATAGCAGGACAGCAATGATTCCAATTATGCAAATAATGTTAGTCGGCTCAATTCAACTAAAGTTATTTCCCATCTTCTATCCTGTTTTTTATTCAGTCTCTTTCTTGACTTGCCAAGTGATCCACAAACAATTGGATAAGTACCTCTCTCCACACCATTGGAGATAAAACATGCTCAGATGGGGCCCTGTAAAGAAAGACGGCTATTTTCTGTTTTGCCAAACCGAGTAGAAAAACTGCATTAACAGTGATTTTTTTCAATAAGGGACAAAAATAAATAAAATAAAAATAAATGAATAAATAAATAAAAAGCTAAACCCATTTTATGCATTCCATAAGCAAAAGCTCCGTATCTGTATTTACTGTATAGTTAGGCAAGTCACTGGACAACAGTGTTTTGTAGCCAATTGAGAAGAAGCATTCTAAAGGGGGCCAATAATATTGAACTGAAAAACTATTTTAAAAATAAATATATATATATATTTTTTTTTTTTATATACACTTACCGGCTACTTTATTAGGTACACCTGTCTAACAAATTTCTAATCAGCCAATCAAATGGCAGCAACTTAATGCATTAAGGCATGTAGACATGGTCAAGGCGATCTTCTGCAGTTCAAACCGAGCATCAGAATAGGGAGGAAAGTTGATTTAAGTGACTTTGAACATGGCATGGTTGTTGGTGCCAGATGGCCTGGTCTGAGTATTTCAAAAACGGCTGATCTACTGGGATTTTCACACACAACCATCTCTGGGGTTTACAGAGAATGGTCCAAAAAAATTGGTTCCTGAAATTGGTTCCAGCTGATAGAAAGGCAACAGTAACTCAAATAACCACTCGATACAACTGAGGTATGCAGAAGAGCATCTCTGAATGCACAACACATTCAACCTTGAGGCGGATGGGCTACAGCAGCAGACGACCACACCAGGTGCCACTCCTGTCAGCTAAGAACAGGAAACTAAGGCTACAATTAACACAGGCTCACCAAAATAGGACAATAAAAGATTGGAAAAACGTTGCCTGGTCTGATGAGTCTCGATTTCTGCTGCAACATTCAGATGGTAGGGTCAGAATTTGGCATCAACAATATGAAAGCATGGATCCAACTAGAAAGGGGGTCCAACTCGGTAATAGTAAGGTGTATCTAATAAAGTGGCCGGTGAGTGTATCTACAGTATTTTGAATGAATGAATGAATGAACGAATGTAAAGCATTAAAAACCAACTAAAATAATGTTCTTATGCTTTCATTCTCTTAATTATACATAATTATACTTGACCCTTAATTCAAATGTTATTAAGTGTTAGATAATATACGGAAGCTGGGCTATATGACAAGACTGTAAATAATCAAACTCTGTCATGAACTGTCATGAACACACTTAGTAGTGTTTGACAAGGCCAAGGATTAAAGGTAATAAAGGTGTAATTAAAGGTGGTGTAAATGATGTTCAGTTTATTCAAAAGTCAGTAATGAACCGTATCAGCTAAATGTTTATGTGTAATTTTGTTTTGCGTGTACATGTTTTTTTTGGACTCCAAAGTGCAAGTGGACATTGACTTGCACTGTATGAATCGGCAAGCAACAATTTTTTGGTTAAAAATATTCTTTAGTATTGACAATAGTCAAAAATACATAATACAATTATATCACAATCATAGATTTTTCTAGTATGCCAAAAATCATAAGAGTATTAAGTAAAGAACATGTTCCCTGAAGACATTTTGTGAATTTCCCACTAAAAGTATCTGCATTTTTGCTTGGCAGTATGCATTGCTAAGAACTTAACTTGGACTTTAAACCAGATTTATTGAATATTTAATATTTTTTGAATCCTCAGATTCCAGATTTCCAAATAGTTGTAGCTCTACCTATTGCCATGCATCAATAAAAAGCTTTTAATTGAGTTTTTTTCAGGTGATCTTCCAAAAAAATGACACTTATGAATGGTTTTAGGTATTAACATATAATGGTTAATCAAAAGCATTTTACAGAAATGTTGAATGATTTAAAAAGATCTGTACAAATTTTACAAATCTGTCACATCATATATTGTCCATTGACCAGAAGCATGCCTCCTCAATTGCTATCAAAATGATTAAGAATCTCACAATATCATATTGCTCACAGCAACTGAATCCACTACAAATCTATAGGATGAAACGTGAACCGATCAGCCTCTCAGGGCGTACTCACATTATGCTATCCGAATCGTGCCCAGGTCTGTTTCCCGGATCGTTTGAGAAGTGTGAGTGCTCTGAATCGGGCTCAGGCATGGTTCACTTGACCGGCCCTGGCCCGGTTGGAAGAGGTGTGCCAGAGCACGGTTCACTTGGGCTTTGGCGCGGTACGCTTGTGTGTTAGTGCAAAACGCGCCTGAGCCCGAAACTGAAAGCGAGACGTGACTTTTAAGTGACTTTCATATGTGTTTATTAATCATTCGTACTGTTTAATGAACGCAAACTGTTGTAGTTTATAAAAGATGCAAAGCCCTCACTGCACAACAGCTGCACCTTCAGCAAACCTCCTAATTCCTGCAGTAGAGGACTTTATGATTGTTTATGAGTGTCAAAAGTGGCTGATCTGTTCGGCGAAAACATTTGACTGCGACTATAAACGACTTAAACGATATAACTAAAGAAATTTCTACTGTGCTGAGCGAAAGCGCTTACTGAACAGCGCATCATCAATGGCGTAAGCGTGCCCAGGCCCGAATGCAATGTAAGTGCGGGCCGTCGGGGGAGACGGGAGGGGGGACAAGCGTGCTTTGGCCCGGTTCAAGGCAACTGTACATAGTGTGAGTACGCACTCAGTGTCCTTAAATGCCTTCTGTCAGCCATTATCCATGACCTTATTATAGAGGTGTACAGGCCAAACAAACCCCGTGACTTGATAATGTGGTAAGGATTAAATTGGATTGATTATGATGATGGCCCTTGAAAAGGGCAGCACAACGAGTTCAGCAAAAAAACTCAAATTGAGCTCCATCTTTGTTAGTGATTCTTAAACAAACCTATTGAATTATAAACTTCCGAACTGTGGTATCAATATGCAGTTTCTCTACACCAAACTATAAAAGTGGCACAATCAACCAAAAGAGGCCGTCTAGATCCAGAGATCCATAGATGTCTCTGAAATCACCAGAGAAGACTGATTTTCCTGCTATTGATCTGGCTTAACAAAGGAGGCCCTCGCTGGCATCGTTCTTACAAATGTGATCCCACTGGAGCTTCAGAGCTTAAAGACACATTCTGTCAAAGTTCAAATGACTCATTTTCATTTACGCTCCTGAAATGAATAGCTCGCTGCTGGCTTCATTTCTCTTTTCTTCCTCACTGCTTTTTCACTGGTGACTGCGGAAGACAAAAGTGGAGCTGCGTTAGACTAATTTCATTTCTACAACTGAATCAATTCAATTGCTCAAACAAAAGCTTCATGCAGCCATTAAACAATAATGGGCTTTTTATATTATAATTCATATAGTTATCTAGAGCATCACTTTGAGTTGAACTGTTCCTGCTCTACAAAGTCCTAACTTGAGCATTTGGTTTATTAATGTCTTCCTGATGATACATTTTATTGAAAACAGGTTGCTCCGGGTACGTTTCGTTGCACATTTCAGATGGATATTCCACTAGAGGGTGCTGTCTGCATTTTTGTGAATCTAAAATACATTACTTAAGGCACATATTGTTGTTCGCTTTAGATGCATGTCCACAAGAAGGTGGGGCTACTGACCTAAACCCTTCCCTAAATCCAACCAAAAGCAAACGTGAAAAATGCACTGCAATCACAAATATTTACGTATATTTCGCATTTCTTTTATCTCTTTTTAATCATAGACATGGTTAAGGTGTTTTGTGGAATTTATTTGGTGTTAAAAAAAAGTTGAAATCCTTTATTTGTCGATAATATGTCCCTGTGAATATCATTAGTGTGAAAAGGAACAGAAATTGTTAGCGCCATACTGCCACATAGCTTTCATTTTAATTAGAAACTGCAATCAAACGTGTGTTGAAGAACTGTATGTTTTTGTGGTTTCACAACAAAATGTAGGCTGATGCTAGATTATTTTTCCAATGAGCTTGAGTTTTACAGATCTCACAGCTAGAACAGTGCTTTAACACTAGAGTCTGTCTACCTTTTTGTGAATCTGAAATGCATTTCTTAGGGTATATTTTGCTGTACGTTTCAGATACACATCCACAAGAAGGCAGAGTTTGTCGTTCAGATCACCTTGCTAACAAACCCTTCCCTAAATTCAACCAAAATCAATTGTAAGAGAAAAGAGCACTGCCATCACATATTTTATTTTTACATTGCTTTTATCTCTTTTTAATCATAGACATGGTTAATGTGTTTTGTGGAATTTATTTGGTGTTGTGCAAAGTTAAAATCCTTTAATTGTTGATAATACATCCATGTGAATATCATTAGTGTGAAAAGAAATGGAAGTTGTCAGTGTCATACTGCCACGTAGCTTTTGTTTTACCAGGCAACTGCAGTCAAACGTGCTGAAGTACTGTACGTGTTTGTGGTTTCACAACAAAATGTAGGCTGGTGCTATTTTTTTTTTTTTAATGAGCTTGTGTTGGATGCTTTACAGATCTTACAGCTAAACAGTGCTTTAACACTAGAGTCTGTCTATATTTCTGTGAATCTGAAATACATTACTTTGGGTACATTTTGTTGTACATTTCAGATACACGTCCACAAGAATACGGGACTTGTTGTTCATATCACCTTGCTGACGACTGATCTAAACCCCTCCCTAAATTCAACCAAAAGCAAACGTAAGAGAAAAATACACTGCAACCACAAATATTTACATATATTTCACATTTCTTTTATCTCTTTTTAATCATAGACATGGTTAAGGTGTTTTGTGGAATTTATTTGGTGTTGTGCAAAGTTGACATCCTTTAATTGTAGATAATATGTCCCTGTGAATATCATTAGTGCGAAAAGGAACTGAAGTTGTCAGTGTCATACTGCCACATAGTTTTGGTTTTACCAGGAAACTGCAGTCAAACATGCTGAAGTGCTGTACCTTTTTGTGGTTTCAAAACAAAATGTAGGCTGATGCTAGATTTTCTTCCAATGAGCTTGTGCTGGATATTTGACATATCTTACAGTTAGAACAGTGCTTTAAGAGTCTGTCTACCTTTTTGTGAATCTGAAATGCATTTCTTAGGGTATATTTTGTTGTACGTTTCAGATACACGTCCACAAGAAGGCAGAGTTTGTTGTTCAGATCACCTAGCTAACAACTGATCTAAACCCCTCCCCAAATCCAACCAAAAGCAAACATAAGAGAAAAATGCACTGCGATCACAAATATTTACTTATATTTCACATTTTGTTTATATCTTTTTAATCATAAAAACATGGTAAAGCTGTTTTGTGGAATTTATTTGGTGTTGAAATCCTTTAATTGTAGATAATATGTCCCTGTGAATGTCATTAGTGTGAAAAGGAACGGAAGTTGTTAGCGTCATACTGCCACATAGCTTTCATTTGACCAGGAAACTGCAGTCAAACGTGTGCTGAAGTACTATACGTGTTTGTGGTTTCACAACAAAATGTAGGCTGATGCTAGATTTTTTTTCCAGTGAGCTTGTGTTGGATGTTTTACAGCTAGAACAGTGCTTTAACACTAGATTCTGTCTTCATTTCTATGAGTCTGAAATAAGTTTCTTAGGGTACATTTTGTATATGTTTCAGATACACGTCCACAAGAAGACAAAGTTTGTCGTTCAGATCACCTAAGCAAAGTTGAAATCCTTTATTTGTCAATAATATGTCCCTGTTAATATCATTAGTGTGAAAACGAATAAAAGTTGCTAATGCCATACTGCCACGTAGCTTTCATTTTACCTAGAAACTGCAGTGAAACATGTGTTGAGCCTATGTTGGATGTTATACAGATCTTACAGCTAGAACAGTGCTGTAACACTAGAGTCATATTACACTAACAGTAAAAGAGTCCTATAACTTCAATTCATTCAGAGATTCATACTGGAAAAGGTCATCTGACTGTAACGACTGATCCATTAGGACGGAGTGCTGATCAGTAGCTCATTAGGAAGTTCTTATAAGGGCCGCTGGTATCACTGTTAAATACTTTCATTAGGTCCGTGTGAGCTGTGAAGGTTAAATGTAGGAGATGGATATTTATGAGTTGTCCTATCTAGCTGGGTATCTATAAAACTGTCAAGTAAAGTCCTTTATTTACAGTATATGTATCTGTATAAAGCGCTTTATACAAATACAGGCTGTTTCAAAGCAGCTTCATGATATAAAACAGGAAAATATAAGATCCGCTCAAGGTAGTGTTAAGTTCAGTAGCGGTGTCAAAATTCACTAATTATATAACAACTTTTCTGAATTAAGCAGCTCTACAGAAGTCAGAATAAAGTCAGATTGCAATATAATTTTTCTTGTTTATTCTGGTTCATCATAACAAGAATGTATAGTCTGAACTGAGAGCTGTAGTTACAACCACAAAGACTGTAGCGAATGTTCTTCAGATCTGTGGTTTCAGAAAACACACAATCATTCAATTATTTTGGTAACAAACTTACAATAACAGTTTTTGGCTAATTTGGAGGACAAAGAAAGTCCTTACAGCATAGAAGAGTGTGGCACGTCTTCATTGAGAATGTTAAATATATTTATGTTTCTATACTATACCTGTGAGTGTTTTAATCCCTACAAGAGGGGTTAGCAAGTGGAGTTTTGTGAAGATAGCCTGCTGTTTTCAGCACCGTTTTGAAAACACCTGGCCTCTACTATCATACTGTATCCACAGGTAATTACATATTTATAAATGTAGTTACTGTATATTAAAAAGTTACGTTTAACACATGCATCCTCCGTCTTTGTTGTAAACACCAACATGAGCTTGCCTTGTCCCCATGCATACACCCAGAAGCTCATGCTATGAACTGCCGTGAAAATACTGTATACACAGCTGTAATACTAATAATGTTGCAAATATTGTTCAGTTTCGTGCAATGATTGTTTGCTCCACAAAACCTTACAGCAAAGTCATCATCAAATCAAAACTTAGTTAGTTTTATATGAAATATTTTAGTGATTACTAAACAATTGTTAAACTTTGCACTCCATTATTTAACATTATATTAATAATAGTGTGCCCTTGTAATCATTATTCAAATACCTCAACATTTTTCCTACCTCTTAATGAGTCATGTGTTATGCCCCAAGGCCGGAGCTGTGGGGTCTGTCTCATTGTCTGTCACTTTTGCTACAGGCACTGGTTCAAAATCGAATAAATATGTCTGATTTCTCATACTTGTTACTTTCATATTGTTAGAAATGCTTAATACATTTCAATTCATTTTAGAAGGACTCAAGCAATACCTTACATTTTTTATCTTCCCAGACACTGTTTCACTCAGACAATCACAACTTCCATTTCATGCCATATTCAATGTAACATTAAAAAAAAATTTTTGCCAATAAATTATATATTGTTTGATTGTAAGTAGCGGTAGCTGTTGACTTCCATTTAGCACTAAAACTACTAGAAACTAGTGATGTGTCGTTCGCGAACGAGCCGACTCTAAGAGCTGATTCTTTGTAGCGAACGAGAAGAGCCCACTCCCGTTGGGGAGAGCCGAATCTTCTGCCGTAAGTAGGGGCGAGGCTTCATTTGGGAACAACCATGCGGCTAATCACATGGGAGGACCCACTAGGATCGTACCATTATGTGAAAGGAAAGGGGGCACATGCTTTAAAAATAGCGAGTGTAGTGGTACAGGCCAGGTACACAGAGCGACAGAGAGGAGGGGGAGACGGCATTAAATGTGAGTCCATTGGGAGAAAGCGTAAAATGAGTGAAAAACTAAAAAGCAGCAGCATATGGCTGCATTTCAATGATGTTGGAGACTGCAAAGCCAGAATTTGTAAAATGAAAATATCAGTTAGAGCAGTGTCAACAACAAACACTCACAGACATCTAAAAACTACCCACATTAACTGCCCACTTTTGCAAAAGACAAGTGTTGTTATGTATGTTTATTATATATGTTAAGACTTTTCCCTTTATTTAGTTTATTTGATTTGTTTGCTGTGGTTGTGTTCAATTGTTCAATTAAAGTTGTATTAAAATGTTAAATAATAGTAACTGTGTATTTTTTTAATGAAAAATAAGGAATTAAAAAGTTGCTTAGCAATACACAACATTCACAATTGATGAATTGGGCTAAAATAGAAGGCTCTGAGTGATACTAAATAAAGAGCCATTTGGGAGCCATAAGAGCCGGCTCTTTTAAGGGAGCTGAGCCAAAAGAGCCAAATCTTTGAAAAGAGCCGAACTTCTCATCACTACTAGAAACTACTAAAACAACCATAGAGGTCATTTTGACTATTCACATAACAGTGTACCAATTTATTTATTTATTGTTATGTCATTTTTACATTTAAAGTTTCTATTGAGATTTTACAATTAAAGTGAAAGTGAAGCACTCAGTCAAGTTTTCATTATTTTGTAAATTGGTTTCTCCTTCAATGAAACTATTTTAAACAAACTCAATTAATGTAACCATTTTAAAGAAAACGACATGTTTTACCATAGTTTTTAGAGCTAGGGTGCCGCCATTTTGGAATGTCGCTGTGTCTGACATCACGGGATTGGTTCCGTTCCCTCAGCTGAACAGATACAGTGAAAGTAATGGACTGAACACGGAGACTGCAAAGCCTAATTTAATACAATACCTGAAGTTGTGGACGTGGAGCTGGTACAAATACAAGCATCAGATGTGTGTCTAATATAAAAAAATATATTTATTCTATTTTTCAGATTTTTGTCCCAGTTTTTTACATGGCAGTTTTTTACGTCCTTCATACATGTTGAGACAACGAGTCGATCGACTTGAAAAGGGAATATGTCTTGACATGATCCACAAAAACGTGATTTAGTAAAGCATGAAGTCATGTGCTTTTATCATTGCATTAGTCTGAATGTAAACCCTCTCATCAAGCAGTGCTGGAGCCGCATGCGAGAGTGGACCAAAGTGCATCAAAAAAAAGTTTTAAAAAAGAAAAATAGAAAACGTATAAATATTTTTATATATATTAGACAGATATCTGATGCTTGTATTTGCACCAGCTCTGTGATGCACGTCCAGAACTTTTCATCCACAACACATTGGGTCAAATTAGGTTTTGCAGTCTCCGTGTTCAGTCCATTACTTCCACTGTATCTTTACAGCTGAGGGAACAGAACCAAACCCATGACGTCAGACACATCGATATTCCAAAATGGCGGCGCCCTAGCTCTAAAAACTATAGTAAAACATTCCCTTTTCTTCAAAATGGTTACGTTAATCGAGTTTGTTTAATATATTTGCATTAAAGTGGAAATCAGTTTACTAAATAATGTAAACTTGACTGACTACTTCACTTCCACTTTAAGCTATGAATGTTTGTTATTATATTTTATGAAGTTATAATTTTTTGTAATACTAGACTGCCTAGCCCGTTCCCAAAGGTACACACCTCATTTTGTCTGGTAAGCGAGAGAGCAAAGTTGTTGTTTTGTTTTTTGTTTTTACTGCAGGTAAAATGTTGTTTTGAAAGTTGGAAAGACGTGTCAAGAGGCAACATAGGCATGCACATTCAAAGGCAAGGGAAAAAGTTGCCAATTGTTCATTTCAGGATAACTTATCCATTTAAACAATGTTTATGGAGTTAAATGATTCCTCAAAATTAAAATATATTCCTAAACAAATGACTATGTCCAACACATTTCCTAAACACTCTTTGGCAAATCACTAAGCTTCAATTACAATGGCAGAGAAGCAGTAAATTGCTGTCAGAGATTGCATGTTTCATAATTTATGAGCAAAAACATTTACTTATTTAAAATACAAACAAATTATCGATTTTATTTTCAGCTAAGTAGATATATAATATTTTTTTTTCCTCAGCCCTATAACTAATGAAGGGTGTGTGGCAGAAGCTCTGAGACCTTGATACGCTCTTGATAAGACAATCTGTCACCTCCTCCACCTCTACATGAGCAGATAAAGGGATGAATGGGGGAATGGAGGAATGCACAGATTTGGAGAACAGACATCAAGGGGCGACTGGAAGCCGTGAAACGTGATTGGCTGTTCTGCTTCCGCTGGGCTCCTTTGAAGCGGCACTGATTGGCTTTGTGCCTTTGTGGGCACAGGACAGAAACTGCCAGTGTGCTCAAAGCTGTCAAGCCCTCAAAACAGTACACACAAGTCTCTGGTGCGAACCAATAAACGAAAGAGGAAACGAATGAACGAATGAATGAATGAATGAATGATGGAGGCAAATCTTCTCTATTTCTGACATTTACCACAGCAGCCTGCAGCCATGGCCTGATGAATAATGGAAATCACTTAACATTAGCGCTTTGCAAGCTCTCCTTTTCTTTCCCAATTTTTTTCGATCTCTCTTTCTCATTCATTCTCTAATATAAATGTGTCTTCCCTTGAACTGCTCATTTTCATTTCCCCTTTCCTTCCATTTGGAAACAAGAATCCCTCTCTAATTTGCAACCATCTGCAGTTTCCATTCTTTTCTGTTTCCTGATAATAGCATAACATAAGAATGTGAGCTACATGTATAGGTACAAACAGAAACTGATTAAAGCGTATACTGTATAAACAAATATTTTACTCAACCAGGCTGACTCAAATCTGTTCGTATTCCTTTATTACATTCAATAAGGGTACTTAGTCTGATTGAAAGCTATATGACAGAAACCACTCAGAGACACTGTATGTTGTATATGCTAATGCCGCATGTCATTTTAAAGGAAGGGAGGCTACTGTGATTGACTACCACTCAGAGAAATGGCGCACCTTTAATGATAGGTTTGTCATGTAGTTGAAAGAGCAGGTGCCCTTGTGTTCAACAATATCTGTCCTGATCTGACTACAGCTTCAAACAAAGTGGAAGAAAGGCTAATAAACATGATGATCCTCTTGTAGGAGACTTATTTTATACCATGAAGATAAAATCAGTTAGCTAAAATATCTATATATGGAATTATGGAAAAGATTAAAGGCCCGGTCAGATCACACAAATATGTCATGATTTCGGCCCGACTTCCTTGACGTAGGGTGTCGTGGGGATTCGTAAACGACCAATGGTTGTCGTGACACAAGTTTCAATTGTTTCTTCTTGTGTAATGTGGCATAGTTTACGACAACTGATACCATGCCTGTGACGCCTCACGACACCATCACAGATAGTCTAGCATGTTTCATTTTTTTCTCATTCTTCACGACAAATTCCGTCTCGTGAGTGACACTGGACAATAGGAGCACATCATTTCTTGGTTATATCAGCCGGTTATCTGCAGTTAATGCACCGGTCAGGTAATCAAAAAAATAGGCTGCATATTTACTTATGGGTGGGTCACGGGTGGATAAGATCAATCATTGGTTATGCAAACTTTAACTACCTTTTCTAAAATATTAAGGTGTTTTAAGCGATTTTATCTGACAGACTGACACAAATATCTCTATTCTCACAATGAGTTTCTGAGTTCTCTCAGCCTTCCAACAGAGTTCGTTCTGCCGAGGTAATCTGGAAACATGTTCAGTGCTGCGAATACATTGTAAAAGCATTTCCTGCTTATTCAAATTTGTCATTAACAGTGAAAACAGTTTAATAAAGGCTTCTCTGAAACTGTGAACTACCCAACAAACCATTTAACAAACCAACCCAATCTCAAGTCAATTCCTGTTTCGGCACTGAAGCATATAGCGGGCTTGTTTTG
This sequence comes from Danio kyathit, assembly GCA_903798195.1. Taxonomy (NCBI): domain Eukaryota; kingdom Metazoa; phylum Chordata; class Actinopteri; order Cypriniformes; family Danionidae; genus Danio; species Danio kyathit. The sequence goes on from LR812525.1 coordinate 57,300,338, forward strand.
AAGCGCATCACCTCAAATGCTATTCGTTATTCTTGTTTATCTATTTGATAACTGACCAACAAAAATACATTAAAATTAAGATACAAATTATACCAAACTAAATTTGTTTCAAAAAGAAATTATATTTTTGTTTGTGCCTGTCCACTACTCAACTGTACGGGTGGATGATTTGTTTTGCTCTCTGGAAAATAAGGATTTAATTAATGCTTCACTGTTATTGGTGTATCATAAACATTTGTCATATATTTGCTAATTTTAATATGTCATTATTTTAAAGATTACGTCTTGAGCATCTCATTTTTCCTTGCTGCTGCTGATGTGCTTTTATTTTCTCCATCTCACCTGTGGCAAGTTTAGGCGAAGGAGTGTTTAATAACCAAGCCATGGCTGAAAAATATACATTTAGATTTCAAAGAAAATATCTTAATATTAAAAAGGAATCATAAGTTTGATCATATCAATGTCATAACAAATGCCCTTAAATAATGTAGTTATTATTTGTCAGCAAGCTTCAGTGTTTACTGAGATTGAAATAAGATCAAAATAATTGAAATTGAGATAAGAAATATCATTTTAGCAACACTTGTGACTGCTTTGGGAAATAACGCTCATCGTAGACGTCACGGGATTACTGATCGTGAAGGAACGTGTAGTCTGGCACATTTTTTACCCAACAAGACAAGACTGTATCAAGATAAAATCGCATAATCTGACATAGTGACTTGTAACCGACAATAAAAATTGTGTGATCTGACCAAGCGGAAACCTCCCGCTCTCCCTCGGGAAGCCAATACGGAAGTAACTAAAACTGCAATTCATCGACTCGCCTTGGGGGGCTGGCTCCAGGAAGTCCAAGGGCTTTCTTTCTGCATTGGTAAACTGGCCATTTTTACAGCTGATAAAAACATGTTTACAGCCTGGTACTAATGGCTTTGGTGCATATAGCTATGATTACCCTTCATGACAACTCTGAGGGGGGTGATTTTTTTTATAACTCATCCGTTTCGTTTTTATTAAGTTATATTAAGTTTGCATAATTAAGGGCGTGGCCACTTGAGTGACAGCTAGCCCTCTCTGGTCGCTGTCTCGTCACCTCAGCTGATTCTGGCTAATTAGCCGCTGATCTCGGCATGTACATCGTGTTTTTGTTTTGGTTAATGTTTCTTTACACAGTCATTTGCCTTTTGGAATTATTTCCTGCAATTATCAGATGATATGGCATGCTGTGTGCACTTAATTGTGCTTACAAACCGTTCAAGTTGCCTCTATTTCCCAGGTGAGTGAAATTATATACTTATATACCATCTCTATAAATGTATTTGTTTTATTTAAGATCATTATTCATTTATAATGTTCTTTAGACAAGTATTGCACTCCAGAATCTGACTGATTGATTAGCTGTAGGCTATAAAACAGTCATCTGAAGCGTTGTCATACAGTGTTAGTGCTGGATTTTATAAACAGCCTTGCATTTACTAACACAGACTATATCTGAAGTGTTTGATAGTAATTCGCGTTTTCCTCCTGTTGAAAAACATCATAAGAACAATGTTTAGTGGCTCAATGTGTTACAACAGTGTTTTTAAAAGTCTAAACACTTTATTGATATAGTGTACAACCAAGCACGTGTGGTCAGAACACAAACGAGTCACAGGTAATGAAGTATTAAGCGTTCTCCCAAAGTAAAAGTCTGTCTAAGCCAGGTCTAAGCAAAATGCTGAGAATCCAGCATGCGTCTGTAGCTCCGCTCACTCTCCGCCTCTTTGCCCTTATTTGGTATCCCGCGTTTGGTGTGATGGCGCGCAGACAAAATGGCGACGTTTGGCCGCGCCTACTTGTAGTTTCTTTTGCAGTGTTCAGAAACCTATGGGTGACGTCACGGATACTACGTTCATATCTTTACAGTCTATGGATCTGACCAGGACTTAAGAAAAAACACACTTTATTATTCTGCATGTTAAATAAAAACACAACTCATTGTTTTTATAAGAGGGTCATGGATAAGTATTATTGTTAAGCAAAAAACACAGCTTATTGTTTTTTTTTTTTTTTAAATGAAAGCAACTTGTTAAAATGGGAAATATGAAATTGGTTATAAACTACCCCCAAAATAAACTATAAATAAACCATTTTAAATTCCGTTGAACCATTACAATTACTACATTCATCCACTTAAAAAATCCAACAAAATGCAAATACTAATGGAGTAATATTGCAAATATTATTGCAATTTATAAATTCCTGTTTTAATAATTTTCACATTTAAATCATTAAAGGTCCCATGAAATTAAAATAAAATGTTTTAGAAGTTAGTATCGGTATTGTTTATTTTTAGGATATCTATACAGTATATGCTACTGTGCACCAAAACAGTGCATTTATAACATATAAAACCAATATAGACATGTATAGCTTGTAGTTTATTGCTTCCGCCTAAATGGATCAACGGTTTTATTCACGTCACGTCATTCCTTCAGTTTCTCATCAAATCGTGACCAATCAAAGGTTCTCTAGTATCTGACATGCCCCGCCTCCTTCAAGATGCTTCACATTTAATGCGCTTGACCTCAACCATTCTCACTGGCAGAGCTGTGAGAAAAACTAATGCTATTGGCTGTTTTTTTTTTTTTTTTTAAAGGGGAGAGACTACACGGTGTCCTGTTCTCTCTTCATATTTTGGTTGAGATTACATCAAACATGAACAAAAAAATGCACATTTTAAAGCACGAGACCTTTAAAATATGCTGATCAGTTGTTTTCAGTTATCATCAGTGTTCAATTAATGAGAATGCTTTTCAATTACAGCTTTTTGATAAGTATAATAATTGTTGAATATAACTGTCAACAAAATTATATAACAACAACATACTGTATTTTATTCAAGTTTGATGTAGTGAATAATAAAAAAGAAATGCTTCCAAGAAACACTGTGGGACCCTTATTTTAAAACACCACTCTCATTGCTATTTAAACGCATTTCTAATGTTAAAAACAGATCTCAAGAGCAAGCGGTCTATATGTGCCTCTCCGGTCCTTTAATTGCTGCTGCATTTAAACCTCTCTGTTAACACCCCTGATCCTTATCCATTAGTCTGCGCCATGTGTGAAAGATGGGGCTTTAAAATCAAATGCAGTTTGAGTTGATACATATTCAGCTGCAGGATCAGCACAGCTTATAAAGCAACCCAGATGGGGCTCAAACCCACAATCCTCAGCTCTAAAATCTAACGCCCTACCAAGAAGCCACCGGGCTCACGTTACAGTATTCCCAACAGCAATGACCCCCGCTTTAAATCTGAGTGGGGAAATGTTCATTTGACGCATATTCCAGTGCTCATCACTCTTCTGGAGATTTTCCTCATGTCAGCAGACATAAGAGATGAGAAGAGTTTGACGGGCCAAACAAAGACGTGCTGAGGATTCCTGGATCACGGCCAAGAAAACTCCTCCATCCAAAACAAGTTGATTCATCTTTAACGAGCCTAACAAGGGGCTTTGGTGAAAACACATGCTCATTTAGATGCCGCAAACCTGCTCCCAAATTAAGAGATAACTAGATAAGTGATGAGCGGACATCACTTAAGCGGTCACAAACACTGCTTTACCAAAGCTCCATTCACATTAAGAACACTTACTTGAACTGTAACTACACTGTAAAAATGGCTGTAATTTCAATGGTAGAAAACTTTACAAATGCTACAGTTAAAATGTGTAACCTGGTTAACAGAAAGTTTCCTTAATATATACAGTGAATAACCAGCCGATTCAAATGTTATCACTCGACTGAATGGGCACTATCAGTGGTTATCAGCTGATAGATATGGGCCAGTAGGGGCCTTCTCCACCTACTGGTAGGCTCAGAAGGCTGTTATCCATCCACATGGTTAATCAGCTATAGATCACATACGGCTGCGGCCGAAAGTTAACGAGAATTATTTATATTATTTATTTAATTTCCCATTAATTGTATTAACGTCTACCCCTACCCCAACCCTAAACCCAAGTGTCACAGTAATTTAAAAACAGATCTGGATCTGAAGTCTTCTCTATTAGTATAGCTGATTAACCACAATAATTATTTATATTATTTAGTAAATGTCCCATTAATTGTATTTTATTATGTCTATGCATACTCCAACCCTAAACTCAACATCACAGTAATGTAAAAACAGATCTGGAGTCTTCTTTATTAGTATAGCTGATTAACAACGAGAATTATTTATATTATTTATTAAATTTCCCATTACTTCTATTTTATTAACATCTACCCGTACCCCAACCCTAAACCCAAATGTCACAGTCATTTAAAAACAGATCTGGATCTGGAGTCTTCTCTATTAGTATAGCTGATTAACCATGTGGATGGATGAAAACAGCGTTTTGAGCGTACCAGTAGGTGCAGAAGGCCCCAACTGGCTTAAATCTATCAGATAACCACTGATCACACCCATTCAATCGAGTGATAACATTTGAAGTGGGTGGAATAATTGTAAATTGACTTTTCTAGAATTCCCTGCATTGCCTCTTTATACTTTGACATTACTATTGTTGTTGTTGTTGTTGTTTTTTCCAGTGATGTACATTTGAGTTTTATGCAATAATGCTACTATTTAATATCTGGATAGTTATCTTATTTTTATAAATAATTTGTATTATTTTCATTGTATGTCTGTTACCATGATGGTGTTTAATAGTGCCTTCTTAGTATGTGTCTCTGCTTGTGGGAAAAGGTTGTGAAGAGCATTGGTTCACCTTGGTTGTGTTTTTGTGAAGATGTATATATTTGTGAAGATGTATATATTACTTTATTATACATTTTTGAAGTTTCCTTTACGGTTTTTACCATATTTTTATTGGTAAACTTTTTTGGCAACCACTGTTGCCTACTGTAAATTTTACAGCAGCGTAGCATCTACAACAATATATGTACAACTACTAAAAATAATAACTAGCATCCATACCAATCATGTATCATTTTGCCCTTCATAAGGGCAGTTATGTTGTCTGCCAACTTAAACGCAGTCTCTTTAAAGTGGAGTGGATTATGATTTGCTGTCAATAACTTTATCAACTGGCAGAAAAATAAGGCTTTAAAGACCATGTTCTACCTGGTATTAAGATGCTTTTTTAGACAAAGCTACACAAGAAAGTAAGAAGTAAGAAATAAATTTGGCCATATTGTTTTCATATAGTGGATATGCTCACGTGATCAAATGTGTTCAAACAGACTCAAAAGACCACCTACTTTGCATTGACTGACCTAATTCTAATGTCTCATTTCCACTGAGTGCTACAGTACGATATGGTATGGTTCGGTACGAATGACCTTTATCAGGCTTGTCACTTTGCCACTGCCAATGGTACCCTTTTGGTCAGCATGGTGTTCAACAGAAAGTTGCAATTGACATCATTCTTGCTTGAAGTCCACATATTGTATGAGAAGCACATCTTACTAAACAAATGCTTTATATACATAAACACTTATGTATAAATAAATGTTAATTACTAACCTTTCAATGAACATGATTTGATCATTGATCTACAGCTATAATCAATGCAAAATAGCCTACTGTAACGTCTGCGATTATATAAAAAAAATCAAATAAATAAAACATTTATGCACACATACAGAGACTTACAGTCACTTAAATGTTACAAATTACACATAAAAAATACTCAAAACTTACATTTAGGCCTTATTTGGGTTCATAAACAATACAAAACAGTATACAGTCAGTACAAACCTCTCATCTTTAATCTTCATCAGCACATGTAAAGTTAACGTTAGAAAGTATTTCCGTCATTCCAAGTTCATAATAGTCCAAAAGGTGATGATAATAGTTTAACATGGTAGTTTGTTCATGTTTTAGGTTGCTGAAAGAATCATTCGCTCCTTTGTTTTTTTGCACTTCACTCTTACGTTTTCCGTTTCTGAAAGGATCAAATGTCAGAAGCACTTCAATAATGTTATTATCATCAGCCCAAGAAGTTCGTTATTTCAAATATAGACACGCGACAAACGCACGCAAGCTCTCTGGAGAAAATGAAATCACTTGCGCTTTAGACGGTCTTGTAAATAACAACAGGACACATGCAGATTCTGCTCTTCTTCTTGGCTTTGTGGCTGTTCATCGAGACGGCGACAACAAGGTTTGTTTGAGCTCGGGTCGACCATGGCTCATCATTCTATGCATATATTATTACGGTTAATGTCTCGGCTGTGCATTTAAAAATGATGGTTCCTTTGTTTTCATTCTCCTGGCTTGTGCACATGCCAGTGATGTTTCTCTGTAAACCAATAGCGTTCAGCTGCATGTCTAGCTCCACCTTTTGTGTGCTTGGTATCCTTTTGAAAGGGTACACAAAAATTGTTATGGTTCGGTTTGATTTTTGATAACTTTTGACAGCGTACCAAAAGCGTACCAACCCACATTAAAGGTCTTGTTGTTAAAAAACAATTCACTTTTAATCTGGTTTCTTTGTCAAGTAACAATGTCCAGGATATTGTATGTGCAACACAAGCATTTTGTTTCTTTATTTCTGCAAGCTAATTATGAAAATGCAGTGTCATTTCTGACACTCAAGTTGTATTTTGCTTCAAAATCAAGCTGATTTTGAAATTGAATCAGAATTAACACTCTCAAAAAAATCCCACAATGCCATTCCTTGACATTAAGCATGTGAAGGGATGAGAAATATTTCAATAGCATTCATTGAAAGGGAAAAAAACAATTACAGTAGTGGAAATTACATTTCAAGCATCTTAAATAGGCTGTTTCCATAGCATTTTATGTATCTTAAATATATATGCACTTTCAATTCAATTATATTTATATATAGATATATATTTTCTTAAATGTAAATACAGACTTTTTATTTACATTAAGATTCAATCCGAACGAACACCCCCATGACCTCACTTTTATTTCCATACAGACATACAAAGGATTACTGAAGGCATAGTTGAGGTTCAGTAGCCAGGCAGAACCAGATCTAGAGCAAGTGTGTGAGTCTATATGAGCGTCAGGCCGGTATGCGCAACTCAGTGTGAGGCATGCAAATGTAAACAGCAGTGATATACAACAGGTCCATCTGGCAAACAGACAACTGTGTGCTTGTGTCATCATCACATCTAATGCTGATGGCCCTCTCTCGCTTGCTTTGGGCCCTTTCACCTAAAGAAGAGGGGGGTAAGAATGCGGGTCTAAATATGACAGCCCACCCCACTCCTCAACCCTTTCCATCTCATTTCTCCATCCCCCTCCCTTCAAATCCGATCATCCTCCCCCCATGATCCAGAGCCATACTCATAACAACCTTTCTATAACAATGCCCTCGCAAGAGCCAGACACAAAAACACAATGTACAGATGTGCATCGAAATCAAACGGACATCGATTGTCAAATCAAACTGATGTCGATTTTGAAATCCATCTGAAGTTCACATTCCCTTGCTGAGTTCTGTTCCACTCAGCTTCCTATTTTAAATAGTTTCAATACTTTTTGATTCATATCTTCTTAAAAGAAACATTTTTTCTTAGTCTCAAGAATTTTCTTCAATAATTTAAGGAACGTTTTTGACTATAAACAACCTTTTGTGTAACAGAAAGCCTATTATAGGTTCTTGATTAAACCATCAATGGCAGTAAAGATCCTTTATTTTTGAAAGTGTTTTTTGGCAGGAAACCCAAGCAATCTTTCAAGCGCAGTTACTCTTTTCTCACACTTTCCAAACAGCATCCTAGAGATCCTCTGGGTGAAAAAAGAGGACTTGAAGAATAGTGAGTTTACATTTGCTGTCTGGTTATGTTGGTTTGTTTGGTACGGGCAAATAAAAAAAGATAGAAAATTGCACATTTAGTCCTGCTTCACTTATCATTCACATTGTCGTTTTTTAAAGGGATAGTTCACATAAAAATGTCAATTCTATCATCATTTACTCACCCTTGACTTTTTCTAAACCTCTTTGAGTTTTTTTCTTCTGTTTAACACAAAATAAGATCACGGTTTCTGCTATATTCATTCTTCCATGGCGGGGCGCCACACCAAAACTCATTCCCACCACAGCCTTCATTCAAAACTTTCAGTTGTTGGTGCATTTTTTTATAGCAGGTTTTAATTAGGGATGTGTACCGAAACTCGGTACTTTATCGGTATCGGTGGTACATTATAAAGACCAAAGTATTGATAAGCTCTGACGTTAACGGTTCTGCTATCAGTACTGGAGAATTATTGCTGAATAAACATTACTTACAGTAGCATAATTTAACTGACCAAATTTTTATAAACTATGCTTATTAAGAAATTAAAAAAAGAAAACAGCTTATTTTTACTTGCAAGATGCTCCAAAACTGTATTAAAACACAGTTAACTCCCAAAACACTGTGAACTCATTTATGTGAATGTGTTAATGAAAAATCATAAACATTCTCTCATTTAATGGCATTTTGCAACTCAAAGAGGGTATTTTCAACTGCAGGGAGCACAATAAACCAAGAAAGATCCTGACTTCTGCCAGAAAAGGCAAACATGTTGATTTTTATCCAGAAGAATGGTTAAAAACTGAGAGTAATTTTCTTTTAAACCATTGTAGATTCATTTACAGGAAAAAAAATGACTGGTTTGTTTTACAATTATTGGTTTAGTTTTATTTTATATTAAAAAGGTAATAATAAAATAAAGTGTTGTTAATTCTGTTCAATTTGTTTGTTTGTTTTTTTCGTTACAAAAACACTACAAAAAGTACTGATAAGAGAACCGTTAAAGTACCGAACTGATAAGTGGTATCGATAAAAGTAGTAATACCCATCCCTAGTTATAATTGCAACAAAACGTATCAAAATGTAAGTAAATTAAAACTGAGTGAACCTTTCTGTAATCTTAGTAGTGCTGTGCGTTATTTGTTTAACCCTTTGTGGTTACATGCTGACTGACTGACAGGGCTGAGCGATGCGTGAGGCCAGCAAACATGACGTAGCTTTCAGTTATGATGAACATTCCATTAAGTCTGTGCAATTAATCAGAATCCAATGGCAATCTGAAACATTGCGATTAGCTAATCGCAAGAGGCTGTGATATGAAATATATATTATTTAACTTCCCCCACCCAGAGCAAATGCGTGACTGCCGTCTGTGTGTGACAGTCATCTGTGTGTGACAGTCTTACTAGCCAATTGAGTGAGCACACTTTCGTTCTGCCCAATCAAAATTGCGCAACCGAACTATGCGGAACGCCTACAATAAAAAACAAACAAACAGGAAAGCGCGAACGAGTGGGATAATGGCATTTGTCGCTTCAGAAGCATTAATTGGCAAATTAATATCTAAGAAAAATAGCATGTCGGTAATATGAGAATATCTTGGTTTCAAAGTCACAGACACCAAACAAAACAGGTCATTTGTAAGAGCTGTTGCAGAATTGTTGCCACAGCACGAGGGAAATACACCAATCAGCACCTAAAAAGCACCACAGGTAGCTATATGAGGAGCGTCTTGCTAAAAAGTCAACTAAAGGTATTGCCAGTAACACTCAATCTAATAGCAAGCTAAGTTAAATTTCAGAGTTGCTTGCTAATATAAGTTGATATCTTTTTTAACTAACACACGGTACAGATTATTGAGCTGAAGCTTGACTACAAAATTAAATCGCAAATCAAATTGGAATCGCAATATCTGTCAAAAAAAAAAAAATTACAATTAGATATTTTCACCAAATTGCACAGCCATAGTTTCCATAACTATATTTTATTTATAGATAGGGGTCTATGGTTGTGCATACAATGTCTTTATCTTGCTGGAGTTTATGGCAGTTTCATTCTCCTTCAGGACGCATTAATGCCGTTCTGTATCTATTGGACACATTCATAAATATTCCTAGCAAATCTAATAAATGTTGGAGGCATACTCATTATATAAACGCACTAAATCGCACTTCAGCAGCGTTTATTGTACTTGAGCAGCGTATATTTGAGGGTGTGCAAGACGTTTTGTGCACAAACAGAGGAAATCAGCGCACAAGCAAAGATATTTGGATGCTTGTATTACATGAATGCAATCTTGACTTGTGTGCTCGACTTGTGAACATGGAAGATCTATGTGAAAGGCCTGCCACCACAGCTGGAAAAAAATCCTAGAGGAAACACTGAAGATGTTTTGAAGAAAGCTGAAAACCAATAACCGTTGACTTCCAAAGTATTTGTTTGTCCTACTATGGAAGTAACTGATTCCCAGTTTTCAGCTTTTATCAAAATATTTCTAATCTTTCAAAAATCTTCTACCTGAGGGTGAGTAAATAGTGAGCAAGTTTTGATTTTTGGGTGAACTATCCCTTTAAGGCTGAACCTACAGATAGAAAAAGAATAAATCAATGTATTTAGAATGTTTTATGATGTGACAACTCTTAACAAACAAGCAAAACAATGAGGTGATCGCAGTTTAAAATAAAATCACAAAGCGCTTATGAATTGTGTAAAGGAGATAAAAACTGCCAGGAATTCCAGTCACACACAAAATCAAAGATCTGCCATAACATGCATTTCTGATACATGTATTGGACATTGCAACTATGGTTTAAAAAGTGGTGTTTTATCACATCTTACGACATCATGTGCTTTTTTTGTTTGTTTGTTTGTTTGTTTGATTTGGCATTAAGCTGTGATCCAGACACAGCAGTGAAATCTGCACGATATATCGCTCCAGCATCGATATTGCAATGTGTGCATCCGCACCAGCCACATCGCAGGATATGCAATGTTGAGTTGGGATTATAGTTGACCAGAAAGCATAGGTCAAAACGTGAGATTTGTGGAGACCCTGAAGAATTTAACCATAACAGAGTGAAAGCTTATCATCGGCTTCTCTTTTTAAGGCCTGTAACATTAAAGAGACTTTTAATAGTCCATAAAGAAGTTTAATAAAGATTATTGTATTGCATAATTTATATGATGAAGACTATGCAATGTTATTTTACGTTTGATTATTTAATTTCTGTGCCCGAATGCTGTTACTCTCCCCAGAAAACTCAGCACTATTTATGTCACTTTAACATTTATGACTGTAGTTTGTTTATTATATGTATACAATAAATTACATAAGATATATTTATATTTTACTCCCCTACAAAATCACCCCAATTCATCTAAAATAACGACTTTCCAAATAGAGCTATTTAAGTCATTTGGTGAATTAGTATTTCTATTGCAATATATATCGCAGAGAAAAAAACTATTGCAATGTCAAATTTTTCCAATATTGTGCAGCCCACGTGCCACTACTGATCTCAATGTCGGCTTTGGCTTCACATGAGATGTGAATATTTTATAATATTTCATGTTATTGGGCTAAAACTAGCTAGCTGACCATTAAAAAATGCTGACGAATAAAACCAATAGAATCTTGCACTAAAACTGATATCATCTCAGAAATAGCCTTAAGGGTTCCCACTCATGTTGTGCTGTAAACATATCTGAAAGTTTAATCATATGTTTCACACAAGGTATCTTCATGCTAATCTTGCTGAAGCAGAACTAGCCACCATCTGTGAAGTGATGTCAAATGGCACATCTCACTGAAGTCCTCGACCTGCCCTGAGAGATCACAGGTCAAATGTCCAACTTCCAGAAGAGTTTTAGATGTTATTTCTAAATGAGAAATATGAAATCTCCCAATTCTGAGTTGTCTGGAATACAGCATTAGTCCGTATCAAGGTTTGGCTGACACTTATTCAAATTAAGAGCACTAATAGAGCAATCACAGCAGATTTGGTTTCAAACAAACCACATCTACCAAGTCTGAACAATCCCTTATTCCAGTACTGTTGAGATCTCAGACAGGGAACCAAGAAGATCCAGCTGACATTTTGGTGATGAGACACACATGACAACTGAGCTGGCATAGCCACAGGCTGCACACAACCCACAAAGACAGGCAAAGGCAGAAGCAAAATGAAGACAGTTGGAGATTTTAATACCAAAAAACAGTAACATATTGTATTGTGTTAATTATTAAATAAAAACACCTGCACTTCTTTGAGCACCCATCATTGAATAGAACTTTAACAACTCTTTAGTCATCCACTGCTTTTTGCCATTTCAATATAGCAACATCAGAGGATGGCGAAGGCAATCCGCATGTCTGCACTGCATCCACGCGCCAACAGGGTCCAATCACAGAGCGAGCATGAGCGAGACCAGGAACAGTGCAGCATCAGAATCAACCTACATCTTAAAGGTGAAGCCTGAAACTGTCTTGCAGGCTGAGCTCATTCATGACTAAACTGTGCCAGACAAAATCAAGAGCTCCGAGGCAAACATCATCGACCCCATGTGTGCCAATCCCGCTGTCTGCTCAATATCCTTCAACAGACATGCATGTTGGCATGATAGCTGACCCATATTTTACAGTCCCCCATTTAACAGCAAGAGACCATGAGCATGTTAGAGAAATAAGAGTTAAATTATGAATGAGAAGAGAAAATCTGTGTGAACAGAGCACAGAGCAGATGCAGAAGAGCTCAGGTCTGTCAGAAAACCACGTCTTTTTGTCAGTGCAAAGAAAACACTGTGATCTTGACAAGAAAGCTTCTAACGAAAATTGTCATGTTTGGGTTTCACAAGCTGGATACTTCATCACAACCAATACATTTGTATTCAAACGCGTCTGGGAACCTGGTTAACTCATCCAGAACGAATGTGCGTCCTCTTCTCGATGCGGTTAAAATATGAAACCAGACAGAAGATCGATACGGGGTTTTCACGTGAGCGCGGCCGCGCTTTTACGCTCATACACCCAATGATATGACGGAGCGCTGCAATCCATCAGGCAGACGCAACACATCTCACCGTGTGTGACACGGAATGGCGCGCGACCGCATCTGCTTAATCAGCAGCAGTTCAGTCAGTTTCCTATTGTGTGAGTGAAACCCCTCCATACCCTCTATACATGCACAACATTCCCGTGTGGATACAGTTTATTCAGCCGCACCGGTATTGGGGCGAACCGTATCCAGTTGAACGTGCGACATTTAGCCATATTCTAATGTACCCCATAACATATAGAGGCCTGCTTGCATGCATCTATCTATCTATCTATCTATCTATCTATCTATCTATCTATCTATCTTATGCATGTCACAACGGTTCAGCGGTTTCCCTTTCATTCGGTCTAACACCAATACTCGATTGTATTTTGCATTATGGTTATTTGCTCAAAGTCACTTTAGTGATAACGGATTTAAGTGTTTCAGCATCTGCATGCTGGTCACGCTCGGGAAGAATCTACGGTTTAAAGCGTCGTGTCAAACCTCTCACCTTCATATCATTGACAATCGCCTGGAATAATCCACCGAGCGCCCCGCACTCCTTCTCCACCGACTCCACGTTGATATTATCCATCTTCAGCGAACAGAGCAAACAAAATCCTTGTGTTAAAATTACTTCCACAATATCCACCGACGAGACGCGTCTCGAGATCTAAAAGCAGGAGTGTTTGTGGGTGAGAGCGAGATTTGGGCTGTCTTCGGCTGTCGGTTTGAGGCAGATGATGGGGAGAGACGAGAGAGAGGTGGGTTACTCGCTCTCTCTCTCTCCTCGGCTCCGGTTCTACTCTCCGCGGTTGGAGGAGGTGAGGCTCGTGGATGGACCCGCAGTGCTCACAGTCATCTTCGGAATGGAGCTGAATGGATGAAAGAAGGCGGAGAGTGAGTGTGGAGCGGTGTGTCGGTGCGCCTGCACCCGCCCGGCTGAGACTGACTGGTGACTGACTGAAGTGAGCAGCGGCGCGAGAGGCCAGAACTCAGTAACTCGATCCATGCGCAGCGCATTGGGCAGAACAGTTTCTCCTGTCACATGGAGGCCGGAGGGAGGAGAGATGGCACACAAACACCCAGACCCGAAAGACTGTACAGTCTCAATCAGAAAGTCTGATATAGATTTATGATTTATTGATTATGTTGAATTATTTAATAATAATGAAAAAAAATCTTCTTCAATATAGGTTATTAGACGTATTTCCCCCCTCTCTCTCTTTCTATCCACGTAATAAATGAAACTATTCTGAATCTATTGATTTCAAAATATTTGACTGTGGACTCACTAATTTGACTGGTGATTCTTCAAGTCCTAACAAAATGTAATAAATAAATAAATAAACAACAAATAATTAAAATCTGTTTTGGTTTGTAGTGTCATTTTTGATTTCATTTTCAAAAGTCATTAAAAGTAATCAAAAAGTAATCCAAACACATTTTTTTTATTAAATGTGCAACTGATTTTGCTACATGCATTTGAACAGACAACTGCATTTTTGTCATGTTATGTGCAATCAATAACAGATTGATAAGATAATAGATAGATAAACTATATTATATATGCTATATATATATATATATATGCTCTTGAGATTTTATGATTTTGCCGTTGTGTTGTGATGAAGGAAAAGTCATCTTGTTCTCCTGTCACAGTGGAAAGGAGCAAAACAAGCCCTTTTCCAAAGGTTCAAATTCAAGGTCATCCTGAGTGACCTTTGTCTTTAAAACCGGGTGTCATATTTAAAGAAACAGCTCTAAGGTCTCTCCCTCCTGAGTCTTCGGGGAATTCTATCACATGACGTCTCTGGCAGTTTGCATTATGTGAAATCACCATTCATTGTCTACACTACTTCCAGTTTTTCACTAAGTGTTGACAATAATATGTTTATTTGCACTTTGTATAATTGTAAGAAACAATCTTGTCTGGAACATAGAGTATATGTACATTTCTTCACTCAAAACATTTTCTTCCTTCACCTCTCGCTCTCTGCGCTGATCTTCACAGTCTGTGCCTAACAAGGTTCCTCTTCATTTCATACATTACTCAGCAAGACTGAATCAGAATCAAACTGTCCTGCCAACCAGCACTGAGCCGTGCCACCTGCTTCACCCATCCTTATTAAAATGCATATTATCATTTATATTGCACATTTTCTTTATTTGTCAGCTATATTTGGATGGTATTCAAAAGATAAACATTTTCTCCCTAAAATGTTCATATCGGCACTATAAAATATATATTAGTAACTAAAAAGTACAAATACCTTTTAATGAAGTACAGCCCCAGAGACAGCTATTTATTTCTGTTAGTGAATCTGATGTCCTTCAATATCTCTATTCCTGGTATCGCACAATGTTCAGGGACCCAGCAGTTGCCGGAACTTGTTTTACATGTTAGTTATGATGTAAATCTCCTGATATCTACAGAGTGTGCATTTATAATTATACCTGAGAGTAGAAAAATAGTAGTAGTAGTAGAAAAGTAGGTACAGAAAATTAAACAGAAATGGATTGCAGGTGTTTTGTTTTGGCTTTTTTTCTTTTAAAGAAAATCATTCTTAAAATGTGTAACATAAGTTATGTTTAAGTCTTAAATATATCAAAGTAGGACGACGCAGTGGCGCAGTAGGTAATGCTGTCGCCTCACAGCAAGAAGGTCACTGGTTCGAGCCTTGGCTGGGTCAGTTGGCGTTTCTGTGTGGAGTTTGCATGTTCTCCCTGCGTTCACGTGGGTTTTCTCTGGGTGCTCCAGTTTCCCCCATGTGGTACAGGTGAATTGGGTAGGCTAAAATTGTCCATAGTGAATGAGTGTGTATGGATGTTTCCCAGAGATGGGTGGCAGCTGGAAGGGCATCAGCTGCGCAAAACATGTGCTGGATAAGATGGCGGTTCATTCCACTGCGGCGACCCTTGATTAATAAAGGGGCCAAGCCAAAAAGAAAATGAATGAATGAATATATCAGAGTAGAGTATATTGGCCAAAGTCTTCATTACTATTTTTTTTTATTATTATTATTATTTTACATTCTTATGTTTCCCATGAATAAATAAAGTCATGCAGATCTGGAACAACTCAATATTTAATATCCAAATTTCCATATTAACATTTTAACATATTAACGTTAACTTTGATGTCAACTGAAAGCACAAGAGCTTATTTTAATATAATATGGCTGCTGTTTTCCCAGCAAACAATTTTGTGTTTAATAGATGTCTAACAGACATCTAAACAACTTGGCTAAACTTGAGCTGTCAGTGAAAATCTAATAAGACGTCTAAGAATAGCCCAAAACTAGACTAGTCATCAAATAGACAGACTTTATATGTGTAGTCATGCATTTCTGTTTATTTGATGACTAGTCTAGTTTTGACCTATTCTTGTTCGTCTATTAGATTTTCACTGACACCCCAAATTTAGCCTTGTTTGAGCCAAGATGACTATGTTGAGATCTATTAGACATCTATTGGACATCTTTTAAAAACAAAACAAAAAATGCTTGCTTGGGTGTTTTGTTAAAAAATTCACAGTATATTTTACAATTTTTGGAAAACAAATATTGATTATTGTCTGAAACACCACATACTTAACTGCACCAGCACATACAGATATGCATTAAGACTACCAACATTTTTCATCCACACAAAAGGGGTAACATAAAGCATTAATATATAGCCTCAACCAAATTCCAAGTACATTACATCAGATTCATTTCAAGTGGAACATAATCCCTCTAAACCACCATTCTTTGGGTCTTTACACTATTAATACTTTAAATGGAGAGAGAGAGAATAACGAAGAAAAAAAAACTAAATTCAATTCGTCTATAACTATTTCTGGGAAAGATTTCAAAGTTTCAAAGCCAAAGAAAACCACCGTCTCATTTTCTGGGGTCTTTTATGCAGTCTAGTCTTTCAAATGCAGGTCAAACACTTTTTTTCAGTGTTATAATGGCATACAATAAAATGTATGCAACATCCCATTCTTGCTAAATGATACATCTACTTCACAGAAACATTGTTATTTTGTGCACTAGCCAGTCGTAAGGGGTTATTAGGCACTACCACAAACAACCACAGGGCATTGTGACAACTTTTGCTCTCTTTTCCACTCAAAACGAGCTGTGTTTACTTTTGAATTCTTTATGACGATTCATGGGGGCTTTGTTAAAGTTATCAAGTTTAAAGGCAACACATGTCTCAGCCAAAGATACTTTGCCCAAAAATGAACAAGTATGCGTGAATACTCATATAAAGCAAGTCTCTAATGAATGACTGTTGGTGTGACATGACTGAAGTCTGCAATTTCAGTCTGATATTAAATAAACATTGTTGTTTTTCACATTGAAAAGTGATTGAATGCTAAAGTATTATCCATCCCGTTTGCTAGTTCAGTTAGAATGCTGTAAGAATTGTAACAAAATGCTTCAGACCAAAGGCAAGATTGTGTGTGAGCAGTCTAATAAACTATTCAATTCAATTCATGTTTATTTGTATAGAGCTTTTACAATGTAGATTGTGTCAAAGCAGCTTAACATAGAAGTTCTAGTAAATTGAAACCGTGTCAGTCCAGTTTTCAGAGTTGAAGTTCAGATTAGTTCAGTTCAGTGTGGTTTAATTTTCACTGCTGAAAGTCCAAACATTCCCAGAGATGGGTTGCGGCTGGAAGGGCATCCGCTGCGTAAAATCGTGCTGGATAAGTTGGCGGTTCATTCCGCTGTGGCGACCCCGCAAGGGACAAAGCCGACAAGAAAATGAATGAATGAATGAATGAAAGTCCAAACACTGAAGAGCAAATCCATCGATGCGCATCTCTACAAGTCCCAAACCAAGCAAGCCAGTGGCAACAATGGAGAGGAACAAACCAGGCTCAGTTGGGCACGACCTTTTCTTGTCTGGCCAAACTTCTTGTGCAGAGCTTCCGGAGGCTGGAGAAGCTGGACGTCCATTGTGGAGAACTGCAGGTGTGAGTAGGTCATTGGGTGATCATCCTGGCCCACGGGATCAATGTGAAGACTCGTCTGTCTTTCAAGAATCTGTCTCATGCTCTCTGCTCCTCCATGACCGCCACAGCGTTAGCTCAGGATATGGCCTGGTCCAGGATTATGGATACCTTGGCATCATTTTCTCACAGATCTTGGATCACATAAATGGCGCTGCATATTCTCTAGAGGCCTTGGGATATGTATCCCCAGGTGGAAACGGAGGATATGAATATTAGAGGTGTAAACCTACACTGGTCTCACGGTTCTGTTACGATTATCATGCCATCGATTCGGTTCAATTCGATATCTCGTTGCATCACGGTGCATTGACAATGCTTTCCATTCACAATTTTATATTTTACTTTACAGACGGTGTTCCCCAATGAGTGACAGTGACTACGTTGATCAGTAATCAAATTATTTTCTTTAATCTAATTAAGAGATTAATAAGTCTAAGGTGTTTACATGAGTTGCTTTTTGAGTGTTACTTTCATGATCGCGTATTACATGTTACAGCACATAGTTCGATTAACAACATTCGTCACCGCGATATCCGCATTTCCTCTGGAGTTTCATGTAATTTCGGGTGATTAATTTTTCATTTGTCGACTTTAACTGCAGGTTGGCACTTTCACTTTCATTCACGAACATGTAAACGTAGTCACTGAGTACGTTTACATGGACACCAATAATTCGATTTTAATGCAATTAAGACAATACTCTGATTTAAGAGTCTACCATGTAAACAGTGATTTTTGATTAATTTAATCAGATTAAGGTCATAATCGAACTAAAGAGAAATCGAATTAAGACATGTGGATTATGCCGATTTTAGTCGCATTATTGAAGTGCAGTACAGGCATGTAAACACCTCAATCGAACTATTACCGCCATGTAGGACTTTAAACCGCTTTTTGCGACAGGGTAGTCCACACACACACACACGTTTGTTTTTGTGAAAAGTGGGTACATTACATAGGCTTCCATTCATTTTATACAGATCAAACCGTATATTATATTGCCCTCACCCCACCCTACCCCTAAAACCAACCATCACAGGAGACAGTGTACAGCTTTACTCCCTGAAAAAACTCATCCTGTGTGATTTATAAGCTTTTTGAGAAGTGAGGACGTCACCAATGTCCTCATATTTCACCTCCTTTTAGTAATACCTGTTTCATACCTATGTCATTATACAGATTTGTGTAAAATGTAAAATGTAAAACGCGATCATGAAAGTAACAGTCAGAAAGCAACTCATGTAAACACCTTAGTCTTATTATTCTCTTAATTAGATCATACCTGCCAACATTTGGTTCGTAAATTCCGGGAGATGGGGGGCAGCCATACGTCATACGCTAATTTGCATATTACTGACGTCATCACGTTCTACCATTTCTGTTTGTTTAACAGCCTATGGTAAATAAATGGGGTATTTTATATTCGCACTACGCTTTATGTAAGCTTGTCAATTTAACTACATTTATTGCTGTTTGAATACAGTATATCATTATAGATGAGTAGGGAATTTGCAGTAATATCTCAGACGTAATATACTCAGACAAGTTCTGAAACTCTCACTTAAAACATCACTGATTGTGAACAATAAACGGTCAAATTAAATTGTTAAAATAAAGGAGAAGCAGATCAGTTTGACTGTACAAGGGAAATACCTTCACACTCCCGGTGCTAAATCATTTGCCGTCGGTACGCAGAGGGGTGATCTGCTGTCAGGCTGCAGGTGGGAGAGGCTGCTGTACGAGGACAAGTCGCAAGATTTGTCGCTTTTTTGAAAATTGGCAACACTGGCGTGAACTGAAGAGCGGGAGGGGTGAGAGATTTGGGGAGATGGAGGCGCGCGACCGGAAGAGCACGCGCACAAGCACCAGGTTTCAGCCCGGACTGTACCAAAATGCTGAGGAGCGGGGGGCGGATTCCGGGAGTTTACCGGGAGACAGAACAATACGGGAGACGGGTCTAAAATACGGGAGACTCTCGGGAAAAACGGGAGTGTTGGCAGGTATGAATTAGATTAAAACAAATATTTCGATTACTGATGTCCATGTAAACGTAGTCACTGATAAACGGCAGCGGCGCAGTGTTGCCAGATTGGACGGTTTTGGATAGACATTTCAGTGAGTTTTGGATAGTTTTTGAGCTGGAATCAGTCAGCTACATCTGGCAACACTGCAGCGTCAATCACAGCTGATCCATTATAGATGTGGTGGAGAAAACTCGCGCGCTCGTGTCTGTATCCAGAATTATCGCTGTAACAGCCGAGAGGAGAGGAAAAGTCACAGCAGCAGGTCAAATAGGCCACAGTGAGAGAGAGAGAGAAATGGAGTTAACTTTCATTCTCTCAATCGCAGTGAAGGGGTTTCTACTGTAAGTGTCAGTGGAAGACTGTCCAGCAAACACACACGCAGTAAAATTGTGCAGAGTTTCTGCGTTTTTAAGTAGTTGGAGCGTTGTAAACACTCGCGCTCGCCTCCCTCGCCATAGTAAGCCATAGATTATCACTGAACGATACAGAATTGTCTGCGTCTGCATCGCGGTGCACCGAAGAAACAATTAATTGTGACACCCCTAATAAATATATATGTTTAGAAATAAACTAGAATTTACAGTAAAACTCCAGACTGAGAAACGTGTTTACTACTAACTAAGAATATTATCTCAATAAGCTTCTTCATTTATTTCTTATTGAGAGTAAGATAGTTGTTGTAAAGTCATATTTAGTACTGTAGTGATATGTGCTGCAGTTAAATATTCCTTGTTGCACCGTTTGACAAAAATAGTATGTAACCCAGTAGTATTTACACAAGTCCAGTGTTCATAAAACAAACCAGGGGCTTATTGATGATTTGACATGATCCAGGATAGTTTTGTTCTTCAAAACTCATATGTGAGTTGTTGTTGTCATGGCAACAGGTCTGTATGCTCAAAACTGCTAGGGAGCTTGTTTATTTTTTATATGATTGTGTCATTTCAAGTGAAGGTTGCTCAGCAATACTTGTTACCTGATTGGCTCACATAAGGTTTTATCCATTTTTGCATCTTTGTGATTGATCCCATAGTCTGTTTAATAAGGTCAGGAATGTGCTCTTCTCTTGGCTATCTAGGCTTGACAAAGTGGCTCATTCTCATCCTGGATCAGCAAAAATGCAACACTTAGCCAGGAAACGCTGATTAAACAACACTGTAAAAATGATTTGTTCACTCTACTTAACTTAGTTAGGTCATCTTGTTGCATTGACACAGTTAAATTGTATTGACTTATTAAGTTTTCTCAACTTAAAATGTTTAGTTGACATAGTTAAATATTTGAGCCAACTACCTATTTAAAGTTAATTGGACTTAGTTTTAATAGGTTAACTTACATTATCAAGTTAGCAGAAATTGCCAAGGTTAGTTTAAATACATTAACATACATTTTCAAGTTCACTGAACTTATTCTAGCAGATTTTTTCAATTAGAAACAGAACAGACAACAAAATAAATCACACATTTATAAGGTATTTACATCCAATTTAGTAATTACACACAATGTACGTACTTTCAATATATTGTTATTGTCTTTACAAAGTATTTTTTCTTATAAAACATTTTTACAAATGTTTTAAAGTAATTGTAAAGTAAAAGTAATCTCATAAAAAAATGTCAAAACTCTAAAA
This sequence comes from Danio kyathit, assembly GCA_903798195.1. Classification (NCBI taxonomy): domain Eukaryota; kingdom Metazoa; phylum Chordata; class Actinopteri; order Cypriniformes; family Danionidae; genus Danio; species Danio kyathit. Next base: position 57,321,798 of record LR812525.1, read on the forward strand.
TACACAACGAACACAGGCCAGAACTTGGAAAACTATCAAATCTGATCTTAACATCTTTATTTCAATGTATTTTTAAATGAGTCTACTCTTGCACTGCAGATATCTGCTCCAATGTTCATCAACAGTTTCCGATTTCCAGCAGTCATCCCTCTGCTCACCTTGTCTTCAGAATCTATATGCTGTATAAAAAAGACAAACAATGAAAAATCTTTACATTTCTTTCTTTACATTGCAAAACCTAAAACACTAAATCTGAAAGACAAACACAACATGTGCACCAAATCTTATTTACTAACAACTACTTGTGTGATGGTAGTGCTTCAGCTTTTAGTGTTTTATGACAATCCGTTGATCGGTTGTAGTGAAACTTGCAGCTCCACTTAATTTATCAACCAAATAAAGAAAAGAAAAAAATAAAGCCAAAACATATTTAATAAACAGTGTACGCAATCAAGATCAGAGTAATCACTAAATCTTTGAAATATAAATTTACTGAAATCTTTCAAAATGATCGGTCTACTGTTTAAATGTTTAATTACTGTATGCATATGATAGGATATATTTGGTAAGATCTCACCTGTAGTAAGTCAGACTTCCTCTGGGAATGTGCTGCAACCTTTAAAATGAGAAAATGGCATTTATGTGAATTTTTGTAAATATTTTTTTCATAAATATTATTCTACTGTAAACATACCAACAAAGATGTTTAATAAAATCTCAACTGTTGTAAGTCAATCTGGCCTCTGAAAATGTGCTGCAACCTTCAGAATAAGAAAATCACATTTGGGTAAATATTTTTTCTTAAATATTTGACTACTGTACATTTATGAATGGGAATACTGGTAACATCTCACCTTTTTTTAAGTCAGTCTGCTCTCTGGGAACAACCTATTAAATGAGAAAAGTACATTCAAATGAATTACTGTTTTTATTTTCCCAAAGTATTTTCTACTGTATATAAATGGAAGATCCATAAAAATCTCTATAAAATACTTGTAGTAGATTATTCAGGGAACTAGGAAAATACTATTTTATACACATACTGAAATATTGCACATTTAAACCTAAAACAGACTTTACTAAGCTTTATAAATGTGGCCAAACTCCACATGTATTAGCAAAGGTCTAATCTGCTCTGGAAACATTTATACTGGGAACAATACATTGACAATCAGTTCATATATATCATTTTACAAGTTACAACACAAATTTGAAGAAGCATTACTTACCAAATGTGATGATTGAATAATAAAAAATCCAGTGAAAAATATCCCATGTGTCTGACTTCTTCTGGTGTTTAACTGGCAGTTGGCAAAATGACTTTATAATAGAGTATAATACAGTATATTCCACCACCTGCTGGATTGGAAGTATGGAGCGCAACTTAAAGTTCCCAAGAAATCAAAACTAATCGTATGATTTTGCTAGCTCACATTGCAAGATTTGTGGTGAACAATTCATCTGTGCATGTCATTAAGAAAAAAAAAATGTTTGCCCTTCTAATCTTTAATTGAAATCTGAAAATGTACTTTTTGTGTTCAGTTAATTTATTAGATTATGTGATTTTGAGGTAATATACGTGGCTAACGTTGCTCCAACTGTCAGTTTTGACAACAAACAGAAATGGTGAGCAGGACGTGTTAGGTTGTAATAACTCTTTTAAAAACCTTTTTCCTGATCTTTCTGAATAAAATGCCTACTTTACTACGTCGATTCAGCCCGCGGTAGAAAAACAAGCCACGCCCACTGTTTGCTCATTTAAAATTCTGTTTCTCTAAGAACTGCGTCACATTACGAAAAAAAAAAGATTAACGATCGCAGCTTCCGATTCACGGGGACTTTTAAGTTTTAAAGTTTTAAGTTAAATCCACAAACACTCTATTACAGACTATTTAAGACAGCGAAAACTTGCCAGGTTAAGTTGAATTACCAACATTGTTGTTTCAACTTACAAAATCATGTTGAAAAACCTAAAATGCAGAATCATTTTTTACAGTGAAGGTCTCAAGCTGCACTTTTTGTGTTACCTTGGCTTTCTTAATTTGACTTTTTTTGTAAAACCCCTCATTTGTCCAGACTAAATGAACCAAGTAAACCATGAACCCAACCTAAAGGACTGTTCACACTAACGATAACTATACTTGCATTCCCACTACAGTAAGCAATAGCTATCTGTTTAGCTTGTTCGCTGCACTTTTAAAGAATTTATATGACAGCACTGCCTTTTTTCCATCTGTGCATTTTGCAAAGATGGAATGTAAATTCATTGATATTCATAAGCATTCTGTCTGACTGAATCACATTTAAGAGTAAAAGTCAAAAGCTCCAGAACTGTTGGATTGTACGGCAGTGTTCTTGGAACATCATTTGTTAAAGAAAATTCAGCAAATTAACCTGCATATTGTATTTCAAAACAAAATCTCAAGATGACAAACTTGCAGATGTCAGCATGCAAACTGAAGTGTCCAACATTGAGCAACCAACCTCAGATTCCTGACCAACTCATATTGTTTTATTGGTTGTGTAAATATTCCTTCATTTAAATGATGGAAACCAAATAAAAAAATAAATCTTTCATTAACATGATTCTGAATTATCCCTACTTACCCATCTTAGCCCATAAACTAGGTCAGAATGAGTCATACAACCCACTCTCTCTCTCTCCTTAGCTCTTGCTAGACAGTACAGATCTGCCCACAGCTCTTGAAGTCTATCACACTCCTTTGACTAAATGGAAGATTTTCCAGAGGAGATTTGACCAACAGCCAACAGTAAACCAAGCAATGCCCCTCTGGGCAGCTTGACGTCAGTCTTCTAATTCTTCAGCATCTTTATGGGCAAACTGTTACATCCATATGAATCATCATATGGACACATCAAACTATGAGGCATCTTCACAGATTTAAGAAATAAAGGCTTCTTTCATTTGACTGCACAGACCACTAAGCACAGCATAATTGTGTTTTCCATCTCTCCCTATACATTTAATCTAATTTGGTTTATATGAACTTTCTGAAACGCCACATCTCAGCACAGTGACAGATGGAGATTTCCATAAAGTAGCGGTGTAGTGGGTAACTGAGAGGTCTCTTGAATAAGGATCATTAGACCCCTGGGTTTCTGGTAACAAATCTAGCGTGCCAGTCTTCAAGAGCACAGAAGAATGTGTTTCTCACCCTCTGGATGTACTGCAAATCTCATAAGACTTGAATAAATGGCACTCTGGCAACAGTTTATCTGAAATCATACCCTTTAGAATGGCTCTGTATTTGCCTGATTTACTTAACAAACAATGAGAATGAGTATGCAGCTTATACTTCCTTTAAAGAGAGCACACAACCATTATTACACATTTGTGTGGCTTAAATGAAACACAGAGGTTAGATGTTGGCCATACTGACAATAATTATATTTTATATAATTATTATATAATAATATAATTATATATTATATTATAAGCCATGCTTACATTGATTTTTGTAAATGTAAAAAAAAATGTTATTATTAGTAATGATACAAAACTTAATGAGCCCCATTATACACCCAGCACAATAAAGCGCAAGACGTGTTTAGTGCGATTTGTTGCTTTTTTGAGACCAGTGCAACTCTAATTTTCACATTTTGCGCCACATTATTTAAAGGGTCACGAAACACCAAAACACATTTTTTGAGCTGTTGACAGTCATATATGTGTCCCACGCTGCTATAAACACTATTAGGACACATATATTGCACTAAAAAGTGAAAATTGGTTGTTTTTGCGTTATTTTGAGCAAATTCGTTCTTCCGGTTTGAAACAAATTTTTGAAGCTGCGTCACGGCCATGAGATACATAGGTGTAAATCCAGAGTGGAGAATGGCTGTCTGTCTTTTCGAGGACATTCTGACATATCTGAGTGTGCGGCATTAATTCATGACAAAGACGTGCTTCAAACCAATCAGCGCGCTCTATTGTGCATGACGTGAAACTTCGTTAATATGCATGATAGCTCCGGAGACTGTTTACCAGTTTACGCTGTTCATACGGCAGAGAGACGCCACGTTGTGTTGCCAAAACAAGTGAAAGTACAAGAATTTCAAGACAAGAGTCGTAGGTGTTGCAACGAAGGTTTTGTTTTCATTTTCCCTCTATGAGACTCACGTGTGGATTACAGTGCACGCGACAGAAACGCGTTTGTAAGGAACATTTTTACCCGAGAGCTTTTTCTCATCTGGAAATGGTGAAATCCAGATTTGCCGCTCGTCTCCTTTTAATAAAAAGACACAGCTCCAGTTTGATTGTCTGTCTACAGATTTGGTAAGTGTTTGCAGTGCAGTGCCCTTTGTTTAAATGCTGCTCTCCGAGTGTAAACATGTTAACACAAACTATTCCCGTCGTGCAGGATTTTCACTGCGTTTTGTGACAGGATAGTCTAAACACACACGGCTTTCTGATGCTACCTACCTACCGAGTACATACGTTACAGAGAAATGCGGAGGATTTTTTTTCTCTCATTCGCCATGCGGTATTAAATCAGCCTCTCTGTGTTTGTTTTGCCTGTGAAACTTAGCGCGTCCCCAAATGGAAACTCCCTTCTATGCAAATTTTACCTTCTTTCCCTCCCCCGACATTCCCACACTCCCAGAGCTGGACACGCCCACTTTCCTGACTTTTTTCAAAACAGAGGTGTGAAAACACCCTGCTGAGACAGGGGGTTTCGTGGCCCTTTAAATAGCAAATCCATTAGTGCCACTATGTGGACTCATGGGTGTGTTGGTCTAGAAAGGAAGTGTGTTAAAGCGCATTGAGAAACTGAAACAGATCACGCCATTGACCAACTAAAAACAGGTCTAAAGTCCAGCGCAGAGCGAGTTAGTTGTGTGCCTATGCAGGTCCAAACACTTACACATTGCTTAATACACACAGGATGTACGGCAGCACACAAATATCTTTAATTATGAATAAAATTAAAGGATTAAAATGTTACAAAAAATATTATTTTCTACATAAATATAAAAACCACTTCATCCATGCCTTCTTCACCTTTCAGTTTATTCAAATTCAACAATTTGCTTTTGCATAATGTTGTTAATATTAGCAGTATTATTTATTATATGCATATTTATATTATTTTTAATAAAAACTAGTTTAGATTTGTCCACATGTCCGGTTTTGGAGACGTCTGCATCACCATATGGGGCATAACAACAGGACATGTGTTTGGATATAACTTTTTTTACCACACTTCGTTCTTATTGTTCATTTATTCATTTGCTGGAAATTAGAACTGAATTTAGAGATAGTTTTGAAACAAATCTTTGCACTTCAACAAATCCTTTGCAAAATTAACCTTCCTGTCGTGTTCGGGTAAAATCCGACCAATTTACAACTTAAATCACTCATAAATATTGTGTTTTACATCTGATTGCCTCAAGGCCTTATGATATCCTCCACACTATGCATTTGAACATATAAAAGTGATGATCACCTCTTTCATTGAAGTTTGGGAGTTTTAATCAACCTTGTTACACCTGTGGTGTTCCCGGTCAAAAGTGACCGCTATAGGAAATGAATAGGTATCCAGGCTATATTCATTCATCAGGCAGAAAACATCCCCACACACACTACCCCAACTCACTCACTTATTTCAGATAAAACAATATCTTTTGCAGGTACACATCTCTTTTATGCGCTTATGTGCTGATCCTTCAGCCTGATCTCACAAGGAAGCATAACTATTTTACGTTTTGTCCGTTTAGTGGCTAATTCATATGATATGAGTTCAGTCATACAAAATGTAAGATTTTTAAAAGGAGGCGTGGCACCCAACCCCACCCCTAAACCCAATTGTCATTGGGGATAAGCAAATTGTACAAAACTGTATGAATGAGATCGTACAAATTCATATGGATTAGCTACTAAACCAATAAGTTATGAATTGCCATGAAAGTGTTGGATCCTCCAATGTGAATCAATTTCCTGATAAAACAGTGTATCATATCTTCACACAGACTAGGTGTCTGTTATGTGAATCCATCATTCTTTCTTTCTTTCTCTTTCTTTCTTTTTCTTTCTTTCTTTCTGCCAATCTCCATTCAGCCAATCTCTGAGTCTAGCAGGAGCACTTTTAGCTTAGCAACAATTATTTTATTATATTAGTATTGTTATTATCTCGCTCAAAAATTACCAAAGTATAACTAGTGCTAGTTCTGTGTCCATGCTCACCGTATAAACCCTCAATCACTATTCCCTATATTAGTACACTTGAAGGACTGAAAATTCGATCACTCAATACACAGGAAAGGATATCATTTTGTTTGTGCTTTGCTGGCTGAAAAGAGAACATTCACACAGTAAAAGAAAATATGACAGCACTTTATCATTTATACATTTAGATACCTTCCACCATAAACTTTTTGTACACTGACAGTGCCAGAAAATGAGGTATTGTTTCTGGGTATAATGAACAGAATGAACAATTTACATCCATGTCTTCAATAAATCTGGTTAATGATGCTTAACAGGGTAAAAATTGTGTAGTTTCTTAAATGAGATTTCTTTGATTTTATTTGTAATTAGATATTTATTAAGTATGACCCAAACTTTCCTCCACTCAATATTTTAAATAAACTTAGACCAATAGAAAATGACATGTGATTCACTAACCAATTCTGTTTGGAATAATAGAGTAAACAAAATTGTATGAGTGTGAATGAGTGTGTATGGGTGTTTCCCAATACTGGGTTACGACTGGAAGGGCATTTGCTGTGTAAAACATATGCCGGAATAGTTGGCGATTCATTCCGCTGTGGTTAACCCTGATAAATAAGGGACTAAGCCGAAGGAAAATGAATTGAAGGATAAACATTGAAGGATAAAACTGAAAAACAAGAAGAGTGTAAAATAGAAATACCAAAACACACAAAAATGTATGCAGTTTTCTTTGTGTTTCTATTGTTTTACTTTCTATTGTTAATAAGTTGTTAATAAGTTCTATTCACTAAAATCTACCAATAAATTGACATCTCAAATGCTGTAGGCAAAATCTGACCTGCACACAAATACAGAGAGAGACAAGTTGAGACTGATTACCAGTAAAATCTCAGACTCAACACAGAGTTGGGAGTTAAGTTTTGATTATGCTTTTCTGCTTACATGTTTAATTCTAAATATCAAAAAGTAATTACTGTAATCAAAATGAACAAACCAACATTTTAAAAATTTTAACTTTGGTAAAAAACTCGTCTTTGATAATGTCACAATATCTAAATATTGAAATGCAACCTAAAGTAAGTAATTATGACTATCTTTAGTAACTTGGGAACTGTACACATTTACAATTATTAGGCCTTTTTTTCACATATTTTGAAAGTGCTGTTTAACAGAAAGACTTTAAATATGACCATTTTAATAATTAATTAGTAATAGCTCATTTGTTTAGTCTTTGCCATGACATACTACACTATAGTTTACTAGTTATTTGGCAACTACTAAAATTAAAAAACTAAAATTAAAAGATATTTTTTATACCAGTTACATTAATTATAAATTTGGCAATTAAAGAGTTAAAATCCTGTAATTTTCTAAACAATTTAAGAGTTTTGATTAGGACTGAGCTTGATTAACAGGTTTATGCAAAAAAAAAAAAATAAATAAATAAATAAAGAAAATATTTATCTGATGCATTTTTACACAATTTAATTTAGTGGATGTTTTCATCCCAAACATAACCAATGGTAGTAAATTTGAACAGTGCACAAGGGTAAAACAAAATGATTTTAATAATTAACTTGCAATAGCTAATTTGTTTTGTCTTTAACATGACATATTACATAATAGTTTACTAGTTATTTGGCAAAACTATTTACTAACTAAATAAATAACTAAATACTAGCTAAAAGTGCAATTTAAAGGCTTAACTATGTTAATTAGATTAACTAGGCAAGTTACTGGCCAACTGTTTTTTTTTTCAAATAAATATTTTATAAATAATATTATTAACTATAAATATTAAACAATATTGACCTTAGCAGTTTATATGTTTAGGCCAATCTAAAAAAAAAACAAGACGGTGAAAATGCTCTGTTAAATATCACTTGGCAAATATGTGTGTGTGTTAACTTAAATACTTGAAAAATAAATTGTATATTTATTTTAAACATTACATTTTTTTTTCAATAAAAGCAACATGAGCACAAGCTGCTGTCAAAACAGAAGTGAGGCAACATGATTGATTAACAGGCAATCTGCCCATTCAATACTACCATAATGTACTTTCAATAACAAGAAACGAGACAAAGTTTTTTTTTTTTTTTTTTTTTTCGTCACAGCTCTAATTCCCCCACTAGACACAACCACAGCAGAGTGGAAGTAATGTAGTGAACTGTACAACAGTGTCTTTGATGACTTATTCATGTGACTGCGCATGCTTACATTACAAGAGGTGCAATTCAAAATACTCACAGTAAAGTCTGAGTAAAGATTGATTAGGGCTCCATCCACTGCATACATATCTGTTGTGCAAATGTATATTTATAACAGAAATCATCTGCATCTGGTTTATTTAAGCTTTTGAAATGCATTATAGCACCCTGAAAATGTTTGATGTTGAAAATTTAACTCAGTTTAGGTTCATTTATTGATATTTTAGTAGAAACAAAATACAAAAAAATTGTTATTTGTGTCCAGGACTTTTGTCTGTGATTTTATGGCTTTAGTTTTTACTTTGTGACCTTTCACTTTGCCCTTTCCTATTAGTATACTATTTTATTTATTTATTTATTTATTTATTTATTTATTTATTTATTTATTTATTTATTTATTCGTTTATTATGTACGTATGTATTACATGTTATATTATACCATATATTGTATTTTTTATTTTGTATTATATTGTACATATATTTGTAATATATGTTAAACAATAATTGTAAAATTTTCAATTACTGTTTGGCATGTACATTTTAAATACACCATACAAATGTAATTTTGTAAGACATTAAACTTCAAGCTTATTCCCTGCTTCATCCAGGTTGCCACAGTGGAATGAAGTACAAAATTCTCTGGCTTATGTTTTACACAGTAGATGTCCATCCAGCCTCAACCCAGCACATAGAGCATAAAGACATTCATTCAGCTTTTTTGTTGTTTGTTTGTTTGTTTGTTTCCAATAAATTCATCAATTCTAATCAATCGTGCAAAAAACGTATCATGGTTTCTACCAAATTAATAAGCACTTCAAGTTTCTTGCACAGTGAAAACATAAATGAATGCACCAGTTCAGCATATTAGTATGATTTCTGAAGGATCATGTGTAACGAATGTTTCAGACACATAATTATTTTGCTTTATTCCACAAATGATACACCATCAACCTCTCCAGCCCAGAAAAAGACTGGATGGTCAGTGTGTAATACGATTCTAAGGTATTAATTACACGAAGGAATGCTTATATGTAAGTGGACACACAGACATGGTCAAGCTTCTATACGCTCCTTGCTTAAGACTGATGCTTTTAATGTAAACCTTTATTCTCTCTTTATGTGTAATCAGGTGTATTGCAACAAGTCTCTTGCTCATGTATTAATATTATGGTTTTAATACTTCTGCAATCAATGTTTAACTCTACCACAGCTAAACAAGAGCATAGATAGTTCATGTTTGATGTACCTGCAAAGCTAATTTGGTGTACTGAACGATCTTTACATTTGATGTTCAAACGTGTGCAACATATCAACATTTTAAGAAACTTTAAACATTTCTGCATCAGCTTAAAACTAGAATGCATATGCAAATCACTACGCTTGAGAAAAAAGGCCCATAAAACTTCTTATGGGAAAATAACTTTTTCATTGGACAACTCAGCTCCTGAGGGTGGGTACAAAACCACACTTATAAAAGCTGGTGACAAAGGCCGGCCCCTGTGGAACCCCAGAGAACACCAGAACAAGGACAGGGGAAAGAAGAGACCCTGAGAGAGAGAGAGAGAGAGAGAGAGAGAGAGAGAGAGAGAGAGAGAGAGAGAGAGAGATTGTTCCGTTCCAGCTCAGGACAGGTTCTCTTCAGGTTAAGTGAAGAGACTTGGACACTGGCAGAAATGAGTTAACTGCACAGCTCAGACATTCCCACCTTCGATACCTTTTTCTTTCTTTTCCGTCGAGTCAATGTTGGGTTTAGCATGCCACGAAACATGAAAAGTCAACAAGACTAGTCCTTTTGCCACCTCAAAAAAACTTGAAACGACAGACTATACCCCACTCCAAGCCTCACAGGACAAAGAGCCGACCACCAGCTAACCACGTGGGAACCCAGCTCAACAGAGGGAGTTCTTCACATCAAAAAAGGAACACAAGTAACACCTCCAGATTACCACGGAAGTGTTGTAAATTAAACGTAACCCTAAAGAAACCAAAGAAGGGTTAAATGGATTATTTTTGGTTCGTTTGGTTTGGTCTTACAAATTCCGAGTTTTTTCGATCATTACACTCTTTCAAACTCTTATTTTTCTTCCTTTGCTCTTCTCTACAACATGTATAAATGTGTGTTTGTGTTAGGTGTTATAGTATTCAATAAAGTTTCATTTGTTATGAACAAAGGTGCCTGTGCATATTTATAAATCTGAAACTTCGATCTTGTTACCCTGCTTAAACATAAATGGGTTTTTATTTTTGATAGCAATAGCTGTAGTTGAAGTCAACTCTCCGTTCGAACGATCGCTGCACAATTTGTTTGTTCGGATTTAAAGAGTCGATTCATTTGAAGCCCAAATTAATCTTCAATACACTTAGCTAATTCGCAACACACGTGACACTGAAGACTCAAGAAATTTTGCTGAAAACAGCCTTAAAGGGCACCTATGGTGAAAAATTTGGACAGACATATGTGTAGGTATAGTGTATAGACCGTCATATTGGGGTGACATAAACACAACCAGTGCTTTTGGGTGGTGGACCAATTGGAGCAGTTTTGAGACCGACCGTAACTTGACTTAGGAGTGCGGCCCCCCGCCCACTGAATTGATTGATTGTGATAGCCCACCGCTGTGTATTAACATGTGTCCATAGTAACACGTATAATCATATCAACAAGACAGGACGTGCGCAAAACAACCGGGAATAAAAGGTCTGTTCAGTTTGCTAGGATCATCAATCATCATCAAATGTGATCTAGAGTGAGTTTTACAAGTTTAAAATGTTTTAAAACAGTGCATGCGTGTAATGAATTACAGTGATTTACTTCATCTTTACTTCATCACCACAGCCATGTGTCAGAACAATTATAAAAGAAGACGCTTCAATCCCGGTTTGTGGACGTTAAATCAGGTTTATTTTGTACATTAACGTAACAGATATCCATACAGCAGTGGATACTAACCTGTATCCTGTCACATTTGCGTGCAAAAAGAGTACAAAGCTAAACTCGCGAGCTGTCTGTGTGTGTGTGTGTCCGCGCTGTGTGTGCGTGTGAACTTTGTAACGACATTGTGTGTGACTCACCATTGCAACTCCACAACAAATGCATCAAATACTCATTGGTAAAGTTCTTACTGTAGTATTTCTCACAAACGCTACGTGAGATCAGCTTCCTTCATGTCTGTCTGTTGTCTGAAGCAGCCGAGGAAGAAGATTAAGGCACGCTGACAGGCACTTCGAAATGGTGAGCGTGAAAGACTAGCCTTAAAGGTGCAGTTCACAAAAAAAAAAAAAAAAGCTACCTGATGGTTATAAAAAAGAAACTTCTGAAAGGTCTAATAAATAATCTAACAGCAGTCATTAACCATAGTTCATTATTTACTAATGCATCATTAATATCCAAATCTGTGCTTGTTAACATTAGTTAAATTTTATTTTTATTTAGATAGTGGCTAATCTTCTTTGGGGTCCATTGAACACAAAACAAAATTACATTAATACATAACAACAAAGACCAATAAAAAACATAAAAACCCAAAATTCATACATAACATCCAGAACAACAATCCACTTAATATTGTGCCATTAAACATTTCTTCAACGATTTTTTTAAACCTCATTTTACTGGTTACAAAGCATGTAATGTCTGATGGTAATTCATGTTTTCATTCCTCTATAAATTACGGTCCATTGCTTTGCATTAGTTTTTGAAACAGAAAGCAAAAAATGTCCTTTTGATGCATGCCTGGTGTAAAATTATGACTAGCATTACTATACAAAAGTTGACAGTACAATACACTTGGAACTCTTGACACAGAAATATTTCTTATGAAACACAACAAAGAAACAATTACCAATAACCAACCTAAAGTTTTACGCATTTTCATATTATTAACTCTTCTATTGCAGTGTAAAATTAGTCTTTACTTGATGCACTCAACCATACCACTGGACAGTAATCTAGATAAGAAAGAACCATTGCCTGAACAATTTAAAAGATACAGTACTGTGGTAAGTTTAAAACATCTCTTAATAATTGATAAACGGCAGCTAGCTCTCTGCAACTCTCACATGGTCACCCACTAAGCTAAGCAGGGCTGCGCCTGGTCAGTACCTGGATGGGAGACCACATGGGAAAGCTAGGTTGCTGCCGGAAGTGGTGTTAGTGAGGCAGGGGGCACCCAACCTGCGGTCTGTGTGGGTCCTAATGCCCCAGTATAGTGACGAGGACTCTATACTGCTCAGTATTTCGGATGAGACGTTAAACCGAGGTCCTGACTCTCTGTGTGTCACCATCCTGCACTTTGTCTCCATTCCCCTAGAGGTCGCCATGTTTCCCCTCTGCCTTTGTTCTTCCTCGTGTGTTCTTGTTTACTTTATTTCGATCACCTGTGACTTGTTCCAGCCAGTGTATTTAAGTTGTCACTTTTTCTCTGTTCCTCACTCGGTTTTTGAGTCAGCTCCAGTGCACTTACCTTCCGGTCCCTTGATATCCTGAGCTACGTCTAGTAAGACTTTTTTGTTTATCCTGTTGCTTGCTGCCTTGTTGTCTGTTTGTTTTCTCCCCTCGTGGAGTTTTCTTTGTATGTTTATTGTACGGTTAAAATATTTTATATACCTCATTCTGAGAAGAACCCGAGTTGTTTGTTTTGCTACTTTATTTTTGAGAAGAATCTAAGTTGACTATTTTTTTTAATAAATCCTTGTTTTCTGGATTCCCACTTGGAGTGTTTTCGTTTGGGTCCAACACAACTGCCCCTGTGGCTCAGTGGTTCTCACACACCAGTCTCCACACCAGAGACCCACGTTCAAGACCCGACCGTGACAGAAAAACCGAGTCAGACATGGACCCAGAAACACTCAGTGCCAAAGATCTGTTGGCGGTGATTGCCAGTCATGAAGCTTCCTTCCAGCGCCATGAAGAGGTCCTCCATCGTCAAGAGGAGTTGATGACAAAACACTCAGAGCTCCTTGCAGATGTCATGTTGTCCATTCGGCAGCTTTTTGAAAACCTCCCTGGTGCTTCTCCTTCTCCTGCTGCACCAACTCTAAGTACCAACCATCCTCCTATAGCTCCAGTAGCTGCTGCCGAACCCCGACTTCCACCCCCCAAGCCATTCTCTGGAGATCCTAGTTCTTGTCAGGGATTCCTCACCCAGTGCTCTCTCACTTTTGAGCTTCAGCCCTCAAGTTTTCCCACTGACCGCACAAAGATTGCTTATATTATCACCCTTCTGACTGACAAGGCACTAGCTTGGGCCTCTGCGGTGTGGCAGTCCCAGACTAGTTATTGCAAGTCATACACAGCCTTTGAGAATGAGTTCAAGCGGGTCTTCAATCATCCAGTTAGTGGACAGGAGGCTTCCAAACGTCTGCTGACTCTCCGTCAAGGCCCCCGCAGCACTGCAGACTTCGCCATTGAGTTTCGAACCATTGCAGCAGGAAGTGGATGGAATGACGAAGCCCTAGGAGTCTGCTTTCAGGGAGGATTAGCTGAATCCCTTCAAGATGAGTTGGCCACCCGGGAACCAGCCAAAGACCTTGAATCCCTTATTGATATGGCCATTCGCCTTGATAATCGCCTGAGAGATCGGAGAATCACTCGAGGCAGAGCATCCCAGTCCCAAGCTCCTGTTCACAAACCTATATCCCCAGTTCATGCCCCACCTGTCAGATTTGTCCCAGTCATTGAACAGGCTCCCGAGCCTCCAGAAGATATGCAGCTAGGTCGTTCCAGACTCTCTCCCAGTGAAAGGGAACGACGCATGAGGGAGCGATGATGCCTTTACTGTGGTACGTCTGGACACTTTCGGTCCACTTGTCCAGAACTGTCGGGAAACGACGGTCCCCACCTAGTTACAGGAGGACTGTGATGGGGAAAATAAGAGCTCCTCCTGCCAACACTGTTCTAGCACTCCAAGCCATTTTGTCCTGGGAGAGTCGTCAGCTTCCAGTCCAGGCAATGATCGATTCAGGTGCCGCAGGTAATTTCATAGATCTATCCTTGGCCAAGAAACTTAAGATCCCTACCCACCTTCTCCCTCATACCCAGGCAGTAACTGCATTGGATGGTAGACCCCTAGAACCCGGCAAAGTAACTGAGGCCAAACTCACCATTGCTAAACATCAGCAGGAGGAGACTTTCTACCTTATTGACTCTCCCGAGTATCCTGTCATTTTAGGTCATCCATGGCTGCACAGACATAATCCCCATATCAACTGGTCTACTGGTTCCATTCTAGATTGGAGTCCCTCTTGTCACTTTACCTGTTTAACCCAGAGCCCCTCAGCCCCTTATCCCGAGCCTCAAGAGTCTGTAGACCTGTCTCAAGTTCCCACTGTCTACCATCAGTTTAAGGCAGTGTTCAGTAAGTCCCGAGCCACCTCTCTGCCACCTCACCGCCCATACGACTGTGCAGTTGACCTTCTCCCTGGTTCCTGCCCTCCTAGAGGCAGAGTCTTCTCCTTATCTCCCCCTGAACAGGCTGCTATGAATGCTTACATCAAGGAGTCCCTGGCAACTGGCATCATCCAAGCCTCCACTTCCCCTGCTGGTGCTGGCTTCTTTTTTGTAGGGAAGAAGGATGGGGGGCTTAGGCCATGTATCGATTACCGAGGTCTCAACACGATAACCGTTCGGAATCGATATCCCCTGCCTCTCATGGCTACTGCTTTTGAGCTGCTGCAAGGAGCTTCCATTTTTACTAAGCTGGACCTTCGCAATGCTTACCATCTGGTGCGGATACGGCAAGGAGATGAATGGAAGACGGCCTTTAACACCCCCACAGGCCACTATGAATATCTGGTGATGCCTTTCGGCCTTACCAATGCCCCGGCTGTGTTCCAGGCACTTATCAACGACGTTCTCCGAGACATGTTAAATATATTCGTATTCGTTTATCTGGATGATATACTAATATTTTCCAAGTCAGTGGAGGAGCACGAGGGGCACGTCAGCAAGGTTCTCCAAAGACTCCTTGAAAATCATCTCTTTGTCAAGCCAGAGAAATGTGAGTTTCATGTAGCTCAGACTAAGTTTCTTGGGTACATCATCACCCCTGGTCACCTGGAGATGGACCCTAGCAAGATTAAGGCTGTTCTCAACTGGCCTATTCCAACCACAGTAAAAGAGGTGCAACGGTTTGTGGGTTTTGCAAACTTTTACAGGAAGTTTATCAAGAATTTCAGCTCTATTGTGGCTCCCTTGACAGCGCTGACAAAGGGAGGAGGAGTAAAGATTGACTGGGGCCCTGAAGCAGCAACTGCCTTCCAGAATCTCAAGTATCGATTCACCTCAGCTCCCATTCTCTCTATCCCTAATCCAGACAGACCCTTTGTGGTGGAGGTGGATGCCTCAGATGTGGGGGTAGGAGCCATCTTATCACAGAGGAATGAGGATGGAAGACTACACCCCTGTGCTTTCATGTCACGCCGTCTGTCTAATGCTGAGCACAACTACCATGTAGGGGATCGAGAGCTGCTCGCTGTGAAATTGGCCTTGGAAGAGTGGCGCCATTGGCTTGAGGGTGCTCAACATCCTTTCCAGGTTCTTACAGACCATAAGAACCTGGAATATCTCCAGCAGGCCAAACAACTGAACCCTCGGCAGGCTCGATGGTCTCTGTTTTTTAACAGATTTCAGTTCATCCTGACTTACAGACCCGGTTCCAAGAACCTCAAGCCAGACGCCTTGTCCCGAGCCTACTCTCCCGAGACACAGGAAAGACCTGTTTCTTCTATTATTCCTAGTACAAGGATTGTCGCTTCCCTTAGATGGGATCTGGAACAAGTGGTCCGTAAGGCCCAAACCAAGGAACCTGATCCAGGCAGTGGGCCGTTGGGTGCGCTGTATGTCCCTCGATCAGCATGAGCTCAGGTCCTGCAGTGGGGTCACGAGTCCCCATTGACCTGCCACCCAGGTAGCACCCGCACTCTAGATTTCCTCCAACGGCGCTTTTGGTGGCCTTCCATGAAGGAAGATGTTAAAGCTTATGTGGAGGCTTGCCAAGTATGTTGCCAGGGAAAATCATCACACCAGCGACCTCAGGGGCTGCTCCATCCCTTACCTGTTCCCCACAGGCCGTGGTCACACCTCTCCCTGGACTTCATTACGGGACTTCCACCCTCCCAGGGCAACACTGTCATACTAGTTGTGGTGGACCGATTCTCTAAGGCTGCTCGGTTCATTCCCCTGTCCAAGTTACCATCAGCCAAGGAGACGGCTGAGCTCATAATGAGTCATGTTTTTAGAGTTTTTGGCATTCCCCAAGATATTGTGTCTGACCGAGGCCCACAATTCTTGTCCAGATTCTGGGGGGCTTTTTGCAGACTCTTTGGGGCCACTGCCAGCCTGTCATCCGGGTTCCATCCTGAGTCTAACGGTCAGACCGAGCGAGTTAACCAAGACCTGGAAACCACTCTACGGTGCATGGCAGTTAACAACCCCACCACTTGGTCTTCTTACATAATGTGGGCCGAATACGCCCACAACACCCTCAAGTCCTCAGCCACTGGACTATCCCCTTTTGAATGCCAATTTGGTTATAACCCTCCATTGTTTCCTGAGGAGGAGGTGCAGGTGGGAGTACCCTCAGCCCAACACTTCATTCGACGCTGTCGACTAACCTGGAGGAGAGCTAGAAACGCTCTCCTTCAAACCTCCCTGAGATACCAGCATCAGGCTAATCGCCGTCGTCGAAGGGCCCCCGCTTTCCGTGCTGGTCAGAGAGTCTGGTTGGCCACTAAGAACCTTCCGCACCGGGTTGAGTCCAGAAAATTGTCCCAGAAGTTCATCGGGCCATTTAGAATAGCCAGGAAAGTTAACCCTGTTTCTTATCGTTTATTTCTTCCTCGTTCACTTAGAATTAATCCCACATTTCATGTCTCTTTATTAAAACCTGTCTTGTCTTCTCCCTTTGCCCCCCCTCGCAGACCCCCTCCACCTCCCAGGATCATCGATGGCCAGCCAGCCTACACGGTCCGCCGGATACTGGACTCTAGAAGGGTCCAGAATTCACTTCAGTATCTGGTTGACTGGGAGGGCTACGGGCCAGAGGAGCGCTCCTGGATTCCTGCCAAAGACATCCTGGATCCTAGTTTAATCCGGGAGTTCCACACCCAGAGGCCAGGGTGTTCTGGTAGGAACGTCAGGAGTTGTTCCTAAAGGAGGGGGTCCTGTCACCATCCTGCACTTTGTCTCCATTCCCCTAGAGGTCGCCATGTTTCCCCTCTGCCTTTGTTCTTCCTCGTGTGTTCTTGTTTACTTTATTTCGATCACCTGTGACTTGTTCCAGCCAGTGTATTTAAGTTGTCACTTTTTCTCTGTTCCTCACTCGGTTTTTGAGTCAGCTCCAGTGCACTTACCTTCCGGTCCCTTGATATCCTGAGCTACGTCTAGTCAGACTGTTTTGTTTATCCTGTTGCTTGCTGCCTTGTTGTCTGTTTGTTTTCTTCCCTCGTGGAGTTTTCTTTGTATGTTTATTGTACGGTTAAAATATTTTATATACCTCATTCTGAGAAGAACCTGAGTTGTTTGTTTTGCTACTTTATTTTTGAGAAGAATCTAAGTTGACTATTTTTTTTAATAAATCCTTGTTTTCTGGATTCCCACTTGGAGTGTTTTCGTTTGGGTCCAACACAACTGCCCCTGTGGCTCAGTGGTTCTCACACACCAGTCTCCACACCAGAGACCCGGGTTCAAGACCCGACCGTGACACTGTGGTCATTAAAAATCCCAGGATGTCCTTCAAAAAGAGCAGGTGTTTAACCCCGGCATCCTGGCCAAATCTGCCCACTGGCCTCTGTCCATCATGGCCTCCTAACCATCCCCATATCATAATTGGCTTAATCACTCTGTCTCCTCTCTACCAATCAGTTGGTGTGTGGTGTGCGGTCTGGCACAAAATAGCTGCCGTTGCGTCATCCAGGTGGATGCTGCACACTAGTGGTGGATGAGGAGATCCCCCCCCCCCTATGTGTAAAGTGCTTTGAGTGCCCAGAAAAGCGCTATATAAATGTAAGGAATTATTATTATTATTAAACCTCTTCCCATAACTATTACCATTTTATCTATCTGTTTTAACCACTTTAACCTACTATCAAGAAGATCTCCAAGAAGCCTAATTTCCTCTACCAGTTCAATAGGCACACTCATTACAGACAAATTTAATTGTGATTTACATTTAAATTGAACGCTTGCTCTAAACACAATATTTTATTTATTTATTTAAACCATCTTATTATTCTGTACCCACTTTACCACTAATTGTAACTCCTCATCTAAATCTGCAGATAATTTTTCAATCGATGCCGCTGGTAGATATAATGTTGTATCATCTGCATACATACAGTAACTGCCCGTGCATGCTTTAAAACCAAAGGAAGATCATTGGTAAAAACAGAAAATAACAATGGTCCTAAACAACTTCCTTGAGGCACACCACATTGCAACTCTTTCACTTCCGAATAACTTCCATTAACATTAGTTAATGCACTGGAATTAACATGAACTAACAGCAAACAACTTTATTTTCATTAACTAATGTTAACAAACTTGACAAAATATTGTAATAAATCTATTGTTCATTGTTTGTTCATGTTAAATGTGTTAACTAAGTAATACAACCTCATTGCTACCAATTACATTTCAACATCTTAAAACAAAAAATAATAATCAGAATATTCATCTATATCACTTCATTTTTGATCATATTAATGCTGCCATCATAAAAAAAGATAAATAAAAAAATCCCCAAATCAGGTTTTGAATGGTAAAGTGAACGCAGCTTACATGACTACAACACACGGAAAACTGTTGTCATCATTTTCATAATTTAAAGCTTTTTTTCAGGATATGATGTCACAGGTGAGGTCAGCACATGCAGTATGAGTCTTAGAAGGAAGAACAGATTTCCTCCACACGGGGGTCCTCTCTCTCTCACAGACACACACACCTGTGAAAGGACACGAGGAAACAGGAAGAAAAGTCACCTTCATCCTTTATACTCCCTCTGGGGAAAGCAGCAGCACTCTCTTCCCCTTTCCTTTCTTCCTCTCAAACATTTCTCTCGGCACGAACATCACTCCAGTGCACCCACCCTCTTTTCGCTTCTGCAAACCCCCATAACACGTTCCTCTTTTCATCCTCTCCCATCCGAACATCTTTGAGATGGCATAAATGCGTCATGGAGCGTGTTTGGGGGTGAGGATGGAGATGCAGTGCCAATCTGCATGCATAATTCCCTGTTATATCAGCTGAGCAGATGGGCCAGATCCTGTCCCTGGTGATTGACCGATCTAAGCGTTTTTTTTTTTATCACTCCTTCTCTTTCATCTGTCATCTATTTGTCACCCCACTTATATCTGCAGATTTGTGTTTATATGTATACACTGTAAAAAAAATGCAGTGATTTGAACAGTAAAAAAACTAGCATGGTTAACAGTAAGTTTCATTTATATATGGTAAATAAACAACCATAAATTGAGATTTCTTTTTGAGAACACTTTTTATGCTTTTTGTTGACGCTTTTTAGAGTTTTATTTCTAATCAGTGATGTACATTAGTGTTTTATGATACATCTTATTTTGATAATGATTATTGCATTATTTTAATTTTAATGTGAGCATTGCTTCATCATGACTTTCTCATCACTAAGTGTTTATGGTTGTGTTTTTGTGTGTGTAACAAAACTATGAGGTGTAGATGCTAATAGGAATTTACTGCTCTAAAATATTTTTTTCTTAAATGTCTGGGTAAAAAACCCAGTGAACACTCCTTTGAACGCAATATATTTTATTTGAAGAAACATTTATAAAATTTTGGAACAGTAAACATGTCAGGCTAAATGAATTATTGACTTCTGCGGTCTTCATTTGTTTCAAAACAGACTTTTTTTCAAGAAGGTAATGATTCGCACTCATCAAGTAATTGCTTCGTGTTGTTTTTATTTTTACATTCTACGGGTGACTCAAAAAACACAAACGTTTCGGCATATGTCAAGTATACATTAATACATTGTAAATACAACAGTCCATAACATTAAAAAATACATTTGACAATCATTCAGTGATTAATGACGATCTTACCTTCACCTCAACACACTTAACTAGTCACACAATATATATATATATATATATATATATATATATATATATATATATATATATATATATATATATATATATATATATATATATATATATATAGCGAATCATTACCTTCTTGAACAACAGTACTGACTTGATTAACGCACCAAAAAGTTTCTTTAAAAACCGCGAGCGCGCAGGGCAAATTTCAATATTTTAAAACAGACTTTTTTACCATTTAAAACGGCATCTTTTCTGCTGGAGATACTGTTGTCCTAAAAAACAAACAAACAAACAAAAAAAGTAAATAAAAAAATCGTACACATACCTTAGGAACGGTATTGCAGAAAATTTAGACTGTTTTAAAACCTTGATTTTTCCAAACTGCGGTATACCTTGAAAATGGTTATTGTCCCATGCCTAGATGCTAACACCATACATTAATAAAATAAGGTAGTTTACTGTGAAAATATGTCATTTCTTTAACAGTTTCTACTGTATTTTTAATGGTAACATTCTGGCAACCACCGCTGCCAGCTTTTTTAACGTAAATTTGACAGATTTCTTTTTTTTACAGTGTATTACAGTGCGGTTGAATGATTGATTCTGATTGGCTGAAGAACACAAGTGAACAGCTAAAGCAGTTCCAAGAACATTTGGCTAATTCTCCACCATATTTACAGTCACTTCTTACAGGGGTGGTCTACTACGATATTATATTTTAAACTTTAGTTAATGTGTAATGTAGCTGTGTGAACATAAACAACATCTCTGAATGTAAGACGCTCAAAGCTCAAAGCAAAGGGAGACATTGGCTTTTACTGAGTTAGCTTAGCAAAGCCTATAGCGAACAAAGTTTGGGGACTACAAAAAATACATCTGGGTTAGTGAGATCTGGTCTGTATGGGGAGACTCGTCAAATGGTAATAATAAACGTTTACAAAGCGCTGTAATGCTTTCAAAAATCACAACCGCAATATATATTATCTCAATGCCTAACATCCGATGGCCAGAAAGTGATTATTTTTTTATTACTTGTTAAAATGTTGGTGTTTGTGATGCAGCAAGTCCAGAAACTGTTGTGTACACCATGATTTTATATAAAATCCACTTTAAAGTGTGATATGACTGAAAAGTGGCCATAAACAAATATTTTCTCAATTTTCTTAATTTGATCTGACTGATTACAAATGAGGGCGATGCAGTGGCGCAATAGGTAGTGCTGTCGCCTCACAGCAAGAAGGTCACTGGTTCGAGCCTCGGCTGGGTCAGTTGGCGTTTCTGTTTGGAGTTTGTATGTTCTCCCCGCGTTCCCGGGTGCTCCGGTTTTCCCCACAGTCCAAAGACATGTGCTATAGGTGAATTGGGTAAACTAAAGTGACCATAGTGTATGAGTGTGAATGAGTGCGTATGGATGTTTCCCAGTACTGGATTGCAGCTGGAAGGGCATCTGCTGTTGTCGGTTCATTCCGCTGTGGCGACCCCAGGTTAATATAGGGACTAAGCCGAAAAGAAAATGAATGAATGAATTCAAATGAGTAGGGGCTGGACCCGGAAACAGTATTCCATAAGCCACCAATATGTGACAACATAACAAGCAGATAGCAGCGAAAGCTAAAATGCTAAGAAATAAGATTAATTATTAGAAAATAAAGCACACCCGAGGTGTAACAGACACCACCTTGAGTGTGTATTATTTTTGAATAGATTCAACTGAGTCAATTATTCCTTAAATTATTAGTCAACTGTTTGACTAGAGACCGAAACCAAGGCAATAGACGCCAACATTCACACTCGTTCCTCATTCCTCCTTCCTGTGTCTGTGTGCTGAATGTAGGTCTCGACGCGCCTACAGCCATCAGCAGCAATCAGTTCTGCCCCAGTTACTGAGGCGTCACATAAGCACACATTCACAACATACAGTATGTGTGCATGCAGAACGCAGATTCATGCATACTCATAGATACACACATATCACATACTCTCACACAAACACACAGACACACCATCCTTTCAAAGTATCTTCAGTCTTAAAAATGTAATTGCTTAGCATATACAGTGTGTATTCTGATTTATTTAAAGTAACAGCTTCATATGCAGAATATGCATACGTTCATTTAAAAATTCTCCACTTCAAGGAAAATGTTTCTTTTATTTAAATCATTTTTTACCAATTACAATCAATGGTGTGCTTGGACTACAAGCATGTTTTCCAGGATTTAATGATGTCACTAAGTGGTCTAAATCATTTGAATGGTAGGGGGTGGGGAGGGTCAAAACAAAAATAACATGGCAGTCTGATATGTCTTTCTATATACATGCATGCAAGGATTCAGTAATTATATCATGAAATATTTGATATTCTAATTCGCAAATATGTGTAAGAACATGTATTTGTTTTTGTTTTTTTCATGCGCGTCACATAGTCAAAGACAGTTAATGTATTGATTGACATGTACAGTATTTATTAATGATAGTGAAACATTAATGAATCTGCTGTGAGTTAACATGAACTAACAATGAACAATGTGTTTTGTCATTACCAATAACAAAGATGAATAAATACTGTTATAAATGTGGTATCGTTTATATTTGTAATACATAAAGTAACATTGACTGTGTTGTAATTTGTCACGTAAAGATCTTAATAATGATCGTATTAATAATGATCTATCACAGCTGATCAACCTGCACTGCAGTGGAGAGATCACAACTGTTGGAGTTACAACACCTAAACTTGCCAACTTCTCCTAAAATACATGAAAATAGTTGTGAATTTGTGAATAACACACAATCAGATTATGTATAAAATTATTCTCATTATCTCCATAGACATCAGCGTGTATTTTACAAACCAATTTGTTTTTGTTTTGTTTGTTCCAACTGGTAAGCCTTGATCTTTAAAGGTGCAGCATGTAAGTTTGACAACCTTACCATTTCATTGGAGTGCTATAAGTGCACTATTCTGTGCTTCTGAACGGCTGTATTTAAATTTCTGTCGTGTTTCATCTTGTGCAAACAGCCAAATTGCTTATCACTGTAAATCTCGTCATGTAGCGTGTTGTTAGGACACGCGGTTACAATGTAACCTGCTCACCTGATGTTTAAGTTTGTAATATTCATATTTTTTTGCAAATAATAACCTCATGTGGAACTCTGAATCTGCATCTCATTTCGGAGTCTGCTACTGTCCACCGGAGGTCACATTTCAGTCATGGATGTATACTTTGAGAGCCTTCCTGACTGAATGAATGAAATGCGCCGTTTTCCCTGAAGGCAACCCGGAGTGCTGAAATATAATTGGCTAAACTGGCATTGGGGCGGGTTAAAAGTTAAAAAAACCAAAACAAAAACAGCATTCTGGCACGTAACAGACATTTTCAAAGCAGAATATCTGACTTCAGCATTGTTTTTTAGATAAACAAGAGTGTTCACTTAACATGTTACTTCTGCAAACATATTATGGTGTTTTTATGCTTTAGAAGAGTCAAAAACTTACATACAGCACCTTTAATAATGACATGAGCTTGTCTTTCTCTGGCTGCTTGAGCAGTATCAAATTACCATCTAGCTGTTCACCAATCAAAGCACACCAGGACAGCCAACCAATCACAAAACACTTTTTGACAAAACACAGACTGGGGAAAAATTATTGTAATAATGTGAAAAATAATAAATAAATGTAAATAAATACAATTTATGAGAATCAAGGCATTTTAATAAAACATTAGGACCCTATTCATAGTTTGATGCCAAATAACTAGGGTCAGATGAAATCTGCGGACATTTTTTTTTATTTCTGCGCAGAATTTTGTAAAAAATCTGCGAATTTATGCGGAATGATTTTGGGTGTATCATAACTAAAACCTTTATATATGAAATGAAAAGTAATACCTTTTTAACTTTTATTTAATGTTTACATTACAAATCTAATTAGATCCACTTTATTTGGTAAAAAATAGCAAGTCTCTCATATCTCTACTAAAAGACAGAAAATATTACTTTACAAACTGTGTTGTAAATAAACCATATAAATATATTCATATTAGTCAATAATATTACTGAAATTAATTAAAAAAACTGAACGAATAGAAATTTACACACATTTAAACAAGTAAATAAACAGAATCAATGATGGGCTGAAAATCTGCGTAATTCTGCGCTTTCAGATTCCATGTGGGCCTACTAATAACTTATTGACCAGATCCACAATCAAGTGAGACTGACACTTGTTTCATTGCAATAAAGCCCTTTAAAGTTTTGCTAAGTATTTTCTTTTGTAATGATAAGTAAAACAGAATCATATGTAACCTACATATCGATTATCAATAAAATCGTTATCGATATTTATTGACCGAACACCATTGTCAATATTGATAAAAAAAAAAGATCCGGTATGTAGTTTGGGTATGAAGCGCTATAGTTTTATTAAAATGGGGCTGCTGAGCGCGTGCCTTGGAAGCAGTGCCAATAAGCTTAGGGTGTAAGTTTATTATTTCCAATGGAGGACATGCACAACACACACATTGGAGCGACGTGCATGTTGTGCAACCGGCACACACATACACACGTGACGCATGCGCATTTTCCAGCCGCACCTACAGTAGTTGAAAACAACTGAACTTTTCCGAATGTCGTGAGTGGTTGCGATTCATGAAGTAGAACAAACCAATCTACTTCATACTTTGTATGGAATATACACATTTCAGTAATAACGGCAGACTAATTACCTCAGACAAACACAGCACATCCAAACACTGCAGCGCTTTTTACTTTTCTCCATAAACTTGCATCGTAGATGTAGCAATGATTTGTTCATTTGTCATCCTCTGAGGAAACGCTTGATGGTCACCTAGTTACACGAGACACCAGGGTAGCGTAGCGCGAGCCCAAAGCTCATGGTCAAGGAATCCACACACTCGCGCTTGTCACTTCAGCTACACACATGCAAAAATGAAAGCCGTATAGCAGCAGTGAGGAGATTGTAAATAAAAAAGGATGTAAGGGTATCGCCAGAGTGGCTTTTTGGTTTCTTTTCTTGTGCATCCCAGCCACTAGCACCCCATCTGAAAGAGTTTTTAGCACAGGGGATAAAATAGTCATTCAACTTCACAATTTGTAATGTTGCAATATGAATTTGAATAATGATGGCTGGTTCCTTTACTTGAAAGCTCAGATTTTTCATTATCATAATTTATTCTGTTTAGAATTTGAGGTTTACTGTATCATTATTATTGACACGTAACAGATGTTGATCTACCTTAAGGATTGCTTTGATTGTTCAGTATTTAGGCTGTACCATTGCACACACTTTGTAACAGTTTATTTATCAAGTGTAAGAGTCTCTTTAACACTTATATTTATTTTATTATAAAGAGATTATTTTAATATATAAGGAGAATATTTAGTTTAAATAGTTTTGTTTTTTACTATTAAAACTATTTGTCTTAGTAATGTTGTTAAATTAAACTAAAGTGGTTAAATAAAATCATAATATTCCTAAATGTACTGTTTAAAAATATTCAATAATTATCGATATTGAATGATATGAAACATGATATTGTGATCATTTTTTTTTTTTTGCAATATCGCCTATCCCTACCCTTTTCTTTACCTGGTGTCTGCAGTCCTTTCACCCTTATAATAACATGACCTTATGTTTACCCACTCTCAGGATCTTTAGAGGTGTAGATACTGATCCCTAGAGGTGAGGGATCAATGTTAGGATGGAAAAGGGGAGCTAGCTTGCCCCTTCATTCAGGCTGGTTCTTAACCGTCTCCCATGAGAGAAATTAAAGGGTCTCATATCTCTGTCTCACACACATGTGCTCATTACACAAGAATCATGTGAGGAACACATCTATCACATCATATGTGGGTGCATCAATAACCAGCACCCCCTCTGTTAAATAAATCATGGACAGGGATCCCTCAGTGTGCATATAACACACACGCTCCAACCACTCATTTGCATGACATCCATGTGCGCTTCTAATGAGAGAATAATGAACTAATCTTCATTCTCATACAGTAAAATGATAAATATTCAGGGATTTTGACATCTGTGTGACTATTTTATTAATAGACATATTTAATAGATGTTGGATGTTCATTTTACTTCATTGTTCAGATTCTCCATCACCTGTCTCACTGCCACCTTCTCTAATGCAACTACAAAAGCTACTGCAATACATTTCAAACATTTTTGTTGTTTCTGTTGTTGTTTTAATGAATATATCACAAAAACATTTAAACTATGTAAATAGTTACTTACCTATATGATTTTGGATCTTCTTTGGAGCACAAATGAAGATATTAGTAATGAAATTTGAGACATTTTCAAGACCAAGACATGATAAAAACATCCCCAAAGCAATGTAGGCTCTGGGTATACACTCAAAAATGGTCTTTGCTTTTTGTTCAAACTACTTATATAAATTGAGCTGAAACAATACAATTCTTGAGTCTTTTGAAGACAACTTAATTGTTTTATGTTCAATCCACTTAAATTTGTAAAACTAGTAAGTTAACTTAATTCCTTCATGTTGTCACAACAACTGTTGAGACTCAGCATTTTTTACCTAGACAGGTTCATTATGAAAACGTACCCCCGTCTACATTACTGGAGATCACGAATTATGTAACCAGAGCTACGTATGGCTGCATTTCATCTTTAAAATAATGCTACAGGGTTGGGTATGACACCGCCGACAACTACTGCGACAACGAGGTTCGAGTCTGGTAAAGAACGGTTCCAGGAAGCAGGTAAAACAAAAACAAAAGGCAAAAAATAAAATGAAAAAGTAAATAACAGGGTGAGAACGTGGTCAAATCTGAAAACATGGTGAAAATCAGACAAGGGCTTTATCTGGATTGCTTTTGAAAACACTGTCGGTGGGGATATCGGTCAGTCAGTCAGTCGACAGCAGCCTCTGGTGGATTTACGCAAGAACAGCAGGCACAAATGGCACTCGCGAGAGAAATTTGAGATCTGAAAAAAAAGTTTACAAAGCGGTGGATTTGCAAAAAAAAAAAACATACCTCCTAGGACAAATTTCGTGATCTCCAGAAATTTATAAAGGTGTACGTATCTATAATGAGCCTGCATTGTTTTTACAGTGTACCTAGTATTAAGATGCGTCTATTTGATCCCAAGTGGACAAGTACAGGTGTGAACAAGATGTGAAAATCCAGAAAATCCACATCCAGAGGTGCTCGAAAACCCATTAGATCAGATTGCTCTTGTAGTGTGAAGACACATGTGGTTGAATGCATTTTAAACAGCTGCTAAACACCACCTTCTCTCTGCCCACTGAGGTCATCCATAAGCTGTATGAGATGTGCTATAGAAGCACGCTGGAGACATTTTGCCTGGCTGACTAGGATCACTCAATTGCTTTGTGTTAAACTTGAATGCAATCACAACCAAGTTTTTGACCAGCGGACGTGTGCAAATGTGCCATTTGTTTGTCATTAAAACATTGACACAACATTATATTTTCATTAACAGGTTACAGTTTGTTGTTGGTATACTGCCACTCAGTTTTTCTATTACATTTGGCCAAAATCTCATTTTATAAAGGATGAAATGCTACTGCATGCACAAGCAATTTAAGTGTGGCCTAAAGCCTGACACACTGCGCAATTTTTAATATTCCGAAACGATTGTACAATGTCAGACTACACTATAAGTGATATCAGCTGTCATAACGTCAGACTGAGTGACAACAAAGACACACCAAACACAGAAGAAAACTTATCCAGAGAGAGAAGTCATCTATCCGTGACAGTTTCACTATCCCAGCAAAACATAAACAATCTGTAGCATCCATTTTGCTTACAGCATGTCTCAATAATAAAAACAACAAGAAAAAAACTTTGTTTTGATATTTCCCTGCAGTGGTTTGAAGTTGTCGTGGATTGCGTCATCAGATTTGGCCCTCCAATTGGTTATTTGTTTGACGCTCGTCGCAGCTCTTGTCACACTACAGGAACGTGTCTGAAATCTTCTGACACTGACAGAACCTCATTGGAGAAAAATTTTATCAGAATGCCCATTAAGCAGCTGTCTATGAAAATGTCAAACCAATGATCAAAGATGTTAGCCTAGGATTTCAGAAATCTTGTACGATTTCTCAAATTTATGTCAAACAACCAAATGGTGGCTGAAATCCCACAGTGTAAACAGGACTTAACATAAAGGGCAAATGCTCTTTCGGTCTCAGACCTCAAATACATAAAAAAAGAGCCTTTACAGACATATGAGTGTTTCTTGAGTAAAGACACTGCTGTGCTTATTCAAACAACATGATATATACAGTATTTTCCTTTGTGCGACGTTCAGCTGCTCTGCTGTGGAAATTCAGTTCACTGCACTCAGTCACAATCTAATGTGGAAATAAGCTCGTAACTGTACTGTGCATTTACACCCTGGCCATATTCATCAACGTGAACGCAAGAAAACAACATCAATGTTATACCAGACACTGTAAAAAGGTCATTCCCAGCCACTAGACTTTTCTGGCAGGGGATTGAGTGTCATTGAGTGTCAGCATGTTGTGGGACTGCTATACAGGAGTTATTATTAGGGATTATAGATTTAGCGGTTTTTATTTTAGCTGTTTTTTAAAAGCATGGCGGTAAAACACGAACGCTGCTATGAATATATTAAAATTCATAACAATGACAAAAAAAAAATACTAATTTGTGCATCTCCTGACTTCCGGTTGCAGCTATCCTCCTGTTGTAGATGGTGTATTCTGGGAATTTTTCTTATCCCTTGGTTTTGAGTGTTGGGACACCCCTACCCCTTCACATGAACATGCAAAACGAGGGGTAGGGGTAAGAGGAAAGGCTAAGGGGTAGAATTGGCATTGGGCCTTAGTCTCAATCTCAATTTAATACATAGCATTGACTCAATATAACTGTAAAATGGACAAACGTATAAGGTGACCAACATCATTGATTTATTTAAAAACAAAACCTCTAATAACGGGCACTTTGGAGTGTAAGGGCAAAAAGGGCATGTTATGTGTTCAGGTTGAGCCCTACCGGTGCATGTGCCTGAACAGTACCGTTTCTCCATTGTCCACTTGACAAAGTTTTCAATTGACAAAAACATCTTAATACCAGGTGTGAACAGGGTCTAAGTGACTCCAGTTTGGTCTCATACACTTTTCTATTGGTGCTGGTGCCTATGCTGGAGCTAATGCTCACATACTGTAAAAGACCACCATCACCAACATGTGACCATAAACAATTGTTATCTCTTGCTGCATGAAGCCCTATAACCAAGTTGACGCCAGAACTTAGAACTTTACGGATCCAGTTGGGTGTTATGTTAAATTAGATCTGAAAATGGGTTGATTGGTATGCATCTTACACAGGATTAGTGTGTCACAAAACCTGACTCACTGAGGGAATATGTATTAAGCTTCAGTTGTTAAGTTTATGTGGAAATGAGTCATGCTTAGAGAATGGAAGAGTTATTTGGGGTAAGTAATTATCAATGACAATAATTCTGCCACACAAGCACTGGATGATGCTGCATAGAAAATGATGTTATATTGTGGTGTCATGCTTGATTATTAGACCCCTCTGCAGAGAGTGGAGTGTGGGGATTATGGGGTGTTAATCCTGCTTAGAAGAGCTATGAAACTGAATGTTTACATTATGCAATGTTTCCTTAATCATATTCAGGCCGTTAAAATGCATTTTGCACATGTTTTAAAATTATACACTCTATTAGTAAACTCAAAAAAAATCACTACTGCTGCTTGTTCAAACTACCTGTTTAAAATGAGTTAAAAGAACACAATTCTTGGGCTTTACAGTGGCGTGGTGGGTAGCACGATCGCCTCACAGCAAGAAGGTCGCTGGTTCGAGCCTCGGATGGGTCAGGTGGCATTTTTGTGTGGAGTTTGCATGTTCTCCCAGTGATCGCGTGGGTTTCCTCCGGGTGCTTCAGTTTCCCCCACAAGTCCAAAGACGTGTGGTATAGGTGAATTAGGTAAGCTAAATTGTCCATGGTGTATGTGTGTGAATGAGTGTGTATGAATGTTTCCCAGTAATGGGTTGCAGCTGGAAAGGGCATCCGCTGAATAAAACATATGCTGGATAAATTGGTGGTTCATTCTGCAGTGGCGACGCCAGATTAATAAAGAGACTAAGCCGAAAAGAAAACAAATGAATGAATTAACACAATTCTTGTAATTTCTTTGGCCAATTTTTTTGTTTTATGTTTAGTCCACTTCAATTTGTAAACCATTGGGTTAACTTAAGCGTTTTGTGTTGGGACAACATGAAAGAATTGTGTTGGTCCAACTACCTGGTTAGGAGATTTGTAGTTTCCAGCATGCTTTGCATTGGATTGAATTAAGAGAGGGAAATGTTGACTATAAAAGTAATCTTAGGTGTTTAAAGTTAATAGAAAGACTGGTTAGAGTTTAATCTTCACTTCATTTTGAAGATTTTCATGTAATGCTTTGAGTTTTGAGATTATCACCGTACAGAAGCACCCATGCTTTGGGTGTTGGCAGCTTAATTAGCAAAAATGCAGTTTATTGACTGCTCAGTGAGCAATAACTGTCCTAAAATGAGTTCTGTGATCAGTCTCAATCAACTGAATATGTAACTCATAAATATGATGATGAAATAAATGAAATAAAAATGACTCTTTTAATTCATTTAGGATAACTTCTAATAAAACAGAGACTTCGAAATGTATGACACATGATAGACATAAATGATATTATCAGACCTTTGAGTTTAAGTTAAACATAAATACAGATGTATTTAAACTTTTATCTGATGTTGGACCAACGCAATTGCATTTAATTGTGTAAATAGTTTTTTTTAGCTGGTGCTACACAAATTGATTGGATGAAAATCCTCAACTTAATTAACTTGAGTTCATCCAATGAGTTATTTTTTTGAGTGTAAGGGCATCAAGATGATGCAATGATTAATGATTTGGGCAGAAATAATATAAGCTATATCATTTCTGAAATGTATATACAGTAGTCATGATGATTGATTGATTGATATATTTTTGTTTTTGCTTAATTTTAATGAGCTACTCTAACCAACATACGATTGATAGTATACACTATTGAAGTTTTTAATGGTTTTTAATTTACATATTTTCCATTCCATTTCCATGGTTTACTTTTAAGTAATTTAGCTGTGCTATATATGACTATAATTATATAAAATCAGAATTAGTTATAAATTATTTAAAAATACATATGGTTAAAACGAGAAAAACTAAAAATTTCTGATAAAAAAGAAATCATTAAAAAAAATAAGAATTTCGGCCTTGATTTTATACATTCATTCATTTTCCTTCAGCTTAGTCCCTTTATTCATCACGGGTCGCCACAGCGGAATGCACCACCAACCTATCCAGCATATGTTTTACACAGTGGATCCATACACCCTCATTCACACACATACACTACAGACAACTTAGTTTATTCAATTCACCTATAGCGCATGTGTTTGGACTGTGGGGGAAACCGGAGCACCCGGAGGAAACCCACGTGAACACAGGGAGAACATGCAAACTCCACACAGAAATGTCAACTGACCCAGCAGGGACTCGAACCAGTGACCTTCTTGCTGTGAGGCGACAGTGTTAACCACTGAGCTACCATGTTGCCCAGCCTTGATTTTAGTTAATATATTTTAGTTTTTATATTATATTATATGATTTTAGTTTATGTATTTAATTTATATTTGTGTAAATTTAATCAGATGCATATGATTTCATTTTTATCCATTTTTTTCAGTAATGTTTTTTAAAGTTATACCGTCTTCATATTACTGTATTTAACTGTAATAATCCAACAGCAAAATCTGCATTATTGAAACAGGTGCACAAACCACTAAAATGTGCTGCTCAAACTGTTAAGGTCAGACTGAAATGACAGTTAAAAATAAACCAGCCAGTCTTTTTCTAATGTTAGGATCCTTCAGTGGGATATACAGAGCAACAGGTGCTACACACACAGCCACAACAAGCCTGACACACCTCACCACATTTTACACATAACAAAGGTTATCTTGGTGTTTACAGTAGTATTACACCATAAAAATATCTATCAATTATAAGACAGCATATTTTAACAAAAACGTTCTGTGTTTGTGATTTACTGGAGTTTATCTGTGCTTTCAAATTGCATTAAGGGGCATTGGTCTCTGCTCCAACAACTTAATGTTGAAAATTTTACTCTGCAGTATAAAAAGGTCATTTTTTTTCAAATTAAGTAGTTTGATACAAAATATCTGCTGCGTTAGTGAGATAAATGATATTGATAAAAATATTTTAATACTCTGCCAGTATTTTTTTCTGTTATTTTATGAACTTAAAGCAGCTTTGTGCAAGTTTTCAACCTTAAAATAATGCCTCTAAACGTATGGCAGTAGTAAAATAACTTTGAGCTAGATAATTTCTTCTGCTGCAGCAACCAGATCTGCCTTCTGTTGCCTGAAATCATGCATGCATTGACCATCCCTATCAGCGGAACCATGAACATACTGTATAATATATAGAAACGCCTGCTTTAAGGCATCTCATGTTGTTTTTGTAGCCTATAGGTGGAGTTAGCCAAAACCTAAATCTGAGATGAAACAAACTTGATGGCCTGTGCTGAAAGAGCCATCTGGCTGCCATGTGATGATATCCGGTGAACACAGTGTAGTGTAAAATATTTTACCTTGTCAATGAACATGGTTTTCCAAATATGTTGTCAGGTTATGCCGGGTTCATGCACTGCACGATTATACAGTAGATCTGATTTTCACTTGCTGATAAGTTTTGTGAATTGTTTGTTCACACAAAGGACAATCACGCAGTGTCAATTATAAAAGACACAATCTGAGAGACTCGCCGACTTGTCACAGACACCTGTGAAATATTTGCCATGCTAAATATCTGAAGAGCCAATGAGAGAGCAGGATACAGGGCAGCAGGGAGTTCGGGAAGAAGTTATATACCACAATATTAGAATAAATAAGCTTTACAGTAACATGAAAGAGAATCATTTTATTGAGAGAAGTTATTTATTGACCTCCAATTTCAACTCTGAGCTCAAGTGTAATCTTGAATTATTTCCTTTACACTTTTCTGCCCACTAAGTAGTGCAACAACAGTTTTATGTCACTGATATCAGGCAATTGCACTTACTAACCACAGGAGGGTCTGTGAAAGTTGCATAGTGTTGTATCAAATCTTATGCTGTGTTCACACCAGATGCGGAATGTGCAAATAAATCACATTATTCGTACATAAATAGATGCGTGAACCTTTTGAGTTTACTCATGTGTCAAATTCGCTTCATTCGCGTGTGAAATTCACTTCACAATAGACACGGATTTGAGTCATGGGCAGGGCTTCTTTCTGCCTGGTGACTCTTGCTTCATTGCTAAATGATTAACATGAATTTTATTATGAGAATAGCTGTGTTTTAGGAAGGCTGAAATACAGCGTAGATTCATTCTGCACTGTTTCTGTGTCCACTTGATCCTCTCAGAGGTGTACCCAGCTCTGTGAGTTAATCAACTCCTCCAGAAACTGTACCTGGATCATGGAAGCTTTCAGCAGTGCTTTAGACTGAACTGAGCCCAATTTGATAAGCTGTTGTTGGTGTGAGCAATAAAACTTCCCCTCGGGACACCAACAACAGGCACTACGTCATAATTACGCCCTTACAAGAGCAAGCTCATGATTGGTTAATGTGGCGCGAATGTCTGCTGAAGTTTAGATTTTCTAACTTAAGCAATTCTCGCAATACGCAAAATGGTAAGTTGCATCAAGTGCAAGTTAGGTGCATCAAACACGCAAATTGCTCAACTCGCACCACTTCATTCATGCGAATCGCGTAATTTATGCCACCTCATTCATGCGAATCGCACCGTAGGATGTGTATTTGCATTGACTTAAGATGTAAATCACTCACGCACAGAGGTGTAAAGAGTACCTGAAAACCATACTTGAGTAAAAGTACAGATACCTTAAAAAAATGACTCCATTACAAGTTACAAGTCACCAATTCCAATAAGACTTGAGTAAAAGTATTAAAGTATCCAATTTTAAAAGAACTTAAGTATTTTACTCATACTGAATGTAGGCTCGAACACCAAGAAAGGTTTCATTTTCCTAATATATAAATTAAAGTTAACACATTAATGTTTCAAAACGGCAGAACAAAATATATTTAAAAAAAATAGAACAAAAAGTCACAGTCAAACTCAAATGTTCAAAAAAGGCTCAAACAATTTAGCAAAAAAAAAAAAAAAGTAGTAAAACGTAGTAAAAGAAATCAGAGCTGACTTTGATGTGATTCGTCTCTCAGTATCAGAGGGGGGCAATATTTTTATTTTAAGTAGTTTTTCAATTGATTATTTATGTTTTTTCTGTATTAAAATTAAACAAAGAGGAGCACTGTTATTTTTCACCTTAGTAAACTACATATAAATTCAAGCTTCGGCTTTATCACTGGCTGCACCATGTCACTAATTAAACACCTGGTATTAGGCAAGCTGCTAAACTACGTTCACATGATTTAGCTCATAAATAGCATACAGTACCTTCAGCACTCTGCAGATGGCAATATCGCCCCATCCGCCCAACAAATTAGCTGTGGTAGATAAAGATGCCGACTTGTCGTGCACAATCCCAATGTAATGAGTAACGGTAAGCGTCTGTTCAAATGTAGTGGAGTAAAAAGAACATATATTCAATCAAAAATGTAGTCAAGTAAAGAGTAAAAGTTGCTTATATTTTTGATACGCAGTACAAGTACAAAGTAGCCAAAAAAATACCTAAGTAAAGTAACGAAGTCCATTTACTCAAGTACTTTACACCACTGCTCACGCATGCTTCATCTGTGTCTGGTGTGAACACAGCATTAGAGTGTAACTATTGTAAATGTCGAATTCTCATAATGTCATTTTGAATTAGATGTTTTAGCCTTGTTTAAAATGAACAGTTTTTTTTTATGAGAGAAAGGTTTGAATAACAGTATATTTTTACAGTATACAGGTGAGCTGCATCATCTCAAAAGTTTAAAAGGGACAGATCAAATATGAAATTAGTTCATCATTTATTCCTCCTCATGTGGTTTTAAACCTTTATGCA
The DNA here is from genome assembly GCA_903798195.1 of Danio kyathit. Classification (NCBI taxonomy): domain Eukaryota; kingdom Metazoa; phylum Chordata; class Actinopteri; order Cypriniformes; family Danionidae; genus Danio; species Danio kyathit. The sequence goes on from LR812525.1 coordinate 57,357,412, forward strand.
TTTCCTTCTTCTTTTCAACACAAAAATAAGATGTTTTGAAGAATGCTGGTTGCTATCTCCATATAGAAAGCAAATTACTATGGAAGTCAATGGGTTTTTAAAAATATCGACTTTTGTGTCCAACAGAAGAAAGAAACTCAAATACAGTAGGTTTTGATAAGGTGAGTAAATTTCCCTTTAAGCACATTTGCATTTCTGAGTATTATAAACTTTTAAACTTATTATTGTAACTCTTCTCCTACTCAAATCTCAGACCCCAGCAAACTGAAGCCTTGCCTTTCACATTCATCAGGAGGTCACTGTACTCACAGCTGGGCAGCACCAGAAGGTGTTTTCTTTTTATCATTTACATAAGGCTGACCAAACTTGAATGACTTTATGAGAAGGTTAAAAAAGGACAAGAGAGGGCCGATTTCTCTTTATCATTAAAGCCAGGTGCACACTCACACAAACAGATTTTCCACTGTTTGAGTAGCTGACACCTTCCTTAGACAGCTATTTAAAGCACTATGTGGCCAAGGTTACTCATCAAGGATTCACAGTGAAATAGGAGATTTGAAGTCTCTAATGAGTGCTTTAATTAGAGCTAAAGGTACCAGAAACCTCTGTTTAAACCCATTCTTTAGTGAGTTTTCCCCTGGAGGCTAGGATGGATGTGGAGTTCTTTTTATCAGAAAAGTTCACAAACTAAGAATAGTTTATGAAACTGAAAATCTTCACATAGAAACCAGTCTTAAGTTTATCATTTGTATTGCCTTGGTCTTGTCCTGGTCCGAAGAGGACTCAGGAGTTTTGATTCAACACTCCAAAGATATCCAGTGATATTTGTTACTGAATGAATCAATTTAATTGGTTGAGTTGACTATTCATCATTTCAATTTCATTAAATACATAATTTTGTCCATTATGTCTCTATATTCATAATAGAATAGAAATCAACATTAGGGAAAATCCTCAAATGATCTATTTCGAGATGCTAAGTTATTCTATAGCTAATTTTGGTTGCCAGCAATACTGTAAAAATTACAAGTGCACTGTAAATTAACACTTAAAATTATGCTGTAGTTTTACAGCACATTTATTTTTGTTTTTAATTATTAATTTACAGTGCGCTTGTAATTTTTAAAGTATTACTGGCAACCAAAATTAGCTATAGAATAACTTAGCATCTCAAAATAGATCATTTGAGGATTTTCCCTAATGTTGATTTTTTGTCATTGACAACATAATTAGACCATTTTTTCACTGTTAAAATGAGACATTTGTCATTATCAGATTCCTTCTTGCATTATATTCAACATTTTATAGGCTAGACTAGTTATACAGACCCAGTAAACATTTATTTTCATGCACAATACTCTGTGTTCACTATGAAAGAAGTTATTCCATTAAACAGCTACTTGGTTATCCCATAGCAGGCCCATAGCCAGCCTGGTATAAGGGGTGGTTCTTTTTCCTCAAAATGTGGACCTTTTTGCAGTTATTCACCTCATTTACAATGTATGAGATTTAAATACTGTATTTTTCTAAGCACTATTTTTAGCTGGATTAGCTTGTTAGATCATCATCATCATAATGACCCATTTAATGTACCAAAATATTTCCTAAAGATTTAGAATAAAGAAAAATTAATAAATACTTATTTTTAAAATACAAATGTATTACATTATAAATCATTAGAAAAAATAGGAATCTGTTAAAGTTTTAAATTAAAAACTGTAGTCTATTGTAGCCGTAGCCTACAAACTGGCCAGAACATTCAACTGTCCTCAGTCAGAATTTAGTTATTTGAATAATGAAAAATTAAAACCTAATAATAATAATAATAAAAGAGCTTCACAATTTTTCTAGCCTCTCTTGCGGGCCTGCATAGTTACCAGTAATAAGATTGAAATTGATATCATTTTGACACTTACCACTACTTTTTTCAGGTTGGAGCTGGAATTCATGTATATGTTGCGATGTCAGTTCACTGTACAGCGTGCATCGCATTATCCAATTATTCTTGTTGACATCTTGGAGTGAAAACAGACTGACCGTGAGGCCGCGGGTGACCTGGTCCGATAAACTCACTGCACAGACAGCATGACTGTCCGTCTCTGAATCGCAGATGGCCATGGCGTGACCGCAGTATAACTCGCACGTCTTCCTCTACTTCAGCCATCATTCCAACACAGGCACGCACGGCTTAACCGAAAGCGTGAGACGCGTCTCTATAGCAACCTCTCACGACACAACCTCTCCAATGCGGCGCCTCGCGATATTTGCAAACAAAACATATGGATCATATTTATTATCATTTTACAGTAACGGAGGAACGCCGCCAAATGTAGCAAAGTAAGAGTAATGATTTTTCTCTAATAATTTAATTGAGTAAAAGTACACATACTTAAATGTACTCAAAAAGTACACGTTTCCCAACAATTTTACTCAAGTAAATGTAACGAAGTAAATGTAACTCATCACTACCCACCTCTGCATATCAAATACCTGTCGTAATACTAACTCTAAAATGCGATATGATAATTTAGATGATGTGCATGCTTTTGGTTTCACTTTCACTACTGAGTGCAGCTCATGGCTGCTGTCACTTTGGGGAAAAAAAAACATGCAAATCATACTTCCCGAACCATCGCTCTGTGTAACAAACTGAGCATTATTTACAACTTACAACTGACATTTCCAACACAATTTGGAGGTGTCCATGTTGCTGAGCAACGAATATAATACATGAAGACTTGTGCGCCTGCCTTTACACTTCTCTCCTGACCTTGAAAATATAATAGGCTGAATCGTAAAAAAAGCAGAACTAAGATTGTGTGGGGGGTCAAATTAAGGTTGCTATCTTATTTTTCGAATAAGAAAAATGTCTGAATTTGTTTTAAATGTCTGGTGTTAAATCATACTTAACGTTTACTATTTTAGGTCCTTTAGGATTACCTAAATCATTTACATTTGCTAAATGCCAGAATAATGAGAGATTTTTTTTGAGAATTCTTTATTAATTTCTAGACAGTCAAAAGTTTACACACATTTCCTTTGTGTTTTTTTTCTGTAACTGTATAACTTTGGTCAAATGTTTTGGGCATCCTTCCTCCTGACAGAACTGGTTTAACTGAGTCAGATTTGTAGGCTGTCTTGCTCTTACAAGCTTTTTCAACTCTGCCCACAAATTTTCTATAGGATTAAGTTCAGGCCTTTGTGATGGCCACTCCAAAACCTTCACTCTGTTGTCCTTAAAGCACATTTTAACTAATTTGGCTGTATGCTTAGGGTCATGGTCTGTTTGAAAGACCCATCTGTGGCCAAGTTTTAACTTCCTGGCTGATGTCTTGAGATGTTGCTTCAGTATTTCTACATAATGTTCTTTCTTCATGATGCCATCTATGCTGTGAAGTGGACCAGTCCCTCCTGCAGCAAAACAGCCCCACAACATGATGCTGCCGCCCCCATACTTCAAAGTTGGGATGGTGTTCCTAAGCTTGTAAGCTTTCCCCTTTATTCTCCAAATGTAACACTGGTCATTATGGCCAAACAGTTCAATCTTAGTTCCATCAGACCACAGGACATGTCTCCAAAAATTATTCTTTTCCCCAGTGTAATTTAGCTAATTGTAATCTGGCTTTTTTGTTGATTCTGGCTTGTTGATTTTCCCATGTTGTCACACAAGGAAGCAGTGTGTTTGAGGTTTTCCTTAAATACTATTCTACAGTTGTGCCTCCAATTAACTCAAATGATGTTAATTAGCCAATCAAAAACGTCCAAAACCTGGACACAATCATCTGAGCTTTTTCAGAGGCATAATAATCTTATTGTATGTAAACTTGTCTTTCAAGAAAAGTTATACCAATTTCTCCAAAAATATCTCTCTCATTATTCTGCTATTATGCATAACAGAAACACATTTGACAATCCTAACTTACCTAAAAGAGAAAAAGTTTAGTCACATTAACATCTGACTTTTTTTAAATGGTTATGTGCCTTTTTATTTAAACTTCTGGTTTTAATTGTATATTCGTCATCAAACTGAAAAAGACTGAACTCAAAGTTTGTAAAGAAGTCAGTGAAATGTGAGGTGAAGTGTCATGGTTTGTGGCATGTTTTCTGCAGCAGGAGATTGGCCTCTTATAAAGCTAGAGAGCAAATGCAACTGCTTATTAGAAGCTCCTTCAACAGCATGTGGTTCCTTCAGTGTATATATTGCCTAATCAGCCAGAAGTTTTCATGCAAGAAAACCAGCTTCCTGTCACACAGCAAAACAGGTAAAGCAGTTCCTTGCATCTCAAACAACTGAAATAATGACATGGCCAGCTAGAGTTAAAACAGTTTAGTCCTAAACTAAACCCGATTGAAAATCTCTAGAAAATCACTTCCTGCTTTCTTTACTGCTGTAACCTTCAGACATTTTATTTCTGATATTTCATCATGCTACAATCCTTTCTTTTCTCTAATGTTGATCACTGCGTTTTCCACAAAATAAAGGATTTTTGAAGTGTCTTGGCTATTTTGTAAAGCACTGTTCTACTAGCATCATATAGTCACTCACAACTAAAATTCTTTCAAATTTCGAACAAAGATTTAATTATTTCTAAAGTAAAAAACAAGAGATTATAAATGATTCTCTAATGTTGGTCTCCACTATAATATACTGATCTCACAACAACATTAATGCATTTTTCGTGTTTTTCTCAAATGCTTTGAAAAATATTAAGTATTAAAATATAGACAACGTAGAGAGGGTTTACTTCCCTTTTTTCTCAAAAAAGGAAAAACAAGAAGAAGCAAGAGAAAGTGACTGGAAATGCTTCTCACCACAGAAAGACAAGCCAGGGAGAGAGAGATTGAAATGCAACTTATTTTAGAGTTCATTGAACATGGAGAGGGCTCTTGGCCCTCAGCCTTTGCTCATTAGGAGAAGGAGATGCATTCAAAGGCTGGAGGACAGGGGAAAGTGAGAAAAAGAATAAGAGAAGGACACAAAGATAAAGTGGATGGGACAGGGTACAAGCTTTTTTTTTCTGGCGCTCTTCAGTTCTGCTCTCCAAATTCTCTGAAAACGGTCTTTTTCTCTACAATCTTTTAAAAATTTCTTTAATCATGCTTTTTTTTTTCCACTTTTACCGCTGTTGTTGATCAGGGGTTCTGTGACTTCATACACTGGCACATTTCTCTATCTAGGTCATGCTGTCTCCAAAACATCAAGCTCTTTACTGAGACAACAGCTTTGTTCAATCCAAAAACAATGTGAGCAAAAAACGCAACAAATAACAGGATAACAGCTGTGGTAAAATATGGTTTTGTTTATGGGCACCGAATTTGTGAGGCTGATTCTGTCTGTTTATTGGTCTGTAGGATTTCTGTGAAATATATTCAGCTATGAAGTAGTGCTGAGAAAATTATAAAAAAAAAAGTTGGCCAACTTGGACATATGTAATTGTAAATATTACTGTGCAGTAATGTGTGAACAGAATCACTAATGTTGAACTACTGTATACCACACGCATTTTATAAGCAGAAAAGGATTTTGAGGTACAATTACTATTTTTTCTTTTATTCATTCATTGTTTGTACTGTATTTGGTAGGGAACAGTGGAAAGTCTTTTATTGTCTGTGTGTGTCCCAGTAATCATAATTCATGTGAAAAAAAAAAAAAAAACTTGAGTGATCACTGCCACATTTCAGCTGACTTCACCTTTCAGTGTTCAATGCTAAGGATTTGTTCTACTAAGTTAATAGCTATTTCTTAGCCACATGTTTTAAATAATGTGTAAAAAGCCAAACATAATTGTATACATACACTTTTTATTCAGCATAACCTTTCTTTAAATGCCACTGGGAATTTAAAAAAAATTACAATTGTGATGTAACTAAATTGGGGAGGGGGGGGGGGGGGGATAATAATAAAAATAAACTTTTTTGTATTTGACACCCACAGACAGTCACCAAATATAAATCAAAAGAGAAGTAAAACATTCTCATACATAGCCTCACTTCAGTTGTCAAGTTTGTAAAAATCTAACTATTAAAAAAAAAAAACATTGGCTAGAACTCTGCATTATAGGCTGAAATTATAGAGAGAAATAACAGATGAAGCGAGACAGATCAGTCAGATCATAAAGCAGATCAATGTTGATCTTTCTTTCGAGGTGTCGGTGCAGAAATGAACAAAACAATAGGCCTAATACAAAATATTATAAGATTCAAATATGAAAAACTATCAGATGACAAATTCTATCCATTTTCCTAACGGATAAACAGCACTCGGTAATATTTCAGCTTGCTTTCACTTTCGTATTTGACATGAAACACACATTTACCAGTAGGACTGACATCCCGCCCCTGCTCATAATTTTCTTTTCATATAGCTCGGATCAGAGCGCGATTGCGGGATTCACATATGCCAAATGAACTGTGCTAACTGGGCAAACGAGAACAAAAACAAGTTGCAAAACAAACCTCTAGGTTTAAGGTCTAGGTAAAAGCACCCTAAGACTGTATTTGCACGCAATTGACAAACAGTCACAGCCAAATTAAACTTTAGTGACAAGGCAGCACTGGCATGATCGGGCAAGTAACGATCCTGTCTATTGTACCAAGCTTCTAGCACGCTGGCCCCAGGCCATTGGGCAGTCCTTATTGTTGAGCCCTGCCTAGTAGTTGAGTGTTACACCTGTTTTACACCTGCTCATTAAAATGGTTAAGACAATCTGCCAAAACTACAAATTATCATCAGAATTAGGGGAAAAAATTAGGCAAACTTTTGAAAATGCCATGGTTGGTGAGGCTTGAGGAATATTGGAAGGGGAGTATTTCACTGCCTATCATTTCTAAAGTTTACACAGAAAGGTAAAGAAAGAGCAGAAGTTCTAAGGTTGAAAATGCCTTGTTGATGCCAGAGGTCAAAGGAGAAAGGCCAGATTACTTTAACTCAAATAAAAACTGCACAAGAGCATCTCAACAAACCTTGAAGCAGATGAGCTACAGTGGCAGAAAAGCATAACGGCAACACTCATGTCAGATAAAAAGCTAAGGAACAGGAAACAGAGACCTCGGGAAAAAAGGGCCCTCCAGTTATTTATTATTTCCACTGAGTGGCTAGTTTAGACAAAATCCACTCTAAACACAGCAATTCCAGAGAGAGTCCCACTAGAGGAGTTTAGGCTTTAGTGTCATGCTCAAGGACATAGATGTACACACACTATTACAGTCGCACGACCTCTCCAGTGGATGTTGCCTGCTGTCTCAGTATTTCACCAGGCCAAAGAGAGTCAACTGAACTATAGTCAAACCCACAAACCATTCTGAGGTGAAAGCAAAGACCTCTGTTTTCCCCATTCATCCCATATCATTCTTTCCTCTCAGAAAATGGGAACCTTTCCATAGAAAGTGGCTTCAAAAACATCTTTGACATTGTAAATGGCTGCAACTGCTACCTCTGATGCATGCTTTGCCAGGAGTTACCTCATAAGCAACAATTAATGTTCAATTATAAAAAAAGGAATTAATGCACCTCAGCAAAAATCCACTCTGTTTGTGATGAAAATTAGTCATGTGCTTTCCAAATAGTTTCCTCAAATGCTGTCAGACTACAAGTAGGGGTATAACAATACACTCAAGTCATGATTCGATATGTATCGAGATATGTATTTAACTGTAACTTGTGTGTAGCGTTGATCACACCCCTCTGTGCAACAAACTGAATGTTACTTATATTTCTTCTGATCACAGTCTAGGCAAATGATTCCAAGCACACTGGTGTGATTCAAGACCTGTGAAGTGATGATGCCAACCATAGAGGACTTCTAGAGGTATCCATAATCCTGGAACAGGCCGTATCCTGAGAAGATGCTGTGGCTGTTATGGAGGAGTGAAGAGCATGAGACTGATTCCTGAAAGACCCTAGTGACAAACAAGTCTCCGCATCGATCCCGCGAGCCAGCCTGAACACCCTCCGGTGACCTACTCACACCTGCAGCTTCTCCACGATTAACATCCAGTAGCCTCCAGCACCTAGACTGCCGTTCTGAAGTTTGGCTAGAGGAGAAATGGTCATCACCAACTCAGCCTGGTTTCTCTCAAGGTTTTTTTCTTCACTTTCATCAATTGGTGAAGTTTTGTACCTTGCCACTGTAACCACTGGCTTGCTTGGTTTGGGACTTGTGGAGCTGCACATTGATGGATTTGCTCTTCAGTGTTTGCATTTTTATTTTGGATTTTTGATATTACGATACAATGTTACACCCCTAACTTCAAATTCAAGAGTTCACACTTAGCTGATGATTTATTATAATCATCATGTTTGGCATGCTGTCCCGCGAGAGAGCACTGAGCACATAAGATCCTCAAGCTCGGGGCTCCCTCCTATTTGCAGGGCGAGAGGGGAGTTTGAGCTCGGGTAGATCTCGAGAACTACCCCCTTATTTAGGGCGAATGAAAAATTAGGAAATGCTAGAGATATACTGCTGGTTAAGAGCTCAACTATAGTGGCAATTTAGATTGTTCAATTCACTTATGACGCATGACTTTGGACTGTGGGAGGAAACCAGGGAACCTAGGGGAAACCTAGGCGAGCACAAGGAGAACATCAAACTCTGCACAGAAATGTCAACTGGCCTGCTAAGGACTTGAACCAGTGACATTCTTGCTGTGAGGCAACAGTGCTAACCACTGGGCTGCCATGCCACCCTATAAAGGGAAAGGAGGAGTAGGGGGGAAGGGGGGATTCTTCAAGGCGAAGATAACAGAGGTAAGAAACTCTGGTTATTTATAGTGAGTTAGGAATCGTCTGATTGGTGGATCATGCGTTAGCTAATCCAAGACCAGCCGTGATCAATCATAAGCACATGCTCCTCTCGAAATTAGTTTATAAATAAACTTCAAGTCTGTTTTCATGATGTTTTGAGCGTACATGGAAATAATGAGTGGAAAGCACTTGGGATGTGTGATTAATCGAAATCGAATCGCAATCGCGATTTGAAATGTTGCAATTAGCTAATTGCAAGAGGCTGCGATATGAAATATATATGTACTACTGTATATAATTTCCCCCACCCACAGCAAATGCGTGGCTGCCGTCTGTGTGTGACAGTCTTACTAGCCAATTGAGTGAGCACACTTTCATTCTGCCCAATCAGAATTGCGCAACCAAACTGTGCAGAGCGTCCACAATAAAACGAACAAACAGTAAAGTGCGGATGAGTGGGATGATGGCATCTGCTGCTTCAGAAGAATTAATAGACAAAATCATATCAAATAAAACCAGCATGTCGATAATCTTGGAATATTTTGGTTTCAAAGTCACAGACACCGAACAAAAACAGGTAATTTGTAAGAGCTGCCGTAGAATTGTTGCCACAGCACAGGGAAATACAACAACCAGCACCTAAAAAAGCACCACAGGCAGCAACTGAAAGTGTTGCCAGTGATACTCAATCTAGTAGCTAGCAACAGCAAAGTACAATTTCAGAGTTGTTTGCAGCTGTTACACCAAATGAAAAAACATCATGAAGGCACCAGGAGATAACTAACGCCATAACTCACTACTGTTTGCTCTAGAGAAAAAATAGTGTTTAATTCCTGAACATTTATAGACAACTTTAAATAGAAGTTGAAGTTAGTTAATATCTTTTCAGTTCCTTTTTTAACTAGCACTCACTGCATTTTAGCGTTAACAAGCTACGATACAGAATATTGAGCGGAAGCTTGACTGCAAAATTAAATCTCAAATCAAACTAAAAATTGCAATATCTGTTAAAAATAAATAAATAAATAAAATAAAAATTGCAATTAGATATGTTTCCCAAATCGCACAGGCCTAGAAAGCACTCTAATCAAATCCATCTAATGCCCACCATATTAGAACTTTTAGGATCTTAATCACAATGTGCAATTGAAATGACAAGGTTCATGAGTAAAAATGCACTCTAACAATTGCAAAACTTTCCAGAGTGTCTGAAGACGTGGCATGTTTTGTACTCTGATGTTTTTGTTATAGATAAGTGTTCAACAAAATGTAAGCATTCACAGTCCTGTGGTTCTCCTGTTCCTGAAGACTCAGCAATGGTGTAGAGTTGCAGTTACACATCTAAACTGTGGTCAGTCAGTCACTTAGACAGCTTTATAAATGTATTGGCTTTGCTAAGTTGACCAGGTTCATCTTCCTGTTGATGTATTTTTCTGGCTTGGTCAGAGTCATGTAATCAGGCAAGCAGTGGACGTCCACATTGGATCTATGTCTGCTTAATTTGTGGTCAAGAGTCTTTCACTCTCTGTTTCCAGTGTGGTCAGAAATCGTTTTGGTGGTTATTTTATGTAGTTAGTTGACATATTTTAGAGCTGACGCACGCACAGAACCACACATATATTTTCTCTTGTTGCTCATGAGGAACGTGACAAACCACAGACAGCCCCATATGAACAGGCGACCGCTGACACAGGAAGAAGGGTTAAGGCCAAGCAATTCGATGCTCAAGCCAGATTTCCTCTCACCCACTATAACCCCCTTTCTCTCGTTTTCTCTCTCTCTCTCTCTCTCTCTCTCTCTCTCTCTCTCTCTCTCGTCATTTCCACTCGTTTTCTATTCTGCCCCATCAGTCAAAGTGAACAGTATTTTATGGATCAGTAATAAAACGGAATAGACTACCTAAAATGAGCTTTGTACCATTAAAGTCTGCATGAACCATAAGCTGCGACCATTTTTTTTTCATATCGTGAAGCAGTTTCTAAACAAATTGAATATTAAATGAGATAATAGCAGGTGTGGCTTGTTTTTTTCTACTGCAAGCTGATTGGATGTAGTAAAGTAGGCAATTCATTCAGAAAGATTGGGAAAAGGCTTTCGGGAGAGTCATTACAACTTAAAGGTGCAGTATGTAAGTTTGACACCCAGTGGTTGAACTAGGTATTGCAGTCCTGAATCATAATAAAGGTACACCGGGTTGCCAGTTTGAGTGATTTTAAACTGTGTTCTAAATAAAAGCAACGGCACGCGATTGAGGGAATATTCTCCATATTAAAAGGAGTTTTGGTTCTAACCAACACCTCGAATTGATTTATTAGAAGCGGCTTCTATTTCTCACAGCTGAACAACAGAAACCTATGACAGATCACCTCAGGTAAGCCTCGTGTGCTTTATTCAGTGCTAAATGCTAACAATGCGAGTTTGAATGCATTTTACATGACGTGTATTACCATATACTGAAAGCAGAAAGTTCACCTCAGATCTGGAAAATACAATAAACCGTTTGAAATTGAACTTTAGAACTAAACACATATGAGTGATTCAGCATCTACATTTAATGATGTTAAAGAGGGTTAACATGTATTAAATAGATTCTAAACCTTGCCGTTTTGTGAGTGAGTGCATATTCTGTGCTTTTGAAAGGCTGTATTTAAATTTCTGCCGTGTTTTGTGGTGCAAACAGCCAAATGGCTCATCACTCATAACAATCTCGTCACAGCGTGTTGTTAGGACACGCGATGTAACCTGCTCACGTTCCTAATATTTATGTCATTTGCTAATTAACGTCATGTGGAACTGAATCTGTCTCATTTTGACATCTGATACTTTCCACTACACTGTAGCATTTCGCTCATGGACGCATGCTTTCAGAGTCTGAATGAATGAATGAATGAATGAATGAAATATGCTGTTTTCCAACAAGGCAACCCGGGGTGCTGAATTATAATTGGCTAAACTGGCATGTGCATGTGAAAATTACCTAAACAAAGACAGCGTTCCGGCACGGAAAAAAACATTTTCAAAGCAGAATATCTGACTTCAGCATCGTTTGTCAGTTAAACAAGTATGTTCACTTGGGATGTTTCTTAAATATCTGCACACATATTATTGTATTTTTATGCTTTAGAAGAGTCAAAAACTTACATACAGCACCTTTAACAGACAACCCCTCCTCACCATTTCTGTTTTTTGTCATTCCGCATTAACAGTTCGAGGGGCATTGTTAAGTATGTTAACCACGCTCAATACTTGAGACTTTACTACTTGACTATTATAAAAGTATGTTCTATACAGTATGAATGTGATTAGTATGAATGGAACTCGGACATACTACATCCGCCATTTTGTCATGATCACGTGACTTACCCATGTCAGTTGCATCGTTTCACTCCCATTCATGAATTCTCTCATGGTGCATCATAGGATAGCGTAGCATCCATCCAATGCACATTTCAGAATCTCGCTAGTTTTTTTTGCCATATTACTAGGCTTGTGCAATATAACAATATATAGTATGGACAAGATAGTTTCGTTTTATGCTCTATCATTTATACAGTGGTGTCACAAAATACATATATATTACTGTAATGTAGGACTTTTCGCCATATTTTCCGACAAGATCCACACTGTCAGTAAAGGACTGCACACACACACACACACACACACCGCAAATGCAGAAGTTTTTTTCCAGCGTCTGTTATTAAATTCCATAATACTCTCACCAGTCCTTACACCGTATTTGCGTCTAATACCCCAGTTTGTCAAGGGGCATGAATGAAACTGAAGGTGAAATGAAGGTGAAACTGCCAAACTGCAGTTAAAGTCACCCAAATTTACAGAAAACTCTTACATGAAAGCACTTCATGTAAACACCTTAATTATATTATTGTCTATTAAGGCAAATAACTAGATTACAGATGTCCATAGAAGCATAGACAGTAGTGTCTTGAAAGTAAGTGAAAGATCCAAAAGGGCATCCTGCTGATTTGATTCAGAAGGGGACTTTTTTTTGTCAGACGGCTCACCGGTCATTCATTTTAAAAAGCACCCGCTCCCTTTTATTTGTATATGTTTTACTCAAATGCATAAACTCTACAGGTGCCTGATAGTTAGATGTGGAGCTAACATTAATCAGATTCACTCTAGTAAACTGCATCCATGTTATCACGTCACGTTTGATATGGTAATTTTACAGTAGGCATACACACAGGTTCGAAGACTCATTCTCGCCACCTACAGTGCAATTCGGCCAGGTATACATCCGCGCTTAAATATCAAGGTGAAAGTCATCATAGCTTGCGTAGAATAGACCCAGCTCCCAACCCAACTTTGAGAATAGATTAACGGCTATATATATATATATATATATATATATATATATATATATATATATATATATATATATATATGTATATGTATATGTATATGTATATATATATATATATATATATATATATATATATATATATATATATATATATATATATATATATATATATTTTTTTTTTTTTTTTTTTTTTTTTTTTTTTTTTTTTTTTTACAGTCTGTGACAAATGCTAGGATAAAAATTTCTCACATTTATGTTCTTAAGTATTGCCACTATTTACCTTCATAAATTCAAACCATCTCTGGGTCAAAAAGTAGAAAAATACTGTCTCCACAGGCATCATACCATACTGAGGTTGAAACGCAGCAATTCAAATGTCCATATCGTCCATATAAAAAAAAAACACCTTCATCTGAATGACGTTTGAAGATAGATATACAGATGTTCAATATCTGTATGTATAATACCCCACAATCCTGTGCATTTGATTACTACGTTTCCACTTATTTTTATACACATTTTGGAACCTCGCATACAATTTTGAAAATGTGCATAAAAAAAAAAACTTGCGCACAGACGAGTAGGATAAACATTTCATCCAATAAGCAAAAATGCACATAAGCTATTATGGAAATACATTCACAGAATAAATTCCAGCAAACGCATCAAAAGTCATGTGATCTTGTTTGAACAGATCATAAAATAAAAAAGTGCAATGTGAGGGCATTAATGGACAAACCAGTGGACTGACCACACTGTAAAACATCTGAACTGATGTTGTGCATCATTTGACTTGCTATATGGCAAGGTGCTTCTTCTGAGTGGAAATGGTGCACAAATTAGTCACAAATGTTTTATTCAGTGTTCCAGTTTTGTGCATTAATCTAATTCCCATCTTTGTATGGAAACATATCTAGTGACAGCTGAACATGTTTGAAGGTTGCAGTGGTCGGTCTGTAAATAAACAAGCTCTTTTGACCAACTTCTTTTTCCACTTTTGATGCTATTTTCAAACAAATATCTATTGATTTACCACCAGGACATTTGTTTTGTTGCAGATCACTAAACCGTCATGTTGTACCAGACGTCTGAAAATGAGGTCTGAAATCAGGTTCGTGAAGTACGTCTGTCCATAAACGCAGTCACTGCCTGACAAAGTGAGCCAACAAGTCAGCTGCATATAAGCTTTTCAATATGAACAAGAGGATTCTTTTAAAAGCAAACTATTCCTTTGACAACGGCCTGCTTCCGTCTTACTCCACTAGGCGTAACTAGAGACGGAGAGATGGGAGCATTAGCCTCAGTAATGATAATGAAAGGCCGCAGCTGCACAGCTACAAATAGCTTTTATATAAGGCAACCCAGCCACGGATCATCATAAATAACAAGCAGTTCACAGAATATCAACTTCCATGCCAAGTTTTAACACCGAGCATGTCTATCAATGAAATCTGGACCATTATGCTAACAGTATGACATTATGACCACAGTGCAACACACTAACTGAAACGCTTCATACTCACACAAACATGACGAAGAGCAGCCAGGCCAAGGAGGCAGTGCTGTCACCATGACAACTGCTAGAATGTGGAGATCAGCATCAGCATGCTTGTCCACATCTCTGCCTCTCTCCCGCTTCCTCCTGGACCATCTTTTCCCCTCCATCTGTCAGTCTCTTCAGCTCCCGCCGGATGAAGATGTTTCTTCTGGATCACTGTGCAGCTCTGCAGACATCAGAGAGGTGCAGTGTCTGAGTATAAGAGGAGAACAAGTAAAAGAAGAGTTTGTGTAATAGTCTGGGGGAGAGTGGATTTAGGTGTGAGACAGTATTCACAATGCAAAAATCTAAATAATATGATACATACAGTTGAAGTCAAAGTTATTCGCCCTCCTGTGAATTTTCTTTTTCTTTGTCAAACATTTCCCAAATGATGTTTGCCAATTTTTCACAGTATTTCCTATAACCTTGTTTATGGTCTTATTTGTTTTATTTCAGCTAGAATAAAGGCAGATTTTAAATTTTTTCAAATAGTTTTAAGATCAATAATTATTACCTCTCTTAAGCAATATTTTTTTTGATTGTCTACAGAAGAAACCACTGTTATACAATGACTTGCCTAATTAACCTAGTTAAGCCTTTAAATTGCAATTTTTAAGGGCACCTATGATGAAAATCATCTCTTGTAAGCGGTTTGGACAGAACTGCGTGTAGGTACAGTGCAGGGCTATTCAATTGGTTTGTCATGGGGGCCAGTTCATGAAAAGCATCCCAAATGAGGGGCCGGAGAGATATGACTTGCAATATAAGTGATGACATAACAGCATATAAAAGCCCATATGCTGTATTTTGCTCCTTAAGACGCCCACGTTGGCTTTTTCTACATTAAAACTACATAACATCACTGCATTGTACAATGTGACTTTTTATTTTACAAACATATTCAAATGTTGTATTTGGAATAGAACAACAAAATCAGCGTATTGCTCAAGTAGGCTTCTTCTACATTCAAACACTTTCATATGTTATGTTTTAAACATGCATAGATTTTGCATAAACATTATAGATTTTGGTTGTACGATTACAGTCTGAAGAATAATCATCATGATTATTATGCATTTATAAATTCAAAACACTACTAAGTTTAGAAAATCACAAGAAAACTGCTTATATGTTAAAGTGTTGTTTATTGCAGCTCAGTAACCAAATACAGCACAAAATATTCATAAAAACAAACAATAGTCCATTTCTTTCTTGGGACTTAAAAATTAATTAAAAAGTTTTTGATTTAAACATGAGTGATCATTTTACAATAAAAATAAGTGACTGAACAATGAATAAATAAATAAAAATAAGAATAAATAAAAAGTAGTATTTGTCTAATGTTAGTTTAAGCTTAATATTAGCTAAGAATTTAAATGAACCGTTAATGAACCGTTGTTATTATCTGTGCTCATACGTACATAATAATTTTAATAATTTGTAATAATTCGTCTAATGTATCTTTTGTTTACATTGCACTAAAAGCCACGCACAACTCTCACCACTACAGCGTGAGATAATTTCTACTGTGTGCACATGGAGGGCGCGAGTGCATGCACCGCTCGCAATATGCGCATGTCTCCATTCAAAATAATGAACTTGCGTGCTGTAAAGACACAATATGTGAATGGCCCGCTTCTATAGTTAATCCAATGTGTGCGCATATTAGCCTCTGTATAAGCTCGGAACTTTAAACTAGCACACAGTTGGCATAACTTTGTTTAGCTGCAGCAGTTTTGTTCTGTGCAACAGAAACGCGGCGTTGAGAAGCCTTCACAATTAACCCTAATGAAACGGTTATTAGTGAAACTGGTTAATCATTGTATCCCTATTAATAATACCAGTGCATTGTACAAAAGGCCTTTTTTACAAACATATCCAAATGTTTTCAACTGCCCGCGCCACTCGCTTAATGTTAGGTGACTCACTCTCTGCACAGCCTTCAACTGCAGCTCGTGCTGTATTGAACAGACGCACGTCACTTCATAACTACAGTATAGCAATCATTTTTCGACTGAACTAAATTTATTTTTGATGTCTTGGTCACACTATTTGGAGGGCTGGAACAAATCGCCTTGGGGGCTGGGTTCGGTCCGTGGGCTGCCAATTGAATAGCCCTGGTATAGTGTGTCCACAGACATAATGGGCTGACAAAGACAATAAGTCTCTTTTTTTAAATTTCCTGACGATAAAATAGGATCCAAATCCCTCCCGTTTTGAGGCCCACCACAATGTGACGTAGGAGTGTGGTTTCCCCACTCACCAAATTGATTGACAGATGCATATTAACATGTCTCCTTAGTAACGCGTATAATCATATCAACAAGACAGGATGTGCGCAAAGCAACTGGGATTAAAAGATCTGTTCAGCTCTCTGTGATCATCAATCATCATCAAATGTGATCAAGAATGAGCTTTACAAGTTTAAAACGTTTTTAAAACAGTGCATGTTTGTAATGAATTACAGCGATTTTACCGTTTACTTCATCACCACAGCCAAACAACAAATACATGAAGTAATCATCGGGAAAGTTCTTACTGTAATATTTCTCACAAACGTTACGTGAGATCTGCTGCCTTCATGTCTGGCACTGTGTTGTTTATCTGATGCAGCCGAGGCGGAGATTGAGGCACACTCTGACAGGCACGTGTGAACGGTGGTCGGGAAGAACTAGCATTAAAGGCAAAGGCAACAAAAACAGCTTCATTGTGTTCAGACCAGAAAACTCCAATATTCTGAAAGGTCTAATAAATAATCTGATGGGTGTTTTGAGCTGAAACTTTACAGACACATTCTGGAGACACAAAAGACTTATCTTAAATGTTGAAAAAGGAGTACAATAGGTGCAAAATAGGGCAAATTACTAGTAACTTGAAAAAATTTCTAGTAAAATATTTTCTGCTGTCATCATGGCAAAGAAAAAATAAATCAGTTATTAGAAATGAGTAATTAAAACAATTATGCTTAGAAATGTGTTGAAAAAAATATTTCCGTTAAAAAGAAATTGGGAAAGAATCTATATAGAGGCTAAAAATTCAGCAGGGCTAATAATTCTGTATTCAACTGTACGTGGAAAATATTACAAATGTAAATAACATTATGAATAAAGATGCATATTAATATCGCAAAGTAAAAATATATACCATCTTTTAATAAAAAATTATTGAAAAAAATAAACTAAAAATTATTATTTTTTAATTTTAAAATATAAAGCTAATTTCTCAGCAGTCATTATGAATATATATTTTATGCCCTCATGAAAAAAAAAAAAGTTTATTCAAGTGTTAGTATACTGTACATCTTTTAAAGTAAAAACTAAGAAATTATATGTTCAGTCTTTTAAGTACTTCTCTGAAATGTAATTCAAGCCCTTTTCAGAAATATGATTCAGAATTTTGCTTTTTGTGTTAATGATCACTTAAAGAAATCATTTTGGGAGGACATTTGATATTAAACGCCAGAGCCACACACACCCATACAACGTCAGCATATCCTGTCTACCTTTCCACACGAACACAGCTATTTTCAAAACTGCAGCTTTATCAACAGAGTTTGGCTTGGTCAATGCAGTAATTGCAGTCTCGCAAATGCATTATCAGATGACTGAAACCAAAAACTTTTTTTAAAACAGCATTGTTGTGACCTACCATGAAACCTGCATGTTTTCTTCTTTGTTTGACATCACAATGTGCATAGATATCTCTTTTTCAGCATTCTGATTGGCCATTATGGCTTTTTGCTTAAGGTTATATCGCCACCTGTTGGTTTGGCATAACCTGTTTTTAAAGGAGGGAAAATCTTTTTAAAAAAGAATAAAAAAAAGGGACGAAAGGTTCATAAAATATAATATGTCTAGACATGGCTTCAGTTAAGTAACTATGTTACTGTTATCAGACTTCCTGGGTTCATTTTTCTTCTGCACCTGTGCCTTTTTAGGCTGTGAATAACAATCAAGCAGTGGACAGATTAAATTGCACCTGTGGCTCCACATGTGCCTTCAAAGCTCTCTAACGCCAACTGGATACTTTGACCATGGAAGCCATATATGTCAGGGTCAAGCCTTCAGGGGTACAGGATGTAGGTCACATCCTTGAAACAGACAGAATGAACATGAACCTACACTCACCGGCCATTTTATTAGGTACACCTTACTAGTACTGGGTTGGATCCCCTTTTGCCTTTAGAACTGCCTTAATCCTTCGTGGCATAGATTCAACAAGGTACTGGAAATATTCCTGAGATTTTGGTCCATATTGACATGATAGCATCACACAGTTGCTGCAGATTTGTCGGCTGCACATCCATGATGCGAATCTCCTGTTCCACCACATCCCAAAGGTGCTCTATTGGTTTGAGCTCTGGTGACTGTGGAGGCCATTTGAGTACAGTGAACTCATTGTCATGTTCAAGAAACCAGTCTGTGATGATTCACGCTTTTGTGACATGGCACGTTATCCTGCAGGAAGTAGCCATGAGAAGATGAGTACACTGTGGTCATAAAGGGATGGACATGGTCCGCAACAATACTCAGGTAGGCTGTGGCGTTGTCACGATGCTCAATTGGTACTTATGGGCCCAAAGTGTGCCAAGAAAATATCCTCCACACCATTACGCCACCACCACCAACCTGAACTGTTAATACAAGGCAGGATGGATCCATGCTTTCATGTTATTGACGCCAAATTCTGAGCCTACCCTCCGAATTTGCACCTACAGAACTGCCACTCACTGTATATTTTCTCTTTTTCAGACCATTCTCTGTAAACCCTAGAGATGGTTGTGCGTGAAAATCCCAGTACATCAGCAGTTCCTGAACTACTCAGACCAGCCCGTCTGGCACCAACAACCATGCCACATTCAAAGTCTTAAATTCCCTTTCTTCCCCATTCTGATGCTCGGTTTGAGCTGCAGCAGATCGTCCTGACCATGTCTACATGCCTAAATTAACTGAGTTGCTGCCATGTGATTGGCAGATTAGAAAGTTGCGTTAACACACAGTTGGACAGGTGTGCCTTATAAAGTGGCCGGTGAGTGTATATGTCATGTGATTGTTCATTTTTAGTAAGACTTTACTTCATGGTGCCATTACATTATGTTGACCTTATATGGTCATCCAGTAGTCATTCAGTGTATTCATATCTGACAACAATAAAATTAAAAGGTTTTTCAAGTTACCAATGGTCAACACAATGT
Organism: Danio kyathit; assembly: GCA_903798195.1. Classification (NCBI taxonomy): domain Eukaryota; kingdom Metazoa; phylum Chordata; class Actinopteri; order Cypriniformes; family Danionidae; genus Danio; species Danio kyathit. The sequence continues at coordinate 57,377,213 of LR812525.1, forward strand.
CCAAATATGACTATGGAAATAAAGTAAAATGATGTTTTCAAATAAAATACATGCATATGGATGACAAGCAAACATGGTAACAGCAAAGGAATGAGATCAACAAACAGCATTCTTTAAAAAAACACATCAATAGTTCTATGTTATGTAACTAGGTTTGCAAGAGATAAATGTGCATAACTTTAACTCTATTAAACCCACCTGCAAGCAAGCGGAAAAAAAATGCTGTATATCATACATTATTTATCATCTTAAATTTGTTGTCAGGAGTCTGTAACGGAGCTGTCTAATACAAATCCATGTACAAAGAAACAGGATGCAGGATGATGATTTTTAATGAACCAACAACTTGAAACACATTACACCTTTACTATCAATCCCATTAAACAGAAAACTGAGAAAACAGAGGGCTTAAATACAACTAAAAAAAGTCATCAGAGGAACAGGGAACAGATGTGAACCAAGCAGAATTTATTAGAACACATAATAAACTACAATTGAGGGTACGTTTAAAGACAGCAATATACTAAAAACAGACAACAACAAACAGTTTAAAGGCACAAAATGTTGTTTCATTAAAATATCCAAAAACCATTAGAACAGTATTTTTCTGATTTATGTACCTACATTATCCCAAATGTTAAAACAAAGTGTTTAAATACAGAGAAATTAGCAATTTAACTATAGCCACGAACCTAGTGACCGCAGCATTATAACAAAACTATAAAATGTATTTGTTATGATAAAACGACACTGCTTTTCCCCTATGTGAAACGTTAGTTCCCCTATGTGATGACTATAAAAACCGGAAACATCGACTGTGGTATAATGAAAGTTCTGCTGCTTTTGTCATGTTCCATGTTCAGCCTTACTCTGCTTGATACTACCATGATTAGCTTTGAATACTAGAACATACATACATGAACATGATGTTTACAGTAGTCCCGTATAGAATGTAATGAAGACAATCACTCCCCTGACACCACACTCAGTCACGCAGTCATCAAAATACAACTTTGTTTGTTATGAATATGCACCCTCTAGCTGCAAACATGACATACTGTGCCTTAAACTGGCTAGCAAATTTCTATATGAAAACCAGGCCAGTAGTTGGCAGAGAATGTTAAGAATGAAATGCTATGTGTACGTGCACATACAGTACTGAAGTTCACCATTGTTGTTTTGGTTGTAAAGGATTAGTGCATGGCTGTAGACTGAACATGTGATACACAATAGGCAAGACGTCATTAGCGTGTTAATGTGCATTTTGAAGTCCTGCATATGAAACGAGAGATGGAAATGCCAAATCTTGAATAAAAATCCTTTACTTTGCAAAAATGTTTGAGGTAAACAAAGAATAATTAATAAACTCTTGACATACCAAATATTACACATATGTAACTAACCAGCTGTCTCCATTACGCTTGTTTACTGGGGGTTACTGAATTACCAATACAACAGTCAACTGCTTTACAGTACCTTGGTGGAAACTAGGGCTGCACAATATATAGTTTCAGCATTGATATGGGAATGTGCACATCTGCAATAGTCACATCGCAGGAATGTTGAGTTTATCTGTTGGGATTATAGTTTACCAGGATCCACAGTTCAGAACACAGAAGAATATTGGAGTAACTGAAGAGCTTAACCATAATGCAGTAAAAGTTTACCTTTTGCATGTTTTTAAAGCCTGTGACTGTTTAAAATAGTCAGGCTCATGAAGTTTTTCTGTTTATAACTCTAATAAATATGTATTTATTGAATTATGGCGTCACAGTGGTCAGTGGTTAGAAGAACTGTCGCCTTACAGCAAGAAGGTTGTTAGTTTGAGTCTCAGCTGGGTCAGTTGGCATTTCTGTGTGGAGTTTGCATGTTCTCCCCGTGTTCGTGTGGGTTTCCTCCGGGTGCTCCAGTTTCCCCCACAAGTCCAAAGACATGCAGTATAGGTGAATTGAATAAGCTAAATTGTCCGTAGTGTATGTGTGTGAATGAGTGTGTATTTGTATTTCCAAGTGTTGGGTCGCGGCTGGAAGGGTGTAAAACATATGCTGGATAAGTTCATTCCACTGTAGCGACCCCTGATTGCCGAAAATAAAATGGATGAATGGATTAAATTATTTGTACAATGAATAACCCCCATAACATTCCAGAATAATCAGTCTACATTAAACAGTTATTTTCAAATAGAGCTATTCAACTTATTTGGTAAAGTTGTATTCATATAGCAATATAAATAGTAGCAAAATAAAATATTGCAATGTCAAAATTTTCCAGTATCATGCAGGCCTAGTGGAAACACACCTAATTTGCATTCAAGAGTTCACACTTAGCTGACGATCAATAAAGCGTAATTGGCATCCTGTCCCGGGAGAGAGCCCTGAGCTCGTATATCCTCGTGCTTGGAGCTCTCTCCCATTAGAAGGGCGAGAGGGTAGTTCGAGCTCAGGAAGGTCTCGAGAACTCCCCTGCTTGTCGCCGTGTGAGAAGTGTAAACTAAGGTTGTCTTAGGTTATAATTTGGTTTAGTCGATTGGCTATGGTGTATATTCTTGGACGGTGGGAGGAAACCAGGGAACCCGGGGGAAACCCACGCGAACACGGGGAGAACATGCAAATTCCGCACAGAAACGTTAACCGGCCCAATATAAGGTTGAACTGGCTGCGTTCTTGCTGTGAGGCAACAGTGCTAGTCATTGGGCCGCCGTGTCGCCCTATAGGAAAAAGGGTGGAAGTAGGGGTGGAAGGGGGAAACTTCAAAACGAAGATAACTCGAGTGAAATCTCTGGTCATTTATAGTGTGTTCGTAATCATCTAATAGGGCAGATTACGGAGCTGATAAGGTGCCAGCCGTGTTGATCATAAGCACGTGATCCTCTCGAAATTAGTTTATAAATAAACCACACTTAGGGATTTTTTATTTTCCTTTTTTTTTAGATCTATTATTTTTCGATTCTCTTACCCAGGAATTGCTTTTCACAGTCAAATATTTAAGCTCAAACAGAGACAAGAACAGTTTTTAAACACCTGTACTATTGAAACAATTTTTTTTTTTTTTGGAATTTTAGACGCCCAAAAGTTCATGAGATCTTTTCCATTTTTAGTTAAAATGGTATCACGTAAAAAAGCTCCATCAGAAATGGGGAAAACAGTGGCAATAAAACATAATTGTAACTGAGGTGCCATTAACACTAATGTGTCTTTGCAAGTAGAAGAAGGTCGCTGGTTCGAGCCCCGGCTGGTTCAGTTGGCATTTCTGTGTGGAGTTTGCATGTTCTCCTCCGGGTGCTCTGGTTTCCCCCACAAGTCCAAAAACATGTGGTATAGGTGAATTGGGCACGCTAAATTGTCTGTAGTGTATGTGTGTGAATGAGTGTGTATGGATGTTTCCCAGTGATGGAATGCAGCTAGAAGGGCTTCCACTGCGTAAAACATATGCTGCTTAGTTGGCGGTTCATTCCGCTGTGGCAACCCCAGATTAATAAATGAGACTAAGCCAAAAAGAAAATGAATGAATGAATGAATGGACTGAAATGCAAACTTTTAAAAACAGGTGGGGCTACCCACAAATGCTCTCTGCCGATTTGTCCTACCTTGTCAGATTGTCCTACCTCCCATTTTGCACATTTTGATGACGCAACATGCTACCCATCAGATTTTGCTACGTGTATATTTTAATGTGGAGTAGTGTGATATGAAGCTGTAATATCGCCCTAACCTACCCAATCCCTAACCCCAACCACAGAACCATTCAAATACAGTGTTGGTAGAATCATCTGATGTGTAGAATAAAATGTCAGGACACCGGTCTTCTGGACTACTGCGTATGTTTTCATGATTTGTCAAGTCCCTCTCATATGACCATTATGCAAATGGTGGATTGCAGCATGGATGGCAGCAAAATATCCACATACACTGTGAGTGTGAATGGTCATGTATCATGTGTTTTATAGTGTGAATGGAAATAGAAGCAGAAACGTCAGTCTTACCAAGGACAATTTCATTATAAAACAAAATCGCACTATTGTAAATGATACTCGAGTCTGCGTACTGTATCTATTATTCAACTCTATAATAGATGTATAGTTTTATTTTCACATGGTGGTTTAGACTGCAATATTTAAAAGGCAAAATGATGTCTGCAAGCACTTTTTTTTTAGATTTGCCATCTACAGTATTTAAAGGTTTGAGCAGCTTGTTTTGTTTTCCATAGCTGCAGGGTTTTCCTCCCGCAGGTCTTGTAAGTTTGTAGGATGGAGTGAAGTGGTGGCAGATTTTTACTGAAGCCCCTCCCCGTTTCCCACGATGGTTTAGCGGCCCTCTGTCCTGAAGAGAAGCTTCCTCAAAGAGGCACAGCTGAACTCTAACCTCATTACCCTCTGTTTCCTGCATGGGCTTTAGTTTACAAACACAGAGGGATGGAGTGGGTGTAGAAGATACTTCCACAATTCAGCCACATTTCCGATTCTGACTTGGTCTTTCCTACACAAACATGTTCATGCACAGCAAATACCGTTATGCAATTCCAAGTACTACAGTGAGACCAAGCTGGAGATCTTATTTCAGTGCTTTGATAAAAGCAATACATTAAATGAGAATGTTTTAACTGACTTGACTTAATATAAATCATAAATTCCCATTTGCATAATTTAATAGATTTTAAGGAATAATTCACCCAAATCTGAAAATTCTGTCTGTTTACTTTTCTTGTTTCAAACCTGTTTGACTTTTTCTTCTTTTGAACACAAAAGATTATATTTTGAAGAAAGCTAAAAACCTGTAACCATTGACTCTGCTATGAAAGTCGATGGTTACAGGTTTTCACCTTTCTTCAAAGTATGTTTTTGTGTGTGTGTATGTGTTGTTCAACAGAATCAATAAACTCATGAAGGACAGGAACAACTTGAGGGTAAGTAAACTGTTGGTAAATTTTCATTTTTGGGTGAACTACGCCTTTAACTAGGCATTTCAATACACTTTAATGGTAGTTGGTGAATCTATAAATGTTGGCGATCTGGGGGAATATTGTTGTTAGGAATGGGGTTTGAGGTGGACCTTAAATCCTAAAAATGCTCTGTTTCCAAAGAAAACGTACTAATTATTTGAAATGGCTAATTTATAAAACAGTACTTTAACCTTTTATCAAGATTTAAGATAAGTCTTTTGTGTCTCCAGAATGTGTCTGTAAAGTTTCAACTCAAAACACCCATCAGATTATTTATTATAACCCTTAGAACATTAGAATTTTCTGCTCTGAACACAACGTAGCTGTTTTTGCCTGTGCCTTTAAATGCTAGTTCTCCCTGCCCACCGTTCCCCTGTGCCTGTCAGAGTGTGCCTCAACCTCTGCCTCAGCTGTGTCAGATAAACAGCACAGTGACAGATATGAAGCAAATCTAGCGTAACGTATAATACTACAGTAAGAACTTTACCAATGATTATTTGATGTACTTGTGGAGTTAATTAAAGCCTTTCTGCAACGATGAGTCACACACAATGTCATTACAAACATTCACTGTTTTAAAAATGTTTTAAACTTGTAAAGCTCATTCTTGATCACATTTGATGATGATTGATGATCACAGAGAGCTGAACAGATCTTTTAAACCCAGTTGCTTTTCGCATGCCTTGTCTTGTTGATATGATTATACGAGTTACTACGAAGACATGTTAATATACGGCTGTCAATCAATTAGATGGGCAGGGAAACTGCACTCCTACGTCACGTTGTGGTGGGGCTGAAAATGGGAGGGATTTGTATCCTATTTTAACATCAGGAAATTAAAAAAAGAGAGACTTATTGTCTTTACATCATATCAATATGACTGTGGACACACTACGGATACACAGTTCTGTCCAAACAACTTACAAACGACGATTTTCATCATAGGTGGCCTTAAGGACTTCAATCATTTACTTAGTCTGTCTTCACTGATAAGTTTGATTCTATTGAAACTGGTACAACTGCTTTATTAGAGTGGTTCATTTACTGTAAATAAATCTGAATGCTGCAACTTTTCAGAGTCCCTTTCCTCTGCTTTCAGAACTTGTGTTGTTTCTCTCACTCAACCAAAGACATCTAAACAAAAAACAGGAAGTGATGCCACAAGATGCGACTCTAATAAAGACAGAATGCTCAAATATTTTTTTTTTTTTAAACTTGTCGTAGTTGCGATGTTGCCCGTTACAGTTCATAACATGTTATTAATGTGTCTCCTTGAATCAGATCTTTGCTATAAACACATCATGAAAGCATTTTTTTGTTTTTTGTATCTTCGGTCTTAAGTCTTAAATGATAGTGTGAATGCAAAGCTTAATTAGTACTAAGTTTATAATTTCCTTTTTGATCTTCACCAAAAGAACTGAACTACATATGCGAGCACACTTATTTGTGCCATAATTCTGTAGGGTTCATACACATTTTTACTACTAAAATTCCATGACTTTTACAAAACTTTTAGGTAAATATTCATGATCTTGTTTCGTGTAATGTGTACGTACAGTTGAAGTCAGAATTATTAGCCCCTCTTTGATTTTTTTTCTTTTTTAAATATTTCCCAAATTATGTTAAACAGAGCAAGGAAATTTTCAAAGTATGTCTGATAATATTTTTTCTTCTGGAGAAAGTCTTAATTGTTTTTTTTCGGTTGGAATAAAAGCAGTTTTTAAATTTTTTAAAAACCATTTTAAGGTCAAAATTATTAGCCCCTTTAAGCTATATTTTTTCAATAGTCTACAGAACAAACTATCATTATACAACAACTTGCCTAATTACCCTAACCTAATTAACCAAATTAACCTAGTTACACCTTTAAATGTCACTTTAAGCTGTATAGAAGTGTTATGAAAAATATCTAGTAAAGTATTATGTACTGTCATTATGACAAAGATAAAATAAATCAGTTATTAGAAATGAGTTATTAAAACTATTATGTTTAGAAATGTGTTGAAAAAAAATCTTTTCTCCGTTTAACAGAAATTAAAGAAAAAAATAAACAGGGGCTAATAATTCAGGGGGGCTAATAATTCTGACTTCAACTGTATATGTGGTAAATTAAAAAAAAATGCACATTTAAATTTATTACAGCATATCAAAAAATATGTGACAATCCATGTATAGTTTATATTTATTTTTATATTTATAAAATAGTTTTTAGAAAGTACCTTGCTGTCTGCGTGAACATTTTATAAATGTTGGCTTGTGTTTTCACAAGACTTAAGATTAGTACAAATTAGCCTTTAGCACCCACAGTATCTTACCTCTGCAGTTAGATATTGTTTCTGGACACGACACTCAAAATGCATCTTGAATTATGGTGAAAGTGAGTGAAAGAGAGGTTATTGCTTTTTTTACCCATTTTATTTTTTTAAAGTTTACCCATCAAATATAGCGTCAAGTACAAGTTCATCTCAAATATATCCAATATATATGCACAACAATATATATGCCTTTTCCAAAACATTTTAGGTTTATTTGTTTTTCCAAAACTTTTCAATGCCTGGAAAATGCCTGTTCAAAATTTCATGACTTTATTTCCAGGTTTTCCAGGACCGTATGAACCCTGGTATTATAGGATACAGAAAATGGCGGTTCATTCCGCTGTGGCGACCCCTGATTAATAAAGGGACTAAGCCGAAAAGAAAATGAATTGATGAAGGATATAGAAAACAAAAAAAGAAAACTAACAAAATAGTTAGATCTACCATATCTGACTCCCACTTACAAATCAGTTTTACTTTACCATCTCTGCTGCTGCTGCTCTTTAAAATAGAAGAGCATGGCAATGTTGTTTTTTGTTTGTTTTTAATTAACAGGGATGGATCAGACATGTCAAGGCATTGTTCCCCAAGTGTCACCAGAAAAGAATGTGTGATGATGATGTAAATGAGAACTTGTGACCAAAAAAATGAATAAATAAAACTAAGACAAATAAGCCTCGCCTGGCCATTACAAGTGTCCTCAACTATAATATCAGATGGACACCATTGAGATGAGCTAGATGCTGACCAGCTGCATAACTGTCTGATATGGTAGCTGCAGTGATGCGGACCGCAAGACCCTCCAGCGCACAGTGAACACAGCCGAAAAGATCATCAGTGCCCCTTTATCCTCCATTCAGGACATTTTCCTCTCACGGTGCTCCAGAAAAGCTAGCAGTATTGTGAAAGACTCTACCCTTCCACAGTCTTTTCCAGCTGCTGCCATAAGGAAGAGGTTTTCGAAGTATTAGAGACTGCCAGTCAATTTACCCCCCTCTGAAATCTCAATCCTCCCAACCACCCCCCTCTCTCCATGCATTCCTGAGTATGTCCCATACAGGTGAGTGGGCTTAACAAACCACCTGTAGAAAAGACACCCTCACATCTCTCTGACTCTTGCACCAGGTTGCACATTTGCACTATAGACACTTTCTTAATCAGTCCATGTCTCTTGGAAACATTGTGTATTGGGTTTCATTCAGGTGAGTGGGCTTGACAAACCACCCGTTGAAACACTCTTCTCTCTTATGCACCTGACACTTTATCTAAACTCCATCTTACAAGGGCTCAATAAGGAAAATGATGTTTACTAGAAATGTACCACAATCATGTTGCATTGCTTGCTTCAACCTAAATAACTCGTTTGCACAATATTCACCTTTAATACCTCTCTTGCACAATATCCTGCACAACATTGTTCAGTCTCATGTTAAAGTATTTGTATAGCCTGTCTTATGTGTATAATTACGTATCTTATGTGTATAGTTAAGTATCTTACAGTTCATGTCAGTTTTTTTTTTTTTTTTTAAATAGCTCTTATGTCCAGTGTTGTGTTTGTATTTACGATTAATTCATGTAGCACTGTGGTCCTGCGAGACATGACATTTCGTTCTTCTGTATGTCCACATGTAGCAGAATGACAATAAAGCTCGACTTGACACGCTGATCCCTCCACAATTAGGCCAATGTGATCTTAAGAAACATCACTTGAGAAGTTTAGAGGGACAGTTCACAAAAAAATTGTATTTCCAAACCACGTACTCAGACTTAAGTGATATTATGAGCTTTTTTCTTCTGATGAACATGAAATAAGATATTCTGAAGAATGTTGAGGGAAAGCAGCCATTGACATCCATACTAGAACAAAAAATACTGTCAGCGCCTTTTTTCAACACTCTACAGAATATCTTTTTGGAGTTCAGCAGAAAAAAAGAAACACAAAAAAGGTTTGGAACAAGTGAAAGGTAACTAAATGATGGCAGAATTTATTTTTAACTTTAATAATCAACTAAAAACTTGACTGTCAACATTTCTTGCATGTTTTGCAACTAAGTGCTCCTAAAAGCACACTCAGTTTCATTTAAAACAGATGTTCATGACTCTGGCGTTTTATTATCTAGTTGTGCATAGGGGTGTGAAAATTGCACCGCGATGCAGACATGGACAATTTGGTATCGGTTCATTATAAGATCATCACCCGTCATTACGTACTGATGTCATTTATCTCGAACGAGGCAAAGGTGAGTACTTAAAATGCTCGAGCTACTAAAAAAGCAGACAACTGTGCACAATGTACTGCATATAAGTCTTTCACTGACAGCAGAACCAGGAGAACTATTTCACTGCTAGGGAGAAAATGAAAGCTCCCTCTCTGCCTGCCTCTCTGTCTCTCTCACTATAGACCTTTGAACTGCTGGCATGTTTGTAAGGTAACTTTTCCGCTCCTCTATCGGTATTAAAGCGATACTTGTGGATCCTGACATGAGTGTGTCTGTAGAGCGAGTTTTCTCCAGGGCGTCTATCTTGGACTAGATGTGATGGCTGTGCAATGTGCGCTTTATTACACGCATACAGACTGTTTATCACGCATTCTTCAGTGTCTGCATCACTCATTGGTAAACAGTGCTGACAGTTTTAGAGCCACTCGTACAGTAATTGACTTTATTGCTGTCGATATTGATGAAAATATTACTTTACATTGGAATTATTATTACTTTACATTTAGGATTTTTTGAAAACTCTAAAGACAAAAAGACCCATATATTTTTTATTTCTTTATTTTAATTGCCAAATTTCATAATCATAAATGTAAATTTTCAGGTAAAAATCCATTTTTTATTGCATTTAAAGGGCCACGAAACCCCCTGTCTCAGCAGGGTGTTTTCACACCTCTGTTTCAAAAAAAAGTCAGGAAAGTTGGGCGTGTCCAGCTCTGGGAGTGTGGGAGTGTCGGGGGAGGGAAAGAGGATAAGATTTTGCATAGAAGGGAGTTAACATTTGGGCACGCGCTAAGTTTGACAGGAAAAACAAACACACAGAAGAGAAAAAAATCCTCCGCATTTCTCTGTAACTTATGTACTCGGTAGGTAGCGTCAGAAAGCCGTGTGTGTATAGACTATCCTGTCACAAATTGCAGCGAAAATCCTGCACGACGGGAATAGTTTGTGTTTACATGTTTACACTCGGAGAGCAGCATTTAAACAAAGGGCACTGCACTGCAAACACTTACCAAATCTGTAGACAGACAATCAAACTGGAGCTGTGTCTTTTTATTAAAATGAGACGAGCGGCAAATCAGGATTTCACCATTTCCAGATGAGAAAAAGCTCTCGGGTAAAAATGTTCCTTACAAACGCGTTTCTGTCGCGTGCACTGTAATCCACACGTGAGTCCAGCTGCTCTCTTATAGAGGGAAAATGAAAACAAAACCTTCGTTGCAACACACTAATAACACCTACGAATTTTGTCTTGAAATTGTTGTACTTTCACTTGTTTTGGCAACACAACGTGGCGTCTCTCTGCCGTCTGAACAGTGTAAACTGGTAAACAGTCTCCGGAGCTATCATGCATATTAATGAAGTTTCACGTCATACACAATAGAGCGCGCTGATTGGTTTGAAGCACGTCTTCTCATGAATTAATACTGCACACTCAGATACGTAAGAACGTCCTAGAAAAGACAGACAGCCACTCTCCGGCTGGATTTACACCTAAGTATCTCATGGCCGTGACGCAGCTTCAAAAATTTGTTTCAAACCGGAAGAACAAATTTGCTCAAAATAACGCAAAAACAACCAATTTTCACTTTTTAGTGCGATATATGTGTCCTAATAGTGTTTACAGCAGCGTGGGACACATATATGACTGTCAACAGCTCAAAAAATGTGTTTTGGTGTTTGGTGACCCTTTAAAAATGGAGTGAAGCATTATATTGAGTTCATATTAGCCTCAAAAAATCAAAAAGCTATGTGAATTGTACAAGCCTGTACATTTAATGTACTCCTGTGATATTGTTTATATCTCCCCCTAGCCTTTGAAATTTTCTTTACATTTGTTGTACTTGACTTTCTATTTTTTGACGTTATTCAATATTTTTTAAAAAGTTTTAGAGCCAATTGCAGCCCTTTTTGTTGAGCGCGTGAACACAATGACCAATCATAGGAGAACACGCTCGACAGCACTCAAAAAGCAAGCAGAATAATATTTACATCTGTTTATTTGCTATAAATGCTCATGCTGTCTTCTGTGATTGTATTAATGACTTTTGTTTGAAACATTCAAAAAGTTTTCTTTGTGCCAGTAAAATTAAAGCTACAGTTCATATATCAGACTGCTTTTGTAAAATTGTATTACAAATATTATACTGTAGAAACATAAATATATGTAAAAATTTTAATTCAGCAATTCTTGTGTTGTGAAGGCAAAAACATTACTGTGGATGGAAAGCATCGTCAATGCACCATGATGCACCGAGATATCGAATTGAACTGAATCGATGACATAATCGTAATCGAACCGAACCATGTGACCAGTGTAGGTTCACACATTGTGCATGTCATGTCAGTTCAAAAATGAATGAGTACGGATAATAGGGATGTGCAGAAATGATAATGTCAAAAGAGTATTAGTATACAATCATGCATGATATCAAAGTCCTTCAGTGTAATTGAAGTTTCTTTATTTGCATGAACAATCTCATCTTTGAATCTCAAAACAAAAAGAAAAGTATTTATAAAAGATTTATAAAAGAGTATTTATAATGGAAAATTATTTGTTAAGATTTAAATTTTTTGTTTTAGTTGGAAAACTGTAACCATAACCATTCACAACCATAGTAAGAAAAACAAATACTATCTCAAAGAAGTCAATGGTTACCAGTTTCCAACATTTTTCAAATTATCTTCTGTTGTGTTAAAAAATAAATAAATCTCAAACTTCTTTGGAACAAGTCAAGAGTGAGTAAATGTTTTAAATTTTTGGGTGAACTATCCCTTTTAAGAACACAACATATTTCTTCTAATACGGCTAGAATCCTCCATTTGGAATCTTGATTTTTAACAGTGTGGACAATAATGTTTAACTAATTATTCATTAATTGATAGTCCCGACCCTTCAATCTTAATTTGTGTAAAAATCAATATAAGTTGTGAGTGTTTTTCTGCCACAGGTGTTCGATTAAATCTGCTGTCAAAGTAAAAATGTAGTTAGAAGCTTTGATTTTAATAAAAAGTAGTGAAAGTCAGTTTCCTAAAATGCATGTTCAGCAGAACAGAGCACGTCTTATATGGTCTTTTAATAGCGTGATGATGCTGGATTCCAGCATTAGTGGGATTAGTCATAAATTCACCAATTCTATAACTTTATAGTGACGTCAAAAGAAAATTATAGCAGCTAAATCTGAAGTGATCAGCACAATATAGCACTTACAACACTTAATCAACCACCCCATATAGCCTACTGTATGAACCTGGAGAATGCAAGGGAAATGGCACGACTGATCATAATAGTAATGTATTGTATGCTTTGGAAACATGTAGGCTATCAGTCATAATTTAAAAGAAAACTCTATGTATCCACTTATCTCAACTCTCTGCTCCTGGATAAGTGAGTCTTTTAGAACACATTAAGCCCATGTTTCTTAAGTTCAGATGTGACGTGATAAACAAAAGTGTCTGTGAAAAACATTGACATGCAATATGTGAGCAACTGCGAAAGCATTCAGATTAGCTCCTGATGAAGAGGTGAGTTTCAGATGGTGTCAGTGGGACGTGTATAGAGGGAGGAGAAACAGGAGGTTATGTAAACGCAGACACTCGTCATCCTCCACACACACACACACACCTGTGATTTCTGAGTGATTCACATGGACTCAGCTGGCAGGTCCTCTTCCAGCTCTCACACACTTTCCACCTCACACCGTGTTCCAGATCCTGGTTGGTTTTGATTCACTGAGCTGTAAATAACCAAAGTTTGACTGGTTAGCATAAGCTTATTAGCCGCCCCTGTTGGCAAACGGTGTAACTACAACATCTGGCAATTCAAAACTATTAGGCCTATTTGTTTGTTTGTTCGCAAGAAACCACTATACTGTTGATGATATGATATTTTAGGAAATATAAGTCACTTTTGAATCATACAATGTTTATAGTGACTTTAAAGTACGCTGTGGAGTGAGATGAACTAAACATGCTTGTCTTTATTCATTTACAGCCATAGTAGAGATTGTTTCTCACTGAGAACTGTTATGTGACTTGCCTGGATAAATACAAGTATTGTACACCATTTTAAAATGCTTTAAAATGTTTTTGTTTCATTTTATTTTCTTTTCGGCTTAGTCCCTTTATTTATCAGTGGTTGCCACAGCGGAATGAACCGCCAACTTATGTTTTTTACGCAGCGGATGCCCTTCCAGCTGCAACCCATCACTGGGAAACACCCATACACTCTTACATTCACACACATACACTACGGCCAATTTAGCTTACCCAATTCACCTATAGCGCATGTCTTTTTGGACTTGTGGGGGAAACCGGAGCACCCGGAGGAAACCCACGCAAACACGGGGAGAACATGCAAACTCCACACAGAAATGTCAACTGACCCAGCCAGGGCTTAAACCAGCTACCTTTTTGCTGTGAGGTGATCATGCTACCCACTGCGCCACCGTGACACCTGTTTTTGTTTCATTATTATAAATAATTTTATTTATTTATTTTAAATAATAATGTTTAAAGAACTATTTGGCAACAACAAAAAATGACAATACAACATATGCTTTAAAAAGGCTATTTTTCTGTTGATGGCCATTCAAAATTGTTTATCAACCTATTTATTTGCAAGGACCCATGTTAAACAAATCTGCAGTTTAGTTCTGACTCTAATTAACCACACCTGATCAAACAAATTAAGTTCTTCAGGCTTGTTTGAAGCCTACAGGTATGTGTGTTGAAGCAGGGTTAAACTAAACCAGTGTTTCTCAACCATGTTCCTGAAGGACCACCAACACTGCATGTTTTGGATTCTCCTTTCTCTGCCACACCCATTACAGGTCTTTCAGTCACTGTTAATGAGCTGATGATCTGAATCAGGTGTGTCTGGTTCAGAGGACAAAGAAAATGTGCAGAGCTGGTGGTCCTCCATGAACGTTGTTGAGAAACACTGAACTAAAGTACAGGGCTGCCGCCCTTCAGGAATTGTTTGACACCCCTGTACTGTTGATATTAGTATACGAAATATGTCACTTTTTATTTCGACTGAAACGGGCTGTGACATCTTTTCTAAAGCAAGCAAAACATGCACAGAGGATGTAAACATTTGTTTTTCGACTTTTTTCTGTTCTGAATGCTGTTAAATGCAAACGTCATGAAATTCACATTGACAGTTTTACGTTGTTACATTGCTTTTCCTGAGGAGGTGTGCATGATCATCCACAGAAAAAAAGTTTATAAAGTAAATATTGAAGACTACCGTTCAAAAAATAAGACATTACTAGGTAAAATGGTAATTATTATGTAATATAGTGCGTTTCTTGGGCTAAATATATTTTTAGGAAACTGACTGGCTAATATCCTGGCTAAATAACGTCACGTGTTGATTCTCCGATTACATGGAAATTAAATACATTTCAGTAAGTTATGCTATTTCTTTCAACATACCTTCTTGTGTTAATTCATATTCATTTTTATCTTGCAACAACTCAGCCACCGTTCACACTTCTCACTGTCCTCTCTCTGCTGAGTCTGTCTGCTCTGATTTTGTATATGGCACAAGTCCCGCCTTCACTAATTTAAATTCATCATATGATTGGCTAGCAATTTTGTCTTTCAAAATACACTACGACATGATTGGCCACCACTTAATAAGCAATTTTCGAATACTTCTACAAACTGTTGACGCTGAAGAGATGAATCCATAAAAATACCATATTCATGTCAAGAAATGGGCCAAAGCTAAGCCAAATTTTTAACATTTTATAAAGGAGATTAAACAATATGGTACTACACTATGTAACATTAAAAACAGAAAAGCTAAAAAAACATATGAAGCATTTTGTAAATTTCAACTGATTGAATAATTTTTTTTTTTACTATTATCTTACCTATTTATTTTTTTTACCCCTGGCATTTGTTTATACTTTGTATAACTGAGATAATTTCTCTAATTTTGTTTTTATTTAATTTTTTATTTTGTTCATAATTGCTGTGAGATGTATTCTTTGTACTATGTTTGTACATATTTACAATAAAAAAATAAAAAAAAAAAAAGAGATGAATCCAAAGACCAAACTTTATTGAGGCTAGTGGGCCGAAGGTAAATATAATTGCCATGAGTAATTTCCTAAATTATTTAATAATGTATAAAAAATGACTAGAAAACATTGCTTTATATTAACTAATACAGTTTTTTTTTTTTTACATTTTATAATGAACTTATTACAATAAAATCAAAACGAACTAATTTCTAACAGAATTACATAGTCTTTGCCTTGATTTGCTCACCGATGTCCTCTGCATAGTATTCCAACTGTCGTATGACAGTATTTATATTTTTAAAAAGCAGATTCATTTACACCATTTAATTGAAATATTTAATTTCACTTTTGTGTAGCTCAGCAATAAAACAAACAAAAAAGCTTACGTAAAATCAGAAATGACGATCTCTGTGTTAAAGGCATTCAATTTCACCCCAACCCTCTCCATCATTCTCACTCTCCTCTCAGGTGGGATGGTGGGCCAAATCAAATGTTACAATGGGCCAACTTTGGCTCTCAGGCCCTACTTTGGGCATCTCTGCCATAGACTGTAGAAAGTATGATCCACAAAACAATTATTTCTGGATGCAAAAAAAAAGCTGGCAGTCTTTACAAAAAAAGATGGAACGTTTTTCACGTAGTGATTTTGGACACACACAAAGAGACATGCTTATAGACACAAAGACAAAATGCTCAAGGGTTACTATAATTCTGTTTTTGTTGTGTTTATTAATAATTTGCATATGTTTCTGTGTAGCTGGATCAAAGCCGCATATTAGACTTCTAAAGAAGCATCTAAAGAAAAGATTAAGAGGCTTTTGGAGAACGTTTTTCTCCCGACCTAGCTAACAGGTAGGCAGCAATTCAAGCAAAACACATATAAAAACATTCATACAGTATACAAAACACTTTTATGTCTGTTGGTAAAAAAAAGTCTATACTGAAGAATGTAAGGCTTAGATGGTTGATTTACTATAAAAAAAAAGAACAAATCAATTGGTTAATTTTAATTCCCACACTTTGCCACATAGCAATGACACAGACTGAAGAGAATGTAAGATTGGCAGCCCAGATAAAGGACAATAGAAGACACCATAAGAAAACAACAGGGAGAGTCACTGTAGTGGTGAAACTGGGCATGGTGAGGGTCGCCGGAAGAGACTGGGCATGGTGGTGGGCACTGACACTGGCTCACTGATCCTGCAGTATACATTTGTGAGAAACTGCTGCTTGTAACTGTGAACTAGGCATGGGATAATAACTGGTGACAAGGTTTACTGCAGTTTGGAAATGTCAAGGTTCTAAAACTGCTAAAATGTTCTGTCATACCATTCCTACGGTATATGTAGGTTTTTTGGTTATTTTACATGTTTTTTACAACTATTTTATTTAGATTTTGGCAACAGTATCTCCACATCAAAAGCTAGGCTACTGGACAGGCCACAATTCAGCAAACATCTGAAAAACAAATCACTTATAAAACAACATATAGAATTTTTAAGACCTGAACAGTGGCTTACTTTACATCCAAAGAAAAGAAAGATATTCAAAGATGTCTTTTTAAAGGGCACCTGATGAAAATCTACTTTTGTAAGCTGTTTGGACAGAACTGCGTGTAGGTATAGTGTGTTATTTCCTGATGTTAAAATAGGATCCAAATCCCAGTTATTTCGAGGCTGACGTCACATAGGAGTGCGGTTTCCCCCCCAACCGAATTGATTGACAGGTGCCATGTTTCTATAATAACATGTATACAAATGTTCACAAAACATTCATTTTTTGCTAAATAAACTGGGGTTAAAACATATGTTACAACTCTCTGTGATCATCTGCAATTAATTTTATAAGTTAAAAATGTTGTCTAAAACAGAGCATGTTTGTAATAAAGAGAGTAAAATCGCTGTAATCATTACCCGCTATAATCAGCATGGCCGCAAGGTGTCAGTAAATGAGCATGTGTGTGAGACTCATCGTTTCAGAAAGGCTTGAATAAACTCCACCATAAATACATCAAATAAACTTACTTGGTATTTTTGACTAATGAGCTGTATTTCAGCTTCATCCAAGTCATGTCTCTATCACTGACTGCTGTTTATCTGACTTAACGCAGGGGAAGCAGACACGCACATAGGAGCAGTGGGCAGGGAGATGCAGCTCATTTGGATTTAAAACCACAGGCTACAAAAACAGCTTCACTGTCCTCAGACACCAAAGCATGCAGATTCTAAATTACATGATAAATAATCTGATGGATGTTTTGAGCTGAAACTTTACAGACACATTCTGGAGACACCAAAGGCTTACCTTAGGGTGCTTTCACACCTAGACTTTTGTTCCGGAACCTGGCGCGCTTGCCCAGTTAGCGCGGTTCGTTTGGCATATGTGAACAGGGCAATTGCGCTCGGATCAGACCCAAAGCAATCGCTCCGAGACCGCCTGAATGAGGTGGTCTCGGCTCGATTGAAGCAAACTCTGGAGCGGATCGATTGTAGTGAGAAAGCGATACGATCCGAGCCCGGCTATATCACAGTGTTTTATGGGTATAGGCATACGGCTATATGAAGAGAGAATTATGAGTAGGGCGGGAGGTTATTCCAGACATCCCAAGTCTCCTAGAGGTGTCTCGCAAATGACAGAGACTTCCGGATGCCCGCAAACAAGTGATAATCTCCCGGAAATTGCACGTCTCCCTCCCGGTCCTCAAATACGTCGCGCACCCTTCTCATCACCCCTCGCCACCGCATCTCTCATCGCTCTTCAGACCTGTCGCACGCACCCTGTCAAACACCCCTCGACAGCCGAGCGGGACTCTGCAAAATAAACTGAAATTCTGACCAATGTGAGGAGCGTTTACTCACACGTGACTTGTTTTAGCTATTTTGGTCCATTTAGAAACTTTGCCATGTGAAAGCGAACCGCACCAAGAACAAAGAGCAACAATTTTAATCCCTGTTTTGGAACAAATGAATGGATTCACAGGTGTGAAAACACCCTTACATCTTGTAAAAAGGGTAAAATAGGTGCCCTTTAAGTTGTAAAGAAATCTTTGTTTATGAAACTAAAGAAGATAGCAGAAGTCACTGATTCACTGTTCAATAAATCATACTGTTTCAGAATAATTTAAATGCTTTTTAAAATAATATATTGTGTTCAGTAAAGGAAAAAAGTATTTTACCCAGACATTTAGAAAAAGAACATTTTAAATGACTGCAATACTTCTATCCAAGGTTATACTAGAACCAGCCCATGCCTACTGTGAACAATTAGATTCTTGGTCACATCAGATTGGAATTTTTTATTGATTTGTGCAAATGCTTTGTACAACTGTCTATAGGTTAGACAACAACTATGGCTATGGTTTATTGGTCAACTGTTAAACTCTTCACAATTTTCAATCATTTTTTAGTGTAAGCCATCACACTCAAAACAAACCATTCTATTATGAAAGTCGGTATACGTGCATATTTCATAAATATCTGGCATCGTTTGTAATGTCTGCTAAATTGGCAAATGACATCTAATTGCAATACAATTTGATTCAACAATTTAATAAGAGCATAAATATTTAAAAGCACAGAGGACTCTCTGTATCAATCCTGAACTGCAGCAAAGTGCTTGCGGAAGAGCTATAGAAGATGTGTAATCTTTGGGCTGACCAACAGGAGCTAGGATGTCCACCAAGACTTGTTTTTTTTTAAACTGATGTTTTATAGAAGCAATAAATATGAAATGTACAATAAAGTAATTGGACAAGCAAGATTTCACTTTGCGTGTAATTCCTACAAAGATACATGTGCTGTATGAATACAAGAATTTATATAGTCATGTAGCATTATCAAACTTTTTTTTAATTATAAAAAATAAAGAAAAAAAAGCAATAGCTCATGGAGAGAACAAAAACAATTGAGCAGTGTGGCTCACACATTTTATTTATTTTTTTTTTGTGGTTTTGGTCAAATTACTGACAATAATCAGATTAAGGTATGAAATGAAATGTTTTGAGTGAGTAACTACATTTTGCAGACATGCAATGAAGTTCTAAATTCCAGCAAAGAGTTGTGATATTTGCACTTGGCATTTAAAGAATATTAAGAGGGTTTTGGAGAAGAAAGAAAAGAAAAAAAAAAAAAAAAAAAAAAAAAAAAAGTGTATACCACAAACAGCAGTAAAAAGATTGTTGGATGTAATGCACAGAATTCAACACCATGTAAAAGTTGCCCCCTTTATAAATTGATGCATGCAGCACTTCCACCTACTGGAAGTAGAGGATTAGTGCATGGCAAAAGCACTAGTCTCCAACATGGCTATTAGTGGAGAAAACACCTAGCTTCCCCTTATATTAGAAAATAGAGCACTGAAAAATTAAACTTAGGTAAAAGTACCATTAATTGCCTAAAATTGTAGTGCAAGTAGAGTGTCTGTTGTAAAAAATTGCTCAAAGTATGAGTAAAATGTAGCCTAAAAGTACTCAGAGTAGTGAGTAATACGCTGTAAAAAGCTGATAATTTGTGGATGTGTGTAAACGTAACATTCTGTAGTGCATTTAGTTATTGCCCAGCAGGCACACATCAAAAGATGTTAAGATTAGGTTAGATTTAGGTCATGTCAAGTGACCAAACTGCAATGTCAACATCTAAAGACAGTTATTTTAATGTCCAATAAAGACATCAGGACAACTTAATGCTGTTAAACAGTTTGCTGCAATTATAAAATCGCTCATGTCTTGAGGTAGTTCATTATGAGACTATTTACCTTCTATGTGCGATTTGATTGTACAGGAATCACAGGACTGATTTTTCTAATCCCCATAGACAAGAAAAAATAAAGTAGTAACTGCAGGTTGAAGGAAAATAGTGGAGTAAAAGTTCCAATACTACACAGTGTACTCGAGGGAAAGTAAAAGTACATACTTAACTACTCAGTAAATTACAATTCCTGAGGAAAAACTACATTACAGTAGCTTCAGTATTTGTAATTTGTTACTTTACACTACTGCAAATAAGCATTTCCTAAACGTAGTTCACAATCTTTAGTCTCTCAAACCTTGACATGACTAAAGTACTTAAATATTGGTGCTGCATGCTAGTAGATACGAGTTAAAGTAATAAAATGTGATTGCACTGCCTGTTAAACATCACAAAATATTTACTTCTAACGAACATTTGCAAATTCTAAATTGTTAAAAAGCAAGTGCTTGGTTTCTTTAAATTTGCTCTTCAGGGTTTGAACTTTCAGCAGTGAAATTTATACCACACTGAACTCTGAAAACTGGACTGACAGTTTCAATTTACTAGAACTTCTAGGTTAAGCTGCTTTGACCCAATCTACATTGTAAAAGCACTATAGAAGTAAACCCGAATTTAAAATTTAGCAGATTTCTGAAGTGCCATTTAAACTTAAATTCACAAATATTAAATCTTAATACATACTGTATAAGGAAGGGTCACAACACAAGTAATGCTTAAACACCTTTATTGTGCCCAGTCAAAAAATTCAAACTTCACCTTTGTAAGCAAACTTGGCAGACAATGAGGTAGAATGACAGAGGAGCTTGGGAAATAGCTCTGCATGGAATGCATATGATGAAAAGACAGTTTTAGTTCTGAAAGACAGGATATCCATTCAGACATTCAGCAGGAGATGATTAAAGTGACATTTGCATTTAGTCTGCTAAGGCTCTTGGTACATTCAAGGGAAGTCTACGGTTTTAAATTCAACAAGCAGCCATTTGGGCTCGCACCCACAACACCTGCTGATGTACAGTATAAGTGATTAAAAACCTACCCCTTTACAAAGTGCAAATTAAAAAGTGCAATAAAACTACGTGCAGTCGATGGCCATTCTCATTTCTGGATTAATACAAGTTGGTTTGAAATCTGATCTAGAGCAGTAAAAAGCAATGCCTAGTGGAGGCACGCACTGAAAAATGATCTGGATTGGCAATTAGATCTGCAGGGTTAAGAGCAAACCTCTTGTTCTACCAAACAGAACACTGATAAGGCAAAAAAAGCTCCAAAAAACATGGAGGGGAATAAAGGCAAAAAAAAAGAAAAAAAAAAGAAAATTAAAAATCCGCCAGGTAGATTGCTATTCAACCTCGTCCATGCCATACCTTAAAACTGTTTCATGTAAAAATTTATGAAAACTAAAACGGTGAAGTGTCATGATGAAAATCTGGCTTCTGTAGTTGCTTCGAGAAAAGTAAAAAAACTGGCAAAAAAAAGCGCCAGAAAAAAAAAAGCAGCAGCTAGGGTGGAAAGGGGAAAACCAATTAAAGGCACTGTATGGCTTCCGTCTGTTAAACAATGAGACTTTAGAATGATCTTTACCAAAACAAAAATGGCAACCTATATATTAAGGGAAAAAAAAAAAAAAAAACAAAAAAAAAAAAAGAAAAAACCCTTCAACCATGGCCTTAATCTCAACTTGGTTCAAAACTCTGGGTCTTCCCATCCACGGGTCCCAGCTAACCCATCTCACTGTGTACAGTGCCAAAGTGAACAAGCCAAACTAAAAAGAAAGTGCAACAGTGAACTTTCTACAGTGTTTCCCCAGGCCCCATCTCCTGGGAGGGCCTTCTGAAGGGGGGCCGACTCTGGACGAGTCTCCCAAGGGGAGCAGGTGCAAATGGACATCCAGGCTCAGGCATCGTGCTGCCATGCGTGGCTTCAGTTGGCATCCCGCTTCTTCTGGTTTCGCATCAGAGGGCGATGGTTGCTGAGGATGTCCATGGAATGCTGCCTATGCCAGCAGGAGCGGCAGTAGTACTTGAAGCAGGTCTGGAGGGAAAAAGACAGTCCACTAGAGCACTTTTTACTATGTAGAACATGGGTCTCAAACTCGATTCATGGAGGGCCACAGCTCTGCTTTAACCCTAATCAAACAGTTGGATCCAACTAATCAAGGGGTTCAAGACTACTAGGAGACCATCAAGCAGGTGAGAGTTGGAGCTAAACTTTGCAAAGCTGCGGCTCTCCAGAAATAGAGTTCAAGAGCTTTGATGTAGAAGGATTAAAGCAGAGAGAAAAGCCTCAACTAACCTTGTCTCTGCAAAAGAATGGCCCAGGTTCACGGCTGCATGATTGACAGATGGCATCCTCCAGGTATGGATCAATTTGAACCTTAAATGAAATAAATTCACATTAAAAAAAAAGTTATGCAGAGGATTCAATTTAATATAAACCATACTCCACTTTTATAAATTTAAAAAAAAAAAAAAAAAAAAAAAAAACTGCAGCACTGACGGTTTAGCATTTCACACGTCAAAAACATTATGGCTCGTTCGAACCCTTAAATACAGTAGTCATATTGAAGTTACATTTCAAATTGGTCCTAAAACTATTGCACAGAGAATTCAAATGGACTTTAAAAATTGACAACTGTGTATAACACCGGTGTCTTGAATTAAAAAAAATAAATAAAAAAAAAATTCAAATGGTTTTGTACCAATTGCATTTCCCATTCCTATATAGGATTTAACTTTTATTTAATCAAAGTACTGGGCCAAGAACAGCATTTGCTATTCTCTCTGCAAGAACTTCAGCAACCATGTCTACCTTCTACTAGGGTTGGGCCAATAGACGATGCCATCGTTGATGGCTGATAAACGTCACGATGCTGATCCATTGCCCCACCCCACATTTATATACAGTATAACTTATTTGCATGTCATCTTAATAGCAATAAAGTTTTTTTCCATGAGCAGTGTTAGTTTTACATATAGCTGCTGCTTGCATGCCTGACAGCATCGTGACGATTAAATGAAGGATTATACAGTACCTCTCACGCTTAGTGTAGACTCCGTGGCAAATGCCGTTCCCTGCAAACCCCGTCCCCACAGACTTTACAGTGAATGGCTTTAGTCATTTTCATAGCGGACTTGAAGCCACTGGAAGTCTTTTATTCACTCTTGGAAGTGTAAATGGTGGATTAACATTCAGCACATGATCACTAATAAAATGTGCCATAATTTGGGACTTTGACAGATTTTTTTTTTTGAAAATCACCTAGTGTTATTCTCATTCATCTTCAGCGCTTCAGATGACGAGCTACAACCGCGAAAATGTGAAGGCAGAAGGCATTGACAGCTGATATTAACCAATCCATTCGCGTTCAGTTCAAGAGCAGTGGGTCAATAAGAGCACAAAGGCGGGGCAAGAATTGCGGGCTCTTCACTTCAGCAAGTTCACATAACAGTTTTAAATCGGTTCCTGAGCGCTGCGTTTGGCGTTTTTAGGTGCAAAGATGCATTCTGCATAATTGTCTCCTAAATCAGTGCACACTGAGGATTTCGCACGGCAACAATTTATGAACTTACACAAACGCTTCCAAATAAATTTTAGGTCGCACAAAATTTCGGGCGCATATGCGACCAAAACGGTTGAGCCCTAGCATCTTTACTTATTTCCTCATAATAATAAAAAGGAAGTGATCAATCAATACAAATTAGTGAAGTCCAAACGAACTCTCGTCTCCTCCACCAGCTGTGGGGAAGCCATTATAATGACAGATCACGGTGCCCATTCATGACAGAGTCCCGCGGAGGGGGGAGAAGAGAGAGGGAAGAGGAGAGGAGGAAAAAAGAAAAAAAAAAAAAAAAAAAAAAAAAAAAAAAAAGAAAAATAAAAAAAAAAAGAGAGATTGACAGGTGGTAGTTTGTGTGTAAATTTATGGTTTGGTTACGGGTGAAGCAAAGACCACGTGGGTCAGGTAGTGAAAACAGTAGGCTACAAATTATTAGTTATGAATTAATTGACATTTAGCCACCACCCCCGCCTACAACGACGATGCTTCACATTAGACATCGTACAATGGCAAATTGGTCAACATCGCCCAACCCTACTTTCTACATTAATTTCCAGAAATGGCACCATGTTCCATCTAGGATATTGAATACTGAGGAGAATTTGTGGAGGAGCTGACTTTAAACAGCAAGCATGCGTGCTCAAAACATTGTAATTTAGGACCAGCTAATATAAACCTACCTTATAGGCCAGTCATATTTTAGTTTGTTCATTTTCTGGCCCACTTTTCAAGCTGCATAATTAGCAAATAATATAAATTACAAGTGTAAACATTAGGCGAGCAGGTTACATTGTAGCTGTGTGCCCCAACATAATGCTACATGAGATATGCAGCAATAAGCAATTTAGCCGTTTGCACCAGACAAAACACGACAGATTTAAAAACAGCCATTCAGACGCACAATATGCACTCACGAAATGGTAAGGTTTAGAATTATACACATGAACCCTCTTTAACATTATTAAATGTACATGCTGAATCCCTGATATGAATTTAGTTCTAAGTTGAATTTCAATTTCAATATTTTTTTTTTTTAAAGATCTGAGGTGAACTATCTGCTGCCGTTTTTAGTATGGCAATAAACGTCATGTAAAACGGCATTCACACTCACATTATTAGCATTTAACACTGAAAGCACATGGTGTACCTGAGGTGATCATTGTCAGTCTTGTTGTTCACGAGAGCAATAGAAGCCATTTCTAATATGAATTTGAGGTGTTGGTTAGGACAAAAACTCCTTTTAATATGGAAAATATTCCTTCTATCAGGTGCAGTTGCTCTTATTAACACTATTTAGGTCACTCGCTCCTGTCCTCAATCTGGCAACCTGCGTTTGTTTTGATCCAGGAGTGCAATACCTAGTTAAACCACCAGGTGTCAAACTTATACTGCACCTTTAATTTCAGATATTGCAGTATAGTGCACAAAGGGTGCAATATTAGTACTCCATACAATGAAAATCTGGAATTACTCTACCTTCTTTGTAAATTTTGGCGTCTTTATCTCTACAAATGCAGCGCTCACAGCTTTCAGATAACTGCGCTGGTTGTTAAAGGTTACACGTCCAGATCCTAGAGAGGAAGAAAAAATTTAAACCAAAGGAATACCATTATAGTTATTTTAAAAGGCAGCGAAAAACAATTTGCAAAGACATCTCACCAATTGGGTACTTGTGCTTGTCTGTGTCGATGCCTGCATACACAACTCCACCGAACAGGTCATTCATGATGCTGGCCAGAGCCTCAGCGTTGAGCATGCCATGCAGAGCTCCTACAAACACAGTGTTTCTAGGATCCAGCCTCTGAGAGGGGCAACTCACATAGTTACTGTCTGAAATCACCCAGGGAATCACCTGTGCCTGAGGATCCAAGAAACAGATTTCACAAACATCAATCCAATATTTTACCACATACAAGCTCCATATGCAGATTATGGGCAGTTTGTGACCATTGTATTCTGGAAACCCATACAGGGTATAGTCCATTATACGAAAACTAACATTTCAAACATGAAGGCTACAGTCAACTAATAAAAAGTTGAATCTGCAAATTAGGTGCAAGCAGCTTACATCTTTGCAGCGCATCCTTCTGCTGGACATTTTGAAGTAATACTCGCTGTAGCCCTCAGGATGAAGCAGATCCTCAGTGCAGTCCTGTAGCAGAGCTCGCACAGATTTATCTGATTCAAACACTAAGTACACATAACCTGTAAGAGGAAAATCAAAAACAAGTTACATGCATGCTTTGACAGGCCAGAAGATTTTGGTTTCACATTGCAAATAAATCAAATGGTTCAATCCTTAAATTCCCAGAAAAGTAAAAACATTACTTATCACCTCGTGTATAAAGAGGCTTTCGTAGCCACCAGGAAGTTCAGTGCCATAAACCACACCATCCCGACACAGGTGCTGTAATAAAATAAGTTTCCTACCCTTTCGGCATTACCTTTGGGCATATTACCTTTCGGAGGGCAGCGAGGGTGCTTGCCATCCTTACCCGGCCACTCCACACTCAGAGGGCCATAGCATTTAAAAGTGTTTATCAAACCAGCTGGGGATAAAAAGAAAAGCCATTAGTTAAAGCAAACAGAGCCATGATAGCTCTACGGTAGAGCTCAAATTTTGCAAAAGCTAGCTTTTAAATGGGTCACCAACATTCCACTAAGTAAAATTACAGTACCAAAGCATCAAATTGTCATAGTAATATGTAATTTTTTTTTTTTTTTTTTTTAAATAAGCTTTGTGGTGATGCTTGGACAAGTTTGAACCCATAGTCTGAAATGGATTCCATTTAAAAAGGCACCTTCGTGATTCAAAGATGAATTCCTTGGTAAAATAAATAAAGTCACGATGCTTCAGAGGTCATTCAGATATAGCAATTTAGTGCTCAAGAAATGTGCAATGTTAACAGCTGCCTGTATGGCTTAATATCTGTAGGATTTGTTCATTGTATGTGAAGTGCCCAGTTAGTGACAGTTGATTAAATTTAACTTGTCCAAGGATAATGTTCAAAACTCATCCAGGAGCAGTCATAAAAAGGTCTGCAAGCTGAAACCAGTTCAAGAGCAGACTTCAAACAGAATTAGATGGTCTAGTTTCAAGTGAAGGTGATAAAGCATGTACCAACTGATGACATTCAGTACTTGGGGAAAATATTTAGAAATTACAATACATACGAGTTATACCCCAGCTTTAGTACAATTTGAAAATAGAAAGTCGTCGGTTTGACGATGGACCCATTCTTGAGCCTTTGCACTACATTGACAATAATTGGAAGCAGCGCCAGAAATGCCCTGAGATGGCATATTTTCCATTACATTAAAAGTATTATTTTCATTCAAATATTTGTTTACAGAACATGCAAGTACTTTAGGCAATGTATGTTTTAATTTCAGTTGTTTAACGCAGAGGTTTAATAAATCATAGACCGATCATGAGTGTTTACCTCAATTATCTTAAAAATCAAGTAACGTACCAGTCATTCAGAAACATCTCATTTGTAATATGGGAGCATATTTACTATACAAAATAGGGCAGTGGACTATAAAAAGGGCAAAAAAAAAAAAAATAAATAAATAAATAAATAAAAAAAAAAAAATAATAATAATAATAATAATAATAATAATAATAATAATAATAACACTTAATCATAAGGAGTTAACGCTCAAGATTAAGATTTTAGGCCAAATCGCCCAGCCCTAGCATACATTTTAAATCAAATTTTATTTAGCTCACATGGCTGATTTAAAAAAAAAAATAAAAAAAAAAAAAAAGTCGTTACCGTGTCTCGAGTCAAACCAAATTACTGCATTGATCAAGTTTGACTATGGATGTCCTTCACAAGCACATGCAGTGATCTCAAATTCAGATTTGAATCCGATTTGCAAATTAGTTTGAAGTAAATTAGTAAAACATCCAATTAAGTCTAATCGTTTTGTGCTGATAAAGAACCACTAATACAATCTGAATATGCTTAGAAGTGCCCCACAATATCAATCTTGTTCATCATCACATTGAATATTGCTACAAGTCTATGAAATATGCCTAATGAAACAGAAGCATTTAAAACCCCAAAACTTAGACCAAAGCTTTGTGTAAAGCTGAAAATCCAAATCAATGTACTGAAGACAAGCATGTACAGTAAACTATAAACATGACAAATGTGGTAAACTGTTGGTTGACATTCCAAGTCCGGACCATATGCCTTAAATCTTGTCCAAATCTTAATCGTTAGGTTTAGGGAGTTCATTTGAAATCATTTCTGCTAGAACACACCATTGAAACATGACAGCTATTAAAAAGTCACTTAATATGACAACCAAAGACTAGAATGTTAAGGATGTTTTGTTTTTGCACAAGTTGCAGCTTTCAGACATTACTCCACAGCTTTCACTAATCCACACAATGAGAGATTGATCTTCAGTAATGTGGGAGTCACAGGTAGTGCTGAAATGGATTTAGTTTCTCATTTTGCACTCCACAAGGAGTCACAAGTCTCATTTGAATGAATGTTGATAAGAGGCAAGTTAGTTTAGCTGTTGACTCAGTAACAGAATATGTTAATACAAGGCTTATTGCAGGTGTCAGTAAAATTTAAGACCATTATGAATGACATTTTAGACTTATACTGGGTTATAAATGCTAAGATTTTCAAATATCCCAGTTGGAAAAGACTCACTTGCACCAAGAAAAAAAAAATAAATAAATGATGATTTAATAAGGAGGTCAGGTCAGTAACCTCAGCAGTAAATGGAGAACGTTTAAACAAATGTTACTGTAAGGAAATTGAAATATGGTAAAAGTTAAAAATGCCATTTTTCAATAAGTTCAGATGGATTGTTGAATACCCTGTAATATGAAGTGTAAACATGAACTTCTTGTATAATGGTCAGTGTACAGTAAAGTCCCTCTAAAACTTAGAAAAAAAAAATTGTTTCTCTTACCTTCAGTGATGTCCCAGGGAACTCCTCCTAGAAATACCTTGCAAGAGTAAACAGGATTTTGGTAGTGTCTGGGGGGCAGCTGTCCACTCCAGGTAAAGGTAGCTTCATTGATTGCTGCAAAACAAAATGGACCATTTTAAGCAAAACAAAAATACACCAACATCACATATTGATGGAAAAAGCACAAGGGCCTGTACCACGAGCCTGGTTTAAACCAATTTAACCAGGCTTGGGTTTTATTGCTAAAGTAACACTCCACTACTCGAAGATGGGTTGCCTTCAAATATTGAAATCATATGCAATGAAGCCAAAACCCAGCTTCTCTTGCTTCAGCGTAAAGGGCACTGCTTTGAAAAATACCTTTAGAGAAGATTGATTTAATATCACTTTATACAACGTTATACAGGCAAATAAATTAACTCCAAATGTATTTGAAATCAAACTATTATAAACAAGCTTTAGACTCAACAGATCAAGTCTAGCTTTATCTAGCTACATATGGGCTTTGATCATGCCAGCTCATGAGAAAGCGGGTTTGTAGTCATTATAAACAGCCAATCACAAAAAAAAACAAAAACAAAAAAAACAAACAAAACTTGGACTGCTTTGGGTGTCAACTCAAACTAAACTTAAGTTTACAACGTGGTTACATTCAGCAGATGCTTTTATCCAAAATGACTTCTGAGTCACGGTACAAGCCCCAACAAATGAGTTTAAGGGTAGCGCGGAGGGGGGTTCAGAGGTTTTGGTGGGAGGGTAAAGCGTGAGGGACAACCTATGAGCATGCAAAAATAGTACATAACAGGCCATACAGGCTGCCTGTCTGTGAAGCCAGGCCTCTCGTTCAATGCTGAAGGGGCTCTCAGGGGTCTTCATCAAGTCCCAGCTAGGCCAGATTGAGGCACCTGGCCAGCGATGGGACAAACTACCACTTGGAGATGCGCTGGGAGGTGGAGTGAGAGGTGAGCTGCTGTGGTCCATACGAGAGTCCAGAGCCAACTTGAGCGGATCCCTCTGCATACTGGACATGAGGAAGGGCACAGATGGAGAGATCCTCAAAGATGACTGAAAAAGGGGAAGGGAGAGAGAGAAAATGGGGGGAGAAAAAAAAAAAAAAAAAAAAAAAAAAAAAAAAAAAAAAAGCGACAATTAGGATCTACATCTTTAAAACGGACCCAAAAAGGAAGTTTGTTTGATCACTACACTAAAATCCAAAAAGTTAAAAGGTGCTGTATGTAAGTTTTTTTACTCTTCTAAAGCATAAAAATACCATAATATGTTTGCAGATATTTAAGAAACATCCCAAGTGAACATACTTGTTTAACTGAAAAACAATGCTGAAGTCAGATATTCTGCTTTGAAAATGTTTTTTCCGTGCCGGAACGCTGTCTTTGTTTAGGTAATTTTCACATGCACAATGCCATTTTAGCCAATTATAATTCAGCACTCCGGGTTGCCTTGTTGGAAAACAGCGCATTTCATTCATTCACTCAGAAAGGCTCTGAAAGAGTGCGTCTGAGACCGAAAAAGACAGTATGGGAGACAAGATTCAGTTCCACATGAGGTTATTAATTAGCAAATTACATAAATATTACGAACGTAAACATTAGGTGAGCAGGTTACATTGTAACCGCGTGTCCTAACAACATGCTGTGACGAGAGAGGCAGTGATCAGCTATTTGGCTGTTTGTACCAGACGAAACACGACAGAAATTTGAATACAGCCTTTCAGAAGCACAGAATATGCACTCGCTCATGAAACGGTAAGGTTTAAAATCTGTTTAATACACGTTAACCCTCTTTAACATAATTAAATGTAAAATGGCATTCAAACTCATATTGTTAGCATTTAGCTCTGAATAAAGCACACGAGATTTACCTGAGGTGATCACTGTCATAGGTTTCACAAGTTCAGCTGCGAGAAATAGAAGCCTTTTCTAATCATTCAATTCGAGGTGTTGGTTAGGACAAAAACTCCCTTTAATATGGAAAATATTCCCTCTATCGCGTGTCGTTGCTTTTATTTAGAACACAGTTTAAATCACTCGCTCCTTGTATTCAAACTGGCAACCCACGCTCACGTTTGTTTTGATCCAGAAGTGCAACACCTAGTTTAACCACTGGGTGTCAAACTTACATACTGCACCTTTAAGGTAACTCAAACCATTTGAAGAAACAGATTGCAACAAACCATTTAAGTTCAAAAACTAATACTAACGAGTACTGTGAACTTAATCCATTTGAGTAAAATGAAGCAATTTGAGCACAGTAAAATCCAATAAGAACAAAACAACGGAGTAATTTAAAGCCCAATAAGGCAACAAACTGTTTGAACAAACGGATTCTGACAAACAATTTCAGTTAAACTAATCTATACGAGTACTGAGAACTTACTCCATTTAAGTTGAAGTAATGAGGGATTTAACTCATTACCTTCAACACGGAATTCAAAACACTTCAAAATGAGTAGAATTAACCTCCAGTAATAGTTAACTACACTCATTTCATTTGGCAAAGTTGATCTGGGTTTTAGTGCAGTCAAATGCTTGTAGAACTTGACAATGTCAAAGCACTAGAAAGTCAATGAACATTTCATGTAAAAAATAAAATCTTGTGGTCTTGTAACCATGCATTCACACAGAGCTTCAGCGTCAACGCTTGATCGAGGGCATGTCTGAAGTTGGGGCTGACACGATGGTCATAGGAGCGTCAGCCAATGAAATTAGTCCGCAATCAGCTACAGTCTGAGCTAGGGTATTTGCATGAAGTGATCTAATTGGCTGGCGCTTCCGTTGGCACTTGAAAAGTTAATTTCTCAACTTCTGCAGCGATCACATCCACAATGCAGTTCGGCAACATGTGATGTCACCTATTCAAAGTGAATGGGAAGAGTTGATGCTGATGCCCAGTGTAAATGGGGTACAAGTCTCACAGATCAGCAAACTGACAAAATCAGATGCATCTCAGATTAACCATAATGTTGCACACTGTAAAAGATCTAATAAAGTTGTGATTCACAAGCGTTTTCCCATTAACATTTGTGCATTGCATTATGTGATGTTGTTCTCTGCCCTGTCGACTTAATGTTGAAAATTCAACTCCTGTTTAAAAAGTGACTTTACATTCATTTGAAATATGATGTATGAGAAACAGAGAAGGGGTGCCCAAACTCTGTCCTGAAGAAATAAGACTGTAAAATAAGTGTACTGGCAGTTTATTACAAGGTTTTTGTATCTAAAAAAAAAAAAAAAAAAAAAACCTAAAATGTAAACTATTAAAAATAAAATTAGAAAAGTCGGCTAATAACTTTAAAAGGTACAAAGTTGTTAGAAGAAAGCTCATGAATGGGGGGAAAAAAAAAAAAAAAAAAAAAGCTAGTTTATGGAATTTAACAGTGTAGTCAAATTATAAAAAAAGTCAATTGTGTGAAATGTGTGATGATTTAAGAGTTGGAAGATATGCAAGAAACCTATTAGGGTTTTAGGGAATATAAAAACTTGTTATATTCTATTCTTCGAAACAAGGCTTATTTCAGACATAACTCATTTACTTTATCCTCCTATTTACACAGTTAAAAACATTTCATGTCCAGTTCTTACAATAGGTTTGTAAAAGTTCAACCCCAAATATGACCAAACTTGACTCAGAGTGGCGGGACCAGACCAAAACTAAGATCACAAAACACTTACCAGCAGGTCTGAGAGGTGATCAGAACCAGAGCTGAAGCCACTAGTCTCAGAGTCGACAGGGCTAATGGAGTGAGAGTCCAGGAAAGATTGAGAGTTTAAGCGAGCCATGCCGGGGAATTTT